>CM057455.1:494350000-494787500 GCA_016271365.2 Neoceratodus forsteri
TTTGCACATTAATGGCTTTGGCTCTCTTTTAAAGATGCAGCAAAATTAAATTCCGCCTGTGAAGTGAACGCAAAGTGGCCACTTCGCGTTACCATAATGCTATGCAAAGTGGCCATTGAAAAGTGCTCACTTCACTTTGTTATTATGACTTTGCATTGTTATTCTGCCTTCATGTGAAGTAAGGCAGAAAGACAACAATATAGGCACTTTAGGCAGCCCCCCCAACACATCACATGGGTTACAGAACTGTAAGTCACAAGCTTTAGCCTGGCAGGAAGGAAATGAGTCATACAAACCGATACATTCACTTTCTCCTTTGCAGAGGTAGAAAGGGGAAGCATTTTGTGCAGGAGAGGAGAATTTGTTATTAGTTTCTTTCTTGAGCAAATTCCAAAAACCCAAAAGCTTTTTTAAAAGCTAATTCTTTATTTTTTTTTTTGTTCTGTTTTGTCAGTTCTTTATGGTGACCGATTTCTTTGTTTAATAAGTTTTGTGTGTGTGTGTGTGTGTGTGTGTGTGTGAGAAGTCGCTCATTGCGTCAGAGAGGGAAGAAGTGTTTTTTTTGTGTGATGGACCAGGGACAGTATGTGGCCCATGGTCAGAGGGGAGTGTGCAAGCATGGGGGTCATAGCCGGGTGGCGTTGGACCGCTCCTGACTCTTTGGTCCTGCCTCCCCCCCTCTGGAAGCAGCAGCACCACCAGTGCCACTGCCACATCCACCAAGTCCGCCACCACCACCACCAGCAGTAGCATCAGCCAGAGCTCCAGCAGCACCTTCTCCACAGCAACAGGTGGAGCCCCAGGTGCATGACCATGCTGCCAGCACTACATCTGCCCCTCCTGTGCCTGGTCCTCCCACAGCTCCCCAGTTGGGCAGTTTTTCAATTGTGTTGGGGGGACAGCAGCCTTGTGGTGTGTCTGCTTTGTGGTATGCAGGTGTGCTGTGGCCCCCGGGGGACACATCTGGGGACTGAGGGCCAGTGCACACATATGCTGAACCACAACAAGGTGGAGTGGCAGGCTGCCATCGAACGGGCCAGGCCTCCACCTGCTGGCCCTTCTGTGGCAATGGCAGAGGGTGCTGCTGTTTTGCATTGCCACAGCAGGAGGAGGGCAACAGCAGCAGCTGCTCAACCACTACCACCACTACCTGGTTTCCACCGAGCACCAGTGTACCCCACAATGCCTGAAACTCAGGCAGACATAGCACTTTTGTGGGCTGCAGTGGAGGAAAATAATGAGAGGGTGGGTGCTGTCCAGCAGCAGGAGGAGGAGCAGATCAAGCAACATAGCTACAGATTGTGTTGATGGTCCATCTGCTGCTGGGACATCAGGGGATCCCCCTTTTTTTTAGCACACCTTTCCCCCACCACTGCTGTAGCATTTTGTCTTTTTTTATGTTTAATAACAGAGGGAAGGTCACAGTATTAGTTTAAAGGAAATCAGTCAGCAACAGGTGGTCCCACCCTCTGCAAGGCTTACCCTCCAGTTAAGCCTTTTAAGTATGTTGCGGTGTTTTTCTCGTACTGCAACATACTTTATTTTAATAAAGAGAAGTCAGCGACCCAGAAGTATGGCAGACACTATGAGGGGTCCATTATGTGTAAAGGTGCAAAAGCGACACACCATGCTCTTCAATATTAAAGCATTGAAGTGCATGGTGCGTCTCCACCGCACATTTCCATTACCCATAGCATCCGCCATACTTCTTGGGTTGCTGACTTTTCTTTATTAAAATAAAGCATGTTGCTGTGCATAAAAAACACTGCAACATACTTAAAAGGCTTAACAGGAGGTAAGCCTTGCAGGGGGTAGGAGCCCCTGTTGCTGACTGCTTCCCTTTAAATATATACATACACATACATACAGACATACATGCTCCTTATTGTGGTGTTATTATAATCCAGTGTCTCAGTAATATTTACTTTCTGTTGTGGAGTGGTTGTGGAAAAGCTGGTGGGAGCAGTGCAAGTAAGATGTGCTAAATTGCACATGTGCAGTCAGTGCTGTTTCTGTGTGTGTGTGTGTGTGTGTGTGTGTGTGTGTGTGTGTGTGTGCATGTGTATGTGTGATGTCAGACATTGTCCAGCTTCTTGCAAACATATATTGCTGACTTGTTACAGTGTTTATGGTATAAACAATAGCGATAAGAATAACGTATATTTTATTGTCACCATCATCATCAGTGGACTAAGTGATACAATATTTTTTCAGAGGTTTCCAGCCAGAGTGCACCTTAGTCACGTACTGCACACATGACTTTTAGGAGAGCATGTGTTTTTTGTGCTATGATCTCCGCAAAGTCATGTGTGCATTGTGAGTGGCTGAGGTGCACAGTAACCCAATACCTCTGAAAAAATATCATATCACTTACTCCACTGGTGCTGATGGTACAAATAAAATATATGTCATATATTCTTTCTTATCTTTATTCTTGACATACTGGAACAAGTCACACCATGTATATGTTTGCACAAAGCTGGACAATGTCTGCACACACAGGAAAGAACACTGATGGCACACATGCAGTTTAGCACAACCTACTTGCACTGCTCAGTCATGCTTTTTGTGAAACACTTCAAATCACTAGTCCCAACACAAAGTAAACATTACTGCGGCTCCAGAGATATTTCTTTTTTGAAACAGACATTAAAGTAGCAGTGCAACAATCTGGTGAAAATTTTGACCTATACTTTTTATGCCGTTTTACATTGCCACTTTACTTGCCTCCTGACTTGTATGATACCATTCTTTCCAGTATTTGAGTCTGCTTTAGTACTTTTTTCATGTCTGAAATGATAAAAGGAGCACTTCTTTTAATGCAGTGCGGATCAGGTCTTCGTCAGTATTTTCCGCTGTTTTTCTCCATCAGTTGTTATATATTACTTCTGTTGTAAAATTAACAATTATGCAGCAGGCAGTTTTTAATGACATTACAGAACAATATTTATTCAAAAACAGCTGCAAATAGTGATGAAAACCTGGTCAGAGCTATATTAAAAGGTGTGCTTTTTTTTTTAGACGTGAGAAAAAGTAGTAAAGCAGACACAAATTGTGAAAAGAAGTGTATCATACAAGTCAGGAAGGAGTAACTAGTGGCTGGCAATGTAAATGTTCACCACATTGTTGCACTGATGCTTTAATTTATAATTTAAGTATGACATGATATACTCACAATCACAACACACAAAATGCAACTGTCTTGTGTCCAGAAAAGTCCCAAGGGCTGAGGAAGTGAAATGGAAGTGTTACACCACATGCAAAGTCTGCCAGAATTTATTGCGCAGTCACTCATGCACGCAGTGGTAACAGAGTCCAGAGAACTTTTCTGCATCCCCAAAATGCAACTGTCTTGTGTCCAGAAAGTTTACATACTCAGTGATGATGATGTCATGATGCACAGTGTCTTGCCAAACCATGTAAAGGAGAGATAACATGACATGAATCCATTCAGTGTTCCATCAGAAATGATGACCATGACAGAACTGTTGCTGGTCCAGAGTGTGCTGTGATTCCTGTGAATGTGATGCGATCATCTCAACTGGATAGAAGGGTGCCCTTTGTGTGTACACTAATATAGTCTTGGTGAGTTGATATATATGTATAGAAATATATATATGTATTTTGTAGGTGGGGGGTTGACATATACAGACATGTACTCATTGTATTGTTTTGTATTACAGGTTGCATACTGTTGGTGTACACATTCCAGTGCTTGATGAGAAATTTTGGCATTGAAATTGGAAATGGAATACTCTCAAGTCAATGAAGGTAAGTATTTTTTTTTTTTGGAGGGGAAGCATATTTGCAAATTGCAAGTAGATCTCATTAAAGGTTTATTATTTGGTTACTTCTTCACAGATTTCATCTGCATCCTTCTCCAGTCTGGTAATGATGGTCACGGTAATCAACTGAAATGACTTCTGCATGTTGCATGTCTACCCCAGCCCGGGGGGGTCCTGATGTTGAAGAAGTTATTAGGATAAGGCAACTATGACAGAACAAAGCATCTGGCAGTTTCCTAAAAAAAAGAAATGAAGGACTTATCATAACTTGATTGCAGCAGTAAGACATTACATTTAAGCCGTGGCTGTTCCACGGGTATCTGTATTAATACAGATAGCAAGCTGTCCAACTGCAATCATCAGATCACAACTTAATTTAGTATCAGGCTATGTAACAAATATACTGTGTCAGTGTCCCTGTGTCTCAACTCAAGTTACATTTCAAAACCACATCTTGTCAAGTAACACAACCTTGGTCCAACTTTTTCAACACTGTCATGGCTGCACAGCTGCAAATTTGGAATACAGTGCATGATATGTCACAGAAATATTTTTTGTGACATACATGTCACCTAGTTTATGAATCATCAGTTGAATTTGTAGCACTCTTATGAAAAAAAAAGGAACAGATGAAATAAAATTGATATACTTTCCAGTATGGATTGGAAATGGATATTCCACAGGTTCCTGTAGACAGTGCTGCTGCTGTACCATTGATACAGACCTTCAGCGAAGGAGAGTCATTTGTTATTAACCTGTAAAAAAGTAAAATAAGTTGACCATATGTGTTTGACCATTGCAGTTCAGAAAAGCAACAGAAAACAAAACACACAGCTAAAGGAAGTTGAATAGCATAAAAAACATTAGTACGCATACTCACTTTATAGTTTTAATAGTAAGAAGCCTTGTGCCTGTAGCTGATGGATGTGGTCTCCTGTTCAACTCCCTCTGCCTTGGCATGGTCAATGTAATGGAAATACATTGTCACAATGACACTGGTGGTGGGTGCTGGTGGTCATAGCTGTGGCACAAGACAACATTCCCTCTTACATCATCCTGCATCTGGTGGTGGTGGCAGTGGAGAACAGCGGTCTTATGGTGGTGCTACTCCAGAGGGGAACACATGGTCACATTCTCTATGGTGGCAGTGGAGAACAGTGGTCTTATGGTGGTGGTAGTCTGAGGGACACACGGTCACATTCTCTATGGTGGTGGTGGTAGTCCGGGGGGACACATGGTCACATGGTCACATTCCCTATGGTGGCAGTGGAGAACAGTGGTCTTATGGTGGTGGTAGTTCGGGGGCCAGGATATACTGTGCTCTGTGTTATAAATGTGATGACGTGACATATGGAATTTGAGTCAGTATGAGTGGGACAGTGATTTAACTTTATGAAAAAGAGAACATGTATCATACAAGACATGTGACAGCCTTTTAACCACTTAAGTTAAAACCTGCCAACATTAACCTCATCATCATTCTCAAAAAGAAAGCTGCCCTCGCAGTCTTCTATGTCTGAATTTGGACCACGGAGAAATTCTTTTCCATTGTGTTATCATCTACGTCAGTGGTAGGCCACTTCATGCTGTCACTGCCACCAGGATGGTCCTTTTCTTCAACATCAGCAAAACCATGAGTATGCCGGGGTATGAATACTGAGGTTGCAGTCTGAGCTGGTATGTGCCTCTCATTCATTTTTATGAATGTCAGCAAACTGACATTTGCAGGAAAGAGGTTTGTATGATGATCCCAAGCTATTGCACCTGCTGAGCTGAATACCCTCTCGACACTCACACTGGAGGGTGGGCATGTCAGGTACTTCAGTGCCACAGTGGTCAGCTCTGGCCATTCACTGACCTTTCCACTCCAGTATAAAGGGGGATCATCAGTGATTGACAGATGCCTGTTTTCAGACACATATGGCTCAACCATTTGCTGTGCTGCTCCAAGTCCATTGGTTGATGCCTCATCATTTCTCCAGAATCATTTATGTCACAAATCCCCACTTGGGACAAAGCCTCCCAAAGTGGGTTAACACCAGCCGCTTTTTTGATGACAGACCACCTGGAACTGCTGTCCCCTTCCCCATACAGGATATGCTTGATACTACTCCTCTAGGTTCACCTTCAGCCTGATTATGCTGCTCAGATTTCCTGACCTTGGCACATGACTTCTGCATCCCATGAACCAAACACACCAGCTGCCCACTGGCATTTTTTACCTGGGCCCACTCTCCAGTAGTGAGGCAATTCCATGTTTGTATCATGGGTCCAGCATTGTTGCTATTGCAAAGTTATTACTACGCTGAATGCTCAAGATGTGACAATTCTGGTCAAATACTGTCAGTATGTGTTTTAGCAACACACTGCTAGCACTGTATCCGGCAACATCAAGGCTATGCTATTCATTCTCCAATGTCTGCCTCAGCACCTGCAACAGTGGAATTGATTGGCTAATGGAGGCTGACTCACCACACACTGCCTGTGTGGCATGCTCAAAAGGCCTCAAGATTCTAATTACAGTCCATGAGGTGCCACTGTTCAGTCATCATAGACATGGAGGCCCCGGAATTGTCATGGCTAGTGTGCATGACAAGATCTTCTGAGATGACTTTGTACTGTTCATACAACCTCTCTGCCATGTATCAAATGGAGTTCCACCGGGTGATAACTTCCAGCTTCAAGAGGTGCTGCGGGAAGCTGTTTCAGATCTGCAACTGCCAAAGTTGGTCACGGGCCTTTGCAGAGCGTGAAAAGTGAGAACAGATACGGCATGCAACTGTCAGCATTTCCTTTATATCAGAGTCCTGCAGAAACTCCTACACCACAAGATTTAAACAGTGGGCCATGCTTGGAACCCGAAAAAAGTCACCATTCATGATGCATTTCACCACATTTGACCCAGTGTCACTTGCTATGAACCCAGCTGTCAGATACAGGGGGTTCAGCCACTTGTCAGTTTCAGTCAGTACCACATCCAATATGTTTTCACCAGTGTGTAAACAGGTCACATTGAGCATAGCAATCATTGCATGCTGTCGAATTCCTGGAAGATTGCTACCACAACCCTCCACCTTACTACACTGATTATTCACACTACCAACAGTACAAACAACCCCGGGCACCTGCGTCCAGTGTGCAGTTATACACAAATATGAACTACCTGTGTTTTGCCACTTGTCCATAGATCCATACTTAAATGGATGAATGGAGAGTAGGAATGTTGAAGGGCATGTCTTACTGAGTCGGACAGAGTATGGTACAATTCTGGGACAGCAAGGGTTGAAAAGTATGTCCTGGATGGGACTTTCCATTTTGGACAAGCACGTGCAGAAAACTGCATTAACCCAGAATTCTCCACAAAGGAGAAGGACAAAAGATCAATTGCCAGCATTTCAGCTACAGCAGCATTAAGTTCACGTAACACTGTATGATTGGGTGGGTACTTCAATTATGCGCAATAACACTCTGTAACGTGGGCTGACTTAAACGTTTTACATGGGGTATGATGACAAATGGTTCTGCTCTGCAAATGGCAGGGGGTGAAGTGTGGATGTGTGATGAAGATGGTTGCACAGGTGATGACAAACCCAGAAATGCAGTTATTTTCCCAGAATTACCAATAGGGGTTGATGTACCACTTGCACTAGACATACTGCATTGACCACCACCACCACCACTAAAACTGCTACTCTCACCACCACTGGGCAAGACTTCAAAATCATTCTGCTCTTCCACCTCATCATGCCTGTAGTAATCCTCTGCTGTTATTTCATCACTACTGCAAGCATTCAATTTTCTACTTGATGCTACAGTCATGGAAGGGGGTAACATTCTCATTATGGTTGATGACGAGGGTGAACACCCCACTGTGGTACAGGTATTAGCTGCTATCTTGTGCTGAGTCCAGAGTGCCATGTGCCTATTCTTAAGATGTGTATGCTGTCCCCCTGTGCCCAGATGGCTCCCCTTTTTACCTCGACTCACATGCACCTGGAAAACCTGGCAGATTGCACTGACTCATCATTTGCATCTTCCACAAAAAAAATCCCAAACAAGGGATCTTGATGCTCTAGTTTTAACATGTCTCCCGATGCTGCTTATTGGACTGTTTTTTTTTAAGCCATGAAGTAGGGGGGTGTGCTACATGATTTTTCAGGCAGGAGACACTTGGACTGCAACTGACTACCACAACTACCTATCACTATTACTGAGTCATCATCATCAACTGAAACTGGTAAATCACAACTTTTTATGGGAGGGCAGAAATGCAGACAGACCCAGACACAGCCACCTTGAGTTTCTTTTTCTCCAGTTCCCAACAGGGGTCACTGACATTATCATCATAGTCATCAACGTCATCTGCTTGGATACTGGCATATGGACTGCATGTTGCAACCACAGCAACATCATCATCATCAGCACCACCATCACCCAAAATGCTTTCACCATGCTGTGAATCACTGCATGGCAAATGCATGACCTGAACTGCAGTGGAAGAAATGTCACTTTGTGTGCTATCATTGACGTGATGATCAGAATCCTCATGTTCAGTTACTGCGATGTAACTGGGGAGTATGACATCATCTACACTGTCACTCACTGCCACTGCTTCACACTCCACTATATTTTTGAACATGGTAAACTGGTCAGAACTGGAACTTGAGGCAGCAATACTCATACCACCACCAGTAACTGCACGAACACCACCAGCTGGGACATCATCTCCTCCAACTATGAGTGAAGCTATTGATTGCACTGTAAAAAACATTGAAGGAGAAATACCTTTCCTCACATCAGCAATGCATTTCTGTGACTGCATACTACTACCATGCCCACAGACAGTTTTACCACATGCAGCAGTGCCATGGTGAGAAACAGCTTTGCTTGCACATCTCTTTATGGGCATTTTGGGGAATCAATAGGAATATTCTAAACAAATTCAGATTTTGGAACGTTCACTCTGGGTGCTGGCTAGGGGGGTGACGCTGGATGTGAAGCCAAAAAAAAACAACTGTGGCTTCAACGACAGATACAGACACAAAGTCACAACAAGTTCAACAACACCTTAACTAACCAGTGGTGTTCTCAACTCACAAACAATCCAATCTGGAAAAGAATACCTTTTGCCAGTGGTGGAGGAGGGAGCACTGACTGCAGATTACTGCAGTGCAAAACCAAGAAAAGATACCACAATGGCAGAATAAAATAATGCAGCTGCAGTGGACAGCAGGTTCACACTGCTGCACCTGCAATTACAGTATGGCACAATAAAAGATGTATTATTTGATGTCACATCACGCACCGCACACAGAATTTGTCTGCAAGTAATGCGTATCAAATTTAAAACTTCAGTAATATACAACATATTTTAAACAACTTCAATGCTGCACCAGGTCCCTCCAGACCCAAACACACACAATCAGCAAAAAAATTTCAACAATTACTGAAAATATTACTGTGTGTACATTAACGCAGTTATACAAGAAAAATATAACTAAAAAACAAAGAACTCCCTATTTCTACAACTTAAATCTACCTACACCAGATACACCCATCCCCCAAAGCACACTTCCACTGTCTCTCAGTACACAGACTGAATGTTGTACATTAACATTCAAAATCCACACACAAACAATAAATGCTCAATGATATGAGCACAGGAGGGTTTCCTACAATTGATGAACTAAAGTTTCAGCAAAAAAAAAATGACACAAAAAGACTTTAGCAGTTTTTAGAAGGTTTGACTCACAGAGAGCTCTCAAAGCAGACTGTCTCCTACAGCTTCATACACATACTACCCCAAACAGAGGCTGTGCAGAACAATGTAGAGCCCATGTGACCTGAAATCTCATGAATCACTGAAAAATTCGCCTTTGGAGCTTTAAAACAAGGCGAAGTGAGGTGAAGTACATTGTTTCCGGTGTACTTCCCCTTAAGATTTGGTGGAGTAGTGGTTTGAGAAGGCAGAGTAATGCAACGTCATTGTCTTCAATAGACTTCATGTTACATATTATAACACGAAGTACTCTGCTTCGTTTTGCGGAGCACTCCGCAAATCCGCCTTCACTCCACAAATCACTCCATGGAGCGAACAGAGGCCACTTCATCCATCTCTACTCCCTTTGATGAAATGAGCTGACATTTCGTATGTGTTGTCTAGCAGGCAATGTCTTAATGTGTGGAAATTTTTGTGATGGTAGCTTGTGCTGTTCATGAGATCCACATGTCACAGTTTTTTGTAAAAATCTAACTCTTTTCTATACTTAACACAGTTTTTTTTTGCTCTCCCCTACAGTCTATATGGAATGGAATTTTTAATTCCAAACTTTCAGGAGACATGTGTCATGTCCTAAGTTAGTGCTTTTGACAGGTCTGGTGAACAAATAGTAATGGGTTCCTGAGTTGTAAGACTTTAAAATTTAGTGGTTTCTGATGTTCACATGCGCAGTAGGGTTTTAGAGATAACATTCTGTGGTGAAAGTAAAAATTTGATGCCGCAAATGCCCATTTTTGATTTTGCACCTCTAGCTTTGCAGGGCACAAAACATTTTTCATACCATGCCAACCAGCATCTTGTTAATTTTTTCCATGAACTGACAAATGTGGCAAATACATAAAAATGTTAGCATTTTTAAAAGCAAACATCAGAACCTAACTAATTGGGACTCATTTAGCTAGATTCTGATGTTTGTTTATTGACATTATGGTCACAAATATGTTTTCTGGGCACCCAAAATCCCAGGTGCCCAGCTTAGCGAAAGGAGCACTTCACCCTCATTCTCTGTATGAGAACAGTGAGGAATTTCTTCACTTCTGCAGCAGCAGCTGAACTCATGCTGCCAGCTGCAGTGTGAACTGTGAGCCACCCCACTGTTTTCCTGGTGTTTGATGGTGCCCCCACCCCACATACTCCATTGCTGTCCCTGGCAATGTGTCAAGTTGCCCTAGTATCTAGTGGCTCCTCCCCACCCTTCCAATTATTGTCCCCATAAATATCTTACCTGGTGTCTAGTGGCACCCCCACCACCCACTGATTGCCATTTTCCCCATTTCCCTGTTGTCTGCTGGTACCCCCACTCTCTGATCACCATACCCATTATTATAATTTATATTTCCATGTGTCTAGTGGCACCTCACACCTGATGAGCACCATTTTCCCCATTTCCCTGGTGTTTAGTGACATCCCCTCCCACCGATCACCATCCCCATTATTTATTTGTATATTCCCTGCTGTCTAGTGGCACCCCCCACCCACCGATTGTCATCCCATTATCCAGTTTTATATTCCCTGGTGTCTAGTGGCAC
Organism: Neoceratodus forsteri; assembly: GCA_016271365.2. NCBI lineage: Eukaryota > Metazoa > Chordata > Ceratodontiformes > Ceratodontidae > Neoceratodus > Neoceratodus forsteri. Next base: position 494,361,094 of record CM057455.1, read on the forward strand.
CTCCTATCCTATCATTGTAGACAAAGCCTGTAATAAAGAAAACAGTCCCTCAATGTTTTTTTTAAGCTGCAAAAACAGAAAATGGTCCTGCACCAAACAGCCTCCTCATCCCAACCTCCCACTCAGCACCCACAACCCCATGCCCCCCAGTACACCCCCACACAGCCTCACTCACCTAAACAGGTCCAAAGTTCAAGACCCACTCTCTGATCAAAGACATGTCTTGCTGCTGGAACCAGCAACTGCAATATGAGAAACTAAGATAAATGCAGTTAAATGTATTTCAATGGGGGTTTCAACTTTTATGCATAACTTAGCCACTTTTGTTTAGATTTTTACCCCACATTTTCAACATGGCCTTTTGGGGACCCAACCTCATGAACAATATGACTGTCATTATGCAATTCCAGCCCGAAACTTGATTTTGCCATTGCTTGGTGAATTCACCTTTTGAGTAGGATTTGAAATGTTTTCCTGCCCTTTTTTATGAAGTGGGGTCATAAGAAGGCTAGGGAACTGTGGTGTTAGAGTTTCCAATGTAACACCCCATTCCCACCTTGCAGGCAGCAAAAGATGTGGGGTGTGCCTTGGGGTTGTCAACCCTAACACTCACCCCATTCCATGTTTAAGTAAGCTGAGATGGGTACAGTATATGAGAATGGGGTGCACATTAGGGAGCAATTAATTTCCTTACTTTTTGAGATAGTATAATGGAATCCTTATTTTCCTGTGGCCCTGTGCTCTAATCCCACCATAATCTTATCCTTATTTGCATGAAAGAGTGCAGGGCCCTCTGGGCACTATGTTCCCATCTATTCATAGTTTTTGAGATAGTGTAATGGTATCCTTATTTGCCTGGGGGAGCACAGGGCCCTCTGGGCCCTGCACTCCCATTCCTCCAAAGATGCATATATGTTGTATAACTTTGACATTTTTACATATTTTGACACCACATTTTCAACCTACCCTTCTTCTGACCTCACAACATGAACAGGGTGGTGAAAATGTTCATATCTCAACTGAAAAGTGATCTTGTCAACTGACCACAAAAATCACCTTATGGGTTGGATTTGCATTATTCCACTGACATTGTTTATGAGGTGTGGTCTCAGAAAGGCCATGTTGAAAATTTGGTATAAAAATATGCAAAAATTGCAAAGTTATGCATTAAAAGTTGAAAACCCCATTGAAATACATTACTATAAAATCATTTTTCGTGACAGTGCATTCTTTTTAATGAGAATGAAAAGAGCTCCCAAAAAAAATCCCTTCTCATGAAAAGGAATCAGAAAAAACTAAGCCCAAAATACTTTTTCGTGAGTAGAGATCCTTTTTCATTCTCATGAAAAAGAACTCACAAAAAAGGCAAAGTCTGACATTCTTTTTCGTGAGATGTGACCCTTTTTTTGTGAGAACAAAAAAGGACTCACAAAAAAGCATTAGCGAGTCACAAAAAAAGATTTTAAATGTAAAAAAAAGACATTATGGGGTAATTTTTCTACCAGATAACCATAGAATCCACCTAACAGACACCTGAAGAGCAAGATACATGTATTGGTGTGTGGGAAGGATATCATGTTTGCGTCTTTCAAGCTTGTTTTTTTATGAAAAATGGAAAACAAGATGGTGGCTCACGTAAAATGAATTTTTCCTCACAAAAAATAATTGGCCCCTCACAAAAAATAATTATTTTTAATTTGACCAAATTCTTTTATCATTCCAGGAATCTATCCTGGAGAGTGAAATTTCCATTGAAAATCATGGGAACCTTAAATTGTAATAACTTTGGAATGGATTCATATTTTTTTCACCAAGCAGAGGAAATGCACTTCTGTGATCCAGTCCCTTTCAATCAAAATTCAAAACCATCTGGGAACAAGGAAATGAGAAAAAAACAGCAAAAAATGGAAATTGTTAATGTTTTTCCACTATCCAAACCTCGGAATCTGCACATCCTATTGGAACTAAACCTGGCACTTCAAGAGATCTACCACACTAGACCATACATGCAAACTTTTTCAGGCAAATTTGTTGAACAGTTGCTAAGTAATTAAAGTGCAAAATGTGAGGTTTAGCATAGAAAGCCCTGCTCAACTCTAACAATAGTGGTGCTACCACACCACCATAATATGTCTATATGTACCGAGGCACTATCCACCCTCCCAAACCAGGCAGGAGAGCAGGTGTGGGGTGTGCCTTGAGCTTCTCAAGCCTAACACTGACCCCATTCCATCTGTAAATAAGGTCAGATTTGTAGACTTTATGAGAATGGGGTTAGCGTTAGGCTTGAAAAGTCCAAGGCACACCCCACACCTGCTCTCCTGCCTGGTTTGGGAGGGTGTGGTGTTAGGGAAACCCAAATGTCTTATTTCACAATGTTTCTCACTTTGACCCTAACTGGAGCATTAACAAAGTTTTTTGTAACTTATTTCCTTACCTTTTGAGATAGTAGAATAGTATATTTGTTTTACTGTGGGAGCACAGGGTCCTTTGGACCCTGCACTCTCATCCCTCCTTAGATGCGTATATGTATGTAGCTGTGGAAGCACAGGGCCATCCAGGCACTGTACTTCCATTTATAGGACAACAGTGATGAAATTGTCAGCATAGCCATCTTATTACCCCACCTCATGTACCCGGTATAGAAAATTTTCGAATCCCTGCCAAAACATAATTTTGGGCAACTGCAATGCCATTCCATGCCACAGGTGTGAAAACACATTTTGGCCAGGATCTGACAAATGAAAGCTGTGCCATACATGAGGTGGGGTAATAAGAAGGCTACATTGAAAATCTGGGGTCAAAATATTTAACATTTCCAAAGTTACAGTAAGAGCATGCATAGTGAAATTGTAACAAATGATCATAACTTTGCCATTTATACATATTTTGACCCCACATTTTTGACATATCCTTCTTATGACACCATCTCTTGAACAAGGTCAGGAAAAAATGTCAAATCCCATCCAAAAGGTTAATTCACATAGTTGCATAATGAGAGTCATATTGTTCATAAGGTGGGGGTCTCCAAAAGGCCATGTTGAAAATATGGGGACAAAATCTAAAAAAAAAGGCTAATTTATGCATAAAAGTTGAAACCCCCATTGAAATATATTGAACCACATTTACCTTAGTTTTTCATATTGCAGTTGCCGGTTCCAGCAGCAAGACGTGTCTTCGATCGGAGAGTGGGTCTTGAACCTCAGATCTGTTTAGATGGGTGAGGCTGTGTGGGGGTGCACTGGGGGTGAGTGCTGAGTAGGGAGTGGGGATGGGGGGCTGACTGACAAAGGACTGTTTTCTGTTTTTACAGCTTTGAAAAAAAACACTGAGGGACTGTTTTCTTTATTACAGGTTTTGCCTGCAATGAGAGGGTGCAGGGTGCCACTAGACACCATGGAATATAAAACTGGTCAATGAGAACAGCGATCGGTGGGTGGGTGGGGGTCCACTAAACACCAGGGTGATCAGCAAGTGAGGAGTGCCGCTAGACACCAGGAAATATAAAATATAATAATGGGGACGACAATTGGAGGATGGGGGGTGCAATTAGACACCAGGGAAATGGGGAAAACAGCAGTCGACACCAGGGAAGATATTTATGGGGACAGTGATCGGAAGGGTAGAGAGTGCCACTAAACACCAGGGTACCCCCACGCTGCACAGACCAACCGGCTTCATGGGTGTGCATTGGGGCATCAGCCCAAATGCTCACCCCATTCTCCTATATTGTACCCATCTCAGCTTATTTACTTATGGAATGGGGTGAGCATTAGGGTTGATGACCCCAAGGCACTCTGACCCCTGTTGGTGTGTGCAGTTTGGGGGTGGGCTGTTAGAGTTGAAAACCCTAATTCCAAATTTCCCTACTTTTATGGCTTTCTACATTGAACAATGTAGACCCCAAAACTGATCCCTGCAGCACTCCACTACTCACAGTGCCCCAATCAGTGCACTGTCCCCTAATACAGACTCTCTACTTTCTCTCCTCCAACCAGCATGTAATCCTCTTTACTACATTTAAGGGGTGTGTCCCTGGATGACCTGATGGTGGTGCTGGACCTATCGGGCCTACCGATAGATTGCTCGGATCCGGGGGACCTGGTACATGCTTATAATAAGGCGGTGACAGGGGCCCTGGATTCCACTGCACCTGTTCATGTTAGTCCTCTCACTCTTCATCCCAGGTCTCCCTGGTTCAATGAGACCATGAGGGAGTTGAGGAGGGTTGGACGAAGGTTGGAGAGGCATTGGCGGAAGTCCGGTTTGGATGATGACAAACTTAGTTTGATGGACCATTATACGGCCTATCAATCCGCAATCTCTCGTAAGAAGGCAGAATTCCTGTCCAGAGAGATTGCGGCTGCACAGAATAGACCAGCTCAGCTCTTTCAGACTGTGGTCAGACTGTCCAATCCACTCTGTCTTCAGCCCAGAAGAGCTTTTTTCTCCAGAATGGTGTGAGGAGTTTGCTCTCTTCTTTGCAGATAAGGTTGCCAAAATCAGATCGGACGTCCGTTCTTCCCTCTCCAATGGGAGCAGTGATTGTTGGCAGGAGATGTCGAACACCCAGTTTGCGTGGTCTGACTTCAGCCTCCCCACATTTGATGACATTGTGATGATCATCCGAGCGTTGTGACCAACCAACTATGATTTGGACCCTGCCCCACATGTCTCTTAGTGGATTGTGTGGATAAAATCGGCCTAGTCCTGGCTTTTATAGTTTGGAGGTCTTTGGAGAGGGGGATCTTTCCAGATCCTCTTAAGGAGGCTATAGTTAAGCCTCTATTGAAGAAGCCCTCCTTAGACCCAGATTGTCTAGCAAATTACAGACCCGTCTCTAACTTACCCTTTGTGGGTAAAGTTATTGAGAAGGTGGTTGCAGTGCAGTTGGATGGTCATCTGACCAACAACATCTACGATTCTCTCCAGTCAGGATTTAGGAAAAGGCATAGTACCGAGACAGCACTTGTTCAGGTACTAAATGACCTCCTAATAGCGAGAGATCGTAGGACCTGTTCTATCTTGGTACTTCTCAATCTCTCTGCAGCATTTGACACTGTTGATCATGGTGTACTGTTAGAGCATCTGCAGTCCATCTGTGGATTGTCTGGTATGGTCCTCAGGTGGTTTTGATCTTACCTCGAGGGTAGGACTCAGAGGGTGGTGTCGGGAATTTTTTCCTCAGCATCAGTCCCCCTATCCTGTGGGGTACCGCAGGGTTCTATTCTAGTGCCCATGCTGTTTGTGGTGTATATGCTGCCGTTAGGAGCGATTATTAGATGATACGGTTTGGGTTTTCATTGTTATGCAGATGATACCCAGCTGTATATGTCTTTTTGTGCCTGGCCAGGATGCTGCCTTTTCGGTATTTAATAACTGCCTTGCCGAGATCCAAGACTGGATGAATGGGAGTTGGCTGCGGTTAAACCCGGAGAAAACTGAGGTGTTGGTCATGGACAAGGGTCGCTGTGAGGCGGGTCTGCCGGATGGATCGCCCTCAGGCTTATGGCTTGGGGGCATCCAGCTGACTACCTCAGACCAGGTGCAGAATCTGGGTGTAATATTTGATGACCGCTTGACGTTTAAATCTCAGGTGTCAGCGGTGGTCAAAACTCCCTTTTTCCATCTGAGGAACATTGCCAGGGTGAAGCACCTGGTTCCTCCAGAGGATCTTCCAATGTTGATCCACGCTTTCGTTACCTCCCGCCTTGACTATTGCAATGCCCTTTACCTGGGGCTACTGGGGGTTGAACTTTGCCATCTGCAGCTAGTGCAGAATGCGGCGGCCAGGTTGTTGACTGGATCTTCTAGATCCAGCCATATAATGCCTGTGCTCCGTGGACTGCACTGGCTGCCAGTGTTCTGGTGAATCACCTTCAAGGTCAGTTTGCTGACCTATAAAGCCCTACACAATCAGGGACCTACTTACCTGAAAGAGCTCCTGTGCCCCTACTGTCCTCCCCACCCCCCTCCGATCCACTGACGAGGGATTGCTAGAGATTCCCAGGGTTCATTTAAAAACTTCAGGGGCTAGATCATTCAGCTTTATGGCCCCGACCCTGTGGAATTCTCTACCTCGTCAGGTGCGAAGTTGCCCGACTATCCAAAGCTTTAAAGGGGCTTTGAAGACATATCTTTTTAGTATAGCTTTTAATGACTTATGTTAGTTTTAAATTTTGGTCTATTCATTGTTTTATGTATTGTACAGGCGCTTTGGTTATGAGAAAAGCGCCTTTTAAAAATAAAGAATGAAATGAAATTAAATGAAAAAATACTATTAAGTTTTATTTCAATTAGTCTGTTAATTAATTCCTTGTGAGGCACTGTGTCAAAGGCCTTGGCATAGTCCAGATACACAATGTCTTCTGGTAGTCCAGCATCTAGGGCCCTACTTATTGGTTCAAATAACTGGAAGAGGTTCATCTGACATGATTTTGCAGCCTTAACACCATGCTGTGTTATATCATTTAAGCCAACATTCAACATGTGTCTGTCAATTTCTTCTTTAATGAGTCTCTCCTTTATTTTGCCAAGCACTGACATTAGGCTGATAGGTCTATAATTCTTATAATCTGCTCTGGATTTCTTTTTAAAAATAGGGGTAACATTAGCCTCCTTCCATACAGACAAGATCCTACCTTCTTGCATTGAACTATTAAACATTTTGGCAATGGGTCCAGCCAGCTCATTTGCCATCTCCTTTAAGAGTTTAGGATGTAGGCCATCTGGCCAAGAGTATTTATCAGTTTTGATCTCAAGTTTCCTTCTAACATCTTTTTCTGAGAAATTTATATTTTTTATATCTCTATACAGTTTTATCAAGATTTTTTCTTTAGCTTGATAAACACTCCCAAAAAAGTTGTTAAAGATGTCTGTCATATATTTACCCTCAGTTATCTGACGGTGTCCTACCTTTAGGGGCCTGATCTGCTGGTGTCCATTTTTCAGACTAATAATATAATTATTGAAGGATTTTTTTTTATTATACTGGGTTTCATTATTCATTCTTCATTTTTATTTTATACTGGAAAGGCACGTGAGCAAAAATGCCCATTTTCACAAGCGCCCAGATATAACAAAACATGGGACGATATATACACAGTTACCGAAAATAATTTTTAGAAATAGACTAATTACATAGGTAGATATATACACAGTTGAAAAAAATATAGCTTTACAGTACATTTAAAACATAACTACAGGCCATAAGCACACCTATAACATAACTACAAGACCATAAACATGTTGAACGAACTGACAGGCAGGCAAATAAAAACAACATTCAAGCACTGTTTATCAAAGAACAGCACTGAATAAGCACTGGATTCACTGCACATATGAACAGAAAGCAGAACCTGACTGGTAGGGGACAGATGAAGAAGGGGAGAGTAGAGAGTAAGATAAGAGAGTAAGTAAGTAAGAAAGAAAGAGGAGTGAGAGAGAGTGTGGATCATTTATCCTGGAAAGGAGTAGCAGAAACAGCTGCAGGGGGGTTTATTGAGCAAGTGATTTTTGAGATCAGCCTTAAAGAAATTGATGGAGGCACAAACCATGAGGTTGGGTGGTAGGGTGTTGAAAATGTTGGGGCCCCTGAAAGAGAGCAATTTCTGACCCAGAGATGTATTGAAAAACCGGACCTTAAAGAGGAAGGAGAATGCACTCCTAGTGGGATGAGCAGGGACTGACCTAATGAAAAGATAGGAGACACTGTGTGGGAGGAGGTTGCTGAGAATTTTGAACATGAGCGTGTGTGTCTTCCAGGCAAACCTGTATTCTAGCGAGAACCATTTGATAGAGCCATAAAGAGTACAGCTGTGGATATGACAGGGGAGCCCGGTAACAAATCTGATTATGTTATTATATTAAGCTTAACCTTAAGCTTAGAGAAATTGGTGAAGCTTGGTGAAAGCAAAAAAATCAGGGCACCATAGTCTAGTAGAGGAAGGAGTAAGCTGGAGGCTAGTCACGTTCTTATCTTGGGGATGAGAAATTGGGAGATCCTGAAAAGGAGCCCAAGTCTTTGGTGTATTTTATTGATCAACTGGTTGTGTGTAGTCTGAAGGAGACGTGTTTGTCCAGTGTTAGACCAAGGTATTTAAATTCACAGACCCACTCAATGCTGATGCCATCATTGTACAGGAGTGCGAGGTCGAAGTTAGATGGTTTCCAGTTGCTTGTGAAAATCATAAATTTAGTTTTTTTGGAGTTTAGGACCATTTCACAAGAGGTAAACCAGGTATGGAGACTGTGGAAATCCTTCTGGAGTTTGACGAGGAGGGTGGTAGGGTTATTGTCAATACAGTATAAAGCAGTGTCGTCAGCATAAAGGATGACATTAGTGTGTGAACATACCAAGAGGATATTGTTAATAAAAAGAGAAAATAGGAGAGGCCCCATGATTGACTCCTGTGGGACCCCATACTTAATAAGTCAGTTAGATGAGGATTGGCCTTCAATAACCATTTTGGGGAGCCTAGGATGGAGGAAGTTCCCAATCCAGTTTATTGTGTTTATAGAGAAGTTCATTTGGGAGAGGCGGTGCTAGGAGCATATTGTGGTACACCAAGTCAAAGGTCTTGGTTAGATTCATGAAAATGGAGTCTGTATCTAGACTGTCATCCCCTCATGAGGGTGGTTTTGGTGTTGTGTTTTGCCTTAAACCATGATGAGCCCCCATAAGGATGTCATATTTGTTTAAGTGCTCTGTGATTTGTGTGTAGACTATTTTCTCCATGGGTTTTGGTGGCTAATTTAAATTTTTCCTCCCTCTTAGCTTTTACAATGTACTTTTTACATTCCCTTACGCTGTTTTTATATATCAGCCATGTTTCAGGTGTTTTTCTTTTAGTTTTCTTATATGTCCTTTTTTTCATCCTAATTAATTTCATTATTTTCTTATTAAACCACAAAGGAATGTCCTGATTATTATACTTGTGTTTTTGGTACACGCAGACTTACACACTAATCTAATTTGGAGTACAGCTTATTCTACATTTGTTCCAGTGTACAACCTTCAATGTCCTTAAGCCAGTTCAATGCCTTCAAAAAATTCTTCATTACTGTGAAGCTGGCCTTTGTTGTTGAGGCATAGGTCAGGAAGCATAGGACAATCAGGAGGATTATAAAATTTGCAAGCAGAGTTTTATTATTTTTAATAACAATAAAATTACAAAAAAAATAAAATTGTTCAGGATAGCTTTTTACAAAGGCAGTACAAGAAGAAAAAAAAAACAATGTCCTTCATCGGAGGGTATCTCTAATTCTAAATTTCTATTTCTCTCTAACAAATATTGCGGCTCTTTTTGTAAGAGGTCTTGGTCTGACAATTCATTTCTGCATCTTGAGCTCATAAACAGACATTCTGTTTCTCACAAAATGTATCAGAACATTGTCAGTTTCTTTCCTTGCAACTGCAATAAAATAGAACATTGTATCCCAGAACTAATCTCCTGTTGACAACTCTGAAAAATAGTTTGTGGAGGTCAGACTGCATCTCCAAGTTAACCCATTGAGTTTGAAATAGCTTTTTGCAATCATTTCAATAACATAACTATATACATTTTCAAACCAAGGGATCCCAGTTTCACATAAAGATCCACACAAAGATTCACATATAACCACAGACATGCAAAGGGGAAGAAAAGATAGAAACGGCAAGTGAAGGCAGGGAGATAGCAGGAGGGGGAGAACAGTGAGACCATCAGAGTCATCAGTTCCTAGGTCTCACAAAAATATTTGATTGCACAATCAGACAGACAAGAGACAGAAAAGGAGAGGCTAGAACAGATCCTTGCTCTAATCTTTTTCTGCATAACAAACAGGACAGGGTTTTATTCAACCCTGTCACATACCCCTCTCTTTAACAGGGAACCTGAACTGTCTTTTATTTCTCTTTTAACATTATAACAGCAGCAGTTCTGCACATATGCAGTATCCCTTTCTCCATAACAACCAGTACAGCAAATAATTAAGTTTAAACCCACACATTTTTCTCAGCCTTTGAAATTGTCAGTTCCTAATCCATAACTGGACAGAAAATCAGCATTGACGTCCTCTTTTCCAGATTTGCGCATCACTTTGAATTGAAATGACTATAATGCCAGGTAGCAGGTGCTACCTTGTGATTCTGGAATTTTTATCCTTCATTTGATTAATCCAACAGAGAGTATTGTGATCTGTTATAAGTACAAAGTCAGCTCCTGGCAAATAAAACTTAAATGGATGCAATGGCCCAGTTTGCCACAAGGCAATCCTTTTCAATGGTGGAGTACCTTTTCTCTCTGTTGTGAAATGTCCTACTGATATATAGAATGGGATGTTCCCTCCCCTCTACATTCTGACTCAAGACCATACCTAGGCCTACCTTTGCCGTATCTGTCTATAATAAAAATTGTTTCTCAAAGTCTGGGTTTCTTAAAACAAGGGTTGAACATAATGCAGCCTTGATGACTCAAAAAGCCTCATCACACTCTGGGGTCCATTTCACATTAATCGGGCACCATTTCTTTATGAGTTCAGTGAGGGAGGCAGTTAATTTCACAAAGTTGTGAAAAAGTCTCCAACAGTAACCTGCCAGCCCTATAAATGACCTGACATGTGTGTTTAAGGACAGGACCATTAACTACAGCTTTTACCTTAGAAATCTCTGGCTTTACTTCTCCATGTCCCAAAATATATCCAAAATATCTGGTTTCCTGCATGCCTAATGCACATTTGGTAGGATTAATGGTCAGTCCTGCCTTTTTAGTAGATTGAATAACAGCTCATGGGTGTTCCAGGTGGCTTTTCCAGTGTGGACTTTTGTCTCTGCTAGTTTGGCTGTCATTATTCTGGTAATCACTCATTAGCTTGCTGTTGAAGGACCCATACCTTTCCTCTATGCTTCCCTGGTACCAGATCTAGTACCCACACACAAAACTCATGACTTAGAGTTTGCATGGTGCAAATCCCACTTAGTCTGACACCACTGTGGTTGAGGTGCAGGTCAGGAAGCATAGGAATACCATGAGTAGTTATAAAATTTGCAAATAGCATTTTATTATTTTCAATAACAAAATAAAAAAATTGTTGTGGGTGGTCGGCAAAGTGATGGAGGGTATTGTCGAGGAAAGGCTAGGGGGGTTACTGAAGCAAACTGGATACTTGGACGATAGGCAGCATGGCTTTGTCATGGGAAGATCATGCCAGACAAACCTTGTTGAGTTCTATAACTGGGTGACGAGGGCCCTGGACCAGGGTAGGCCAGTGGACATCCTCTTTCTGGACTTTAGCAAGGCATTTGATTCAGTACCCCAAAGTGGCCTGCTGGCTAAGCTGAAGGAAATGGGGGTAGGGAGACAGTTGTTAAAATGGATAGGAAATTGGCTCTCTGAGCGTACTCAGAGGGTGCTGGTTGGAAGGTTAGCTTCATCCCCAAGGTGGGTTACTAGTGGGGTTCACCCTGGGTCAGTGCTGGGGCAAGTCTTGTTCAACACCTATATCTCAGACATCGGGGGGGGATCAGGAGTGAGATGAGTCTCTTTGCAGATGACTCAAAGCTGGGTGCAGTGGTGGATGGAGAGGAGGGGAGGGGAGGGGAGGTGGCCTTGCAGGATGACCTGGAGGTTCTGGAAAGGTGGTCAGGAAAATGGAAACTAAAATTCAACATAGGGAAGTGCAAGGGTCTGCACCTAGGAGTCAGTAATCCAGGCCAGGGGTATACCATGGGAGGAGACATGATTCAAGTCACAGAGGGTGAAAGGGACCTGAGGGTAGTGGTAGATGTCAAAATGAACAACTCAGAGACCTGTAGAAGAGCAGCGGAAAGGGCAAATAGAATCCTGGGATGCATCACCAGGGGAAGTATCTCCAGAAAGGTGGAAGTGATCCTTTCACTGTACAACTGCTTGGTTAGGCCACAACTCGAGTGTTGTGTACAGTTTTGGAGACCACATTTAAAGAGGGACATTACACTCCTAGAGAGGGTCCAAAGGAGGGCAACCAAAATGATCTGGGGCCTGGGGGAGTGGACCTAAGAGGAGAGGCTCAAGGAGCTTGACATGTACACCCTAGAGGAGAGGAGGGACAGGGAGGACATGATAGAGGTCTTTAAGTGCATGAAAGGGATCAATAAAGGAGGCCCAGTCAGGGTTCTCCAAAGGAAGAAGGGTGGGGCAACAAGAAGTCACAAGTGTAAACTGGAAGCAGGCAGGCTCAGAGGGGAGAGGAGGAGATGTTATTTCACTGAAAGGATGATGGAGCCATTGAATGCACTGCCCAGGGAGCTGGTAGAGGCAGAGACTGTGGACAGGTTTAAGAGGGGATGGGACAGGTACAAGGGGAAGGTAAATCTGACCAGGCCCAATACAGGTGGAACATCTTGGACTGGGGACAGTATAACTCAAGGGGGAGGGGGACACCAAAATTGGCCCTCAGTGCAGGTGCTGAAAATAGAGCAGACTTGAGAGACCATTAGGCCTATTCTGCTGGCATTTCAGTATGTTAGTATGTAACTACAGTATTTACAAAGGCAGTACAAAGAAAGAAAACTGAGTCCTTCATCGGAGGGTATCTCATTCTAAATTTAAGTCTCTCTATCTCCCTCTCTGTAATACACATTGCTGTTCTTTTTATAAGAAGTCTTTGCCTGGTAGTTAACTTCTGCATCCTGAGCTCAATAACAAACATCCTGTTTCTCACAAAATATATCAGAACTTTGTCAGTTTCTTTCCCTGCAGGTGCAATACAATAGAACATTGTGTCCCAGAACTAATCTCCTGTTGACAACTCTGCAAAAGAGTTCAAGGGGGTCAAATCGCACCTCAAAATGAACTCCCTGAGTTCCAAATAGCTTTTTGCAATCATTTCAACAACATAACTTTATACATTTTCAAACCACAGGATCCCAGTTTCACATAAAGATCCACACAAAGATTCACATATAATCACAGATATGCAAGGAGGAAGAAAAGATAGAAACATGAAGTGAAGGCAGGAAGATAGCAGGAGGGGGAGAATCTTGAGACCATCAAAGTGATCAGTTCCTAGGACTCACAAGAAAATTTTGATTGTGCAATTAGACAGACAAGAGACAGAAAAGGAGAGGATAAAACATACCCTTGCTTTAAACTCTTTCTGAATAACAAATGGGACAGGGTCTTATTCAACCCTGTCACAGCCTTGGTATAACAATTTACTTTAGTCACTCCTGTTTATGGTACCCAGTTTGCTTTATAGTGAACTGTACCATATTATGGTTACTACCCCCCAGGGGTTCTCGTATTATACAGTTAGAGATTTCACTCTCCATATTGCTAAATACTAGATCTAGCATATTCTCACCCTTTGAGCTAAATTTGATATACTGCTCCAGATTTAACACATCTGTAATCTCTACTGGTTTCTTATCTAAGAAAGATTCACCAGTTTGTTTAGTCCAATCAATATTTGGAAGGTTATAGTCACCCATAACTAATAATCTAGTTCCCAGTTCTAACCTTCTAGGACCTACATGAAACACTTGTTTTCCTGAGTAGTTAGGGTCGGAGATCTGTAACACGCTGCTATCTGAATTTTACTTTTGTTCATATTATTAACTTGGACCCATATTTGTTCTGCCTCCACCTCCTTACCATTTATTGTTTCCATATTAACTGTCTCTATAGTATATTTTACATATAGTGCTACTCCCCCTCCTCTCCTATTACAGCTGTCCCTGTGGTATAGATTGTATCCCTCAATACCCTTACCCCAGTCAAATTTCCTCCACCAGGTTTCCACAATAGCACATACTGAACAGTACAATCCCAATTATCTGAACTGCCTGGGAAACATCAGATCAGATTGGATAATCAGGAGTCCAGATGATCGGGGTTCCATTAATAGCCATTACGCACTCACTGTGCTTCCTCAGCCCAGCTGCAACACTGGCAATAGCAAATATTAGTTAGTTAGTTAGTTAACCAGACCAAAAAAAGATAAAAGAAAAAACAATAGCCTCTTCCTTCCTGAAAAAAAATACAAACAGCTCCAACACTGGCAGACATGTTATCACTTTCTTGCTCTCTCCTCCTTACCTCACTGTGATCAATGTGCTATCATTCTGCTGTTCGGTACACTGACTCAGCTCCTCAGGTCTCCCACCCCTACACCCAGCTCTGACACATACAGGCACTTTCTCACTCTATTGTACTCCTCATCCACATCCTGCTCTAGGTACAGCAGTGGGGAAGGGTACCACAAACAGCAAACTGAAAGAGACTGCGAGGATGGTGGGGGAGGAACAGAGCAACCAAAACCCAAGGCACTTTCTCGCTCTCACTGTGCTCCTCATCCATGTCCTGCTCTGGGTACAGTAGCTGAAGGGTACCGCAAATGGAAACAGACCACATGAATGGCAGGGGAGGGACAGACCAAGCTAAGTAGTGAAGACAGCTGGCAGCCCCATCCAACTCTGATTTTTGTCCTACCACATGGTTCTCTTCCCCAGCTGCAGCTGTTAGGTTAGGACAAAGTGTCCCATGGTGACAGGCAGTAGAAAATACAGTACAACACCCATTATCCTACCCCCATTCAAAGCAAAGCAAAGCAAACTTTATTTATAAAAGGTGCCTTTCTGAAACCAATTCATTAGATATAAAAACTCAGGAGACAAGAGTCCGGTTCATTAGATAGTAATTTCTGGATAATCGGGGTTTGGATAATTGTGATTGCACTATATATGTACAGTATAGCCTCTTTGTGTAATAATATTTCCAATTCATTTTTTTTATTCCCTTGTTACCCATGGTAAGAGGGTGGAAGGGAAGGAGACCAGAGGTGCTGAGTCAGTGTACCGAACAGCAGGATGAGAGCACATTGATCACAGTGAGGTAGGAAGGAGAAAGCAAGAAAGTGATAACATGTCTGTTGGCGTTGGAGCAGTAATACTTTCAAATCCTCAATAACCCTATTACTAGAGACTAATGATCCCCAAACCTGACAAAAACCCACTTCACTGCCACTCCTAAAACCCCATATCAGTGCTCAACACAAACTATAAACTATTTATGTGCAGCTTGGCTAAGCAGTTGGATAAACTTCTCCCCACCCTCATAGACAGACACTGAATAGGTTTTGTTCACTCTCTCACCACAACAGATAACATCCACCATACCCTGAATGTCATCCATCAGATGCAGCAATCACAAACTTCATCTCTACTGCTGAAAGGTCTTTGACCTGGTCACCTGGCAGTTCTTATACTGTGTATTGAGGTGGCTAGGTTTCACTGCCTCATTTATATGGCTCCTGCAAAGACCATATCACCCCCACCCAGGCATGTGTCAAGGTTAGTGGTCATCATTCCTCTGACTTTCCCCTTCAAAGATGGATGCTCCAAGACAGTCCAATGCCCCTCTTCTTTTCCCACTACACATTGAGCATGCAGCCCAGGCTATTCATGTGGCCAACACCTTCCAAGGTATACCAGTGGAGGGTGAGGAACAACATATTGCTCACCGTTTGGATCACATGCTGTTATAGCTCAGTAGCCCTGAAGAAGCACTACCAACGGTTTCTGACCTGCTGCAGTATTTTGCTGAGGTCTCAGGCTACTGCCTAAATGCCTCTAAGACAGAGACTATGTGTTTCAACTTTATCCCCCACCATATGTGAAGCTCACTTATTTAAATGGGACCTACATAAACTAAAATATCTAGGAATGTATGTGGTCCCCAACCATGCTTCAGCATTCAGGGACAAATATGCTCCATTTACTCAGGCAATGACTAGCAATCTCCAAAGACAGTGAACATTGCCACTTTCCCAATCCAGACAAGAAGAGGTTGTTTGCATGGTCACCTTACCCAGAGCCCTGTATCTCTTCCTAAATGTTCCCCTGGCACCCTCTGCAAGGTGTTGGAGAGCATGGAACAAATATATCACAAGATTTATTTGGGTAGGCCACAGACCACATACCAAACAAATGCAACTTTTCTTATTCCAAAGAGGCGGTGGACTGGCCCTTCCCAAACTTAAAGGATACCACTGGGTTGAACGTATGTGCGTCCTTCTATTTTGACACCTGGGTGGATGCCACGCTGCATGCCTTGATATGGAGAAAGCTCTACTTCCCAACCATCAATTTGTGGAATGCATGTACCACTGTGTGGTATCTCCAGAGACAGTGAATGGCCTCAACCCCTGGCTGTGGCATCAGGTGAAAGTTTGGCATTCCATCAGGAGAGCATCATATCACCCTATTCCTCCCTTTGCTATGCTATATAGCACAACTAGAGGGATTCACCCTCCCAGTAGCTTGACCACAGGTACAGAAATTGGGAGAGATATTCTTTACAATATATTTACCAATTATTTCAGCAGTCAGACATCAAATCTTTTCAAGGCATGCAGACCCAATATTAACTCCATAGAGCAGAGTTCTACAGGTACTTGCAGCTGTGGCATTATGTTGCATCACTCTCAATAGGAGCCTGAACCCTGGACAAGTATCCTCCAATCATTTCCTATTGTATCGCTTTCTTTAAAACAGGAGCCATCTCCCATATGGTCTCACAATTATACTAGGCACTACAATCCTCCTCAGGGGACGAGTCGTTGGATATCCCCATAAAATGAGTGGAGGAACTCAAAGTTCCCATAGAAAAAGAGACCTGGACAAAGGCATGCCAGGCTTCAGCTAATGTTATGAGTTCTCATCAATGGAGAGAATACACTTGGAAGCAACTCACTAGATTTTTTTTAACCCTGGTAAATAACAGCCCATTATCTGTCTGCTCAGGACTCTGGGTGCTGAAGAGGCTGTGGTGAGGACCCAGAGGCTGTGGTGAGGACAGGACACACACATAAACACACACACCTGATGTGCGTGTGCCCTCTCTTACAGCCCTTCATTCAATCTCTGGAGATGGAGCTATAGGAGTTATCTGGTAGACTAACTCCCCTTATCTCTGCTGTGTACATCCTGCTACTGTTCCCTAGGGGCCTCAAAGTTCAAACTCCTGCTGTTTATTAGGAATACTACTCAAGATGGCCAAGAAAGTCATAACAAAGTTTTGGCTAACCCCCACGATCCCAGATGTGACTACTTGGAGAAATATGGTCAACCACATATACTAAATGGAAAAAATAATGCACTCCCTAAACAATTGCATGGAAGTATGTATCTCACATTGGAACTACTGGCTACTTCACACCATGAGCAAATATCCAACCATGGTCCCTGGAATGTTTCATTTGAAGCTTACCTATGCCATCAATACTCTCCATTAATGGAAGTCAGTCTGAAGCCCTCCAACAGTACTATCTGTTGCAAGCCAAAGGAGACATTCACCGCATCCCTTCCAACTAAGGCCTGTATCTTTCAAAGAAGTGGATGACCACCTCGAAAAATCAGACACAAAAAAAGGCTGTGGAGCCAATGGAATAGAGCCATTCTTCCTCAAATTAGGCTATCGCTATCTTACAGCCCCTATACTGCACATCTTCAATCTCTCAATAGCCTCTGTAATTGTACCATCCTGATGGAAATCTGCCCATGTTCTCCCTTTATTCAAATCTGGGGATCCCCTGTGATGCAAACAATTACAGACCCATTTCCATCCTTCCTATTCTCTCTAAAATCCTCGCAAGATTAACCTTCTCCCAACTGAAAGTACACATCGAAAAACATGCCCTTGTCAACCCTGATCAATCTGGGTTTAGGAAAAATCACAGTACCATTTCTGCCCTTGCCAAAGTCACTAACGACTGGATTACTGTTCGTGACTCCACACTGGTCACTGACACCGTCTTTCTCTATCTCAGCAAGGTGTTCGATACTGTGGACCATAACCTTGTCCTTCATAGCCTTAAAAACCTAGGTGTCTCAGCTGACTCAGTTAAATGGTTCAACAGTTATCTTTCTGGTAGAATCCAGAAAATCAAAGTCAATGGGCTACTATCTGACTCCTTATCTATATCAAGGGGCATCCCTCAGGGGTCCATCTTAGGTCCCATACTCTTCTCTATATACAGCAATAATCTTAATTCTAATATTGTCAACTCCAAACTACACTTCTTTGCAGATGACTCTGTCTTGTATATTTCTAAACCGTAGCTGACCAAAGCCTGCAAGGTACTGCAAGATGATTTCATTATGCTTAACCAGAATCTCATTAAAGCCAAGCTTCTGCTAAATGCAAAAAAAAATAAAGATCATGTTCTTTAACCTCAGTAACACACAGACACCCCTCCCACTTCTGACTCAACCTAAGCAGTCCTCACCAATGGTCACCACCTTAGGTGAACCTCTTGAGGTAGTAGATACATTTAAATACCTCTGCATGTGGCTAGGCAATAAACTTAATTTCAATGTCCACGTCTATAGCCTTTCCAGTAAACTTAAATTCAGATTTGGATTTTTCTACAGAAATAAGTCCCTTTTCCCAGCTGATACTAGAGTCAAGCTTGTTCAAGCCACGTTCCTCCCACTTATTGATTACGGTGACATCTTCTACAATTGCTCCTCAGCTGGCAATTTACACAAATTAGATGTCTTGTTCCACCAGGCTTTGCACTTCATCTTAAAGGCCCCCCCTAGACCCCACCACTGTAACCCATATACTGCTGTGGGAAGAACCACCTTAGCAACAAGAAGTCTGATCCATCTAAGGATATGGACACTAAAAATTCTACCAAACAACCTCCCAGGATATATATCCTCCCTCATCCATACCTCACATTGCACCTACTCCGTAAGGAAGTCTGACTTCATTCTTCTTGACACACCTAAGATGTGTATGAACTTTGGCAAAAGGGCTATCTCCTATGCCCTACCCACCACCTGGAATTGTCTTCAATCCATCCTTAAACTTACCAGTGTTGTCATGATTAACTTTTATAGATCCCTGTTGTCTGACAAACTAAAAGTCGCATGCAACTGCCCTGTCAGCTGACAAACTAAAAGTCATGTGCATCTGCCAGTAGTTTTCACACCTCTTTTGTTCTCACCCCAAAGCCTGTCACCTTCCCACACCCCTATACTCTCGCCCCTCCCCACCACCCTCTCTATCCCTTTCCCTCCCTGGCCCCCATAATTTCTTCCCCCCTTCACCTTCTACTCTAAACTGATGTTTTGCATATCATGCACTTATTTATTCACTCTTTATGTATTTTGTATCAGCCTAAACCGAGAATGAAACTATTATAGTTAGCTATGTCTGTTATTGCATGTTCCTCGTACCTTTTGTAAATACTGAAAGAATTGTGTCCAGTCATTTGATTGTATACCATTCCCTATCTACCACTCTATATGCTTTGGACCCCTTACCATCGTTGTAATTATGATGTTCAAGTTGATGTTTGTCCTTTTTTAGTAAGCTGTTATTTGTCTAGAACCTTCTCTATGGAGTTTTTCCTACAATAAACTGAACTGAAATGAACATAATACAGCTTGCCTTGCAGTGCCCCTCCCTTGTCTCCCTCACTGAGGGCCACCTCCCCCAGTAGCCACACACAGGGGTTAAAAAGTTGATAATCTTTCTGGGACACACAGCAGTATTGCTTCTGTAAATTGATGATGCTGAATGCTGAAGTCCAAATACACCCCCTCTCTGTGTTGTTCCTTAGGATGAGGTGGTGGATATGTAACTGAATACAGTCAATGATAAAGTATGAAAGCTTATGAAATGGAGAGACTTACCACAGTACATACTCTAATCTTTATTGCTGCTACAATGTGCTATAATGACTTTCAAAAATTCAATAAAAATTATATAAAAAAGAGACAGAATGTTCAAGTGTAGTTTAGGCTTTGTGGACATTGCAGCCATTCTTGAATGGCAGAGCATTTTTGATGGTCACAGATCATAACTCACTGATGTGGTTAGACTGTATGAGTGGTGAGAACTCTGCGTTATTGTACTTGAGTTGAGCACTACTGGATACAATATGCACATCCTTTTGCAAATAATAGTTTTTTATTTTTCCTTATAACATCAAAAATACAGGTTCTCATATACATTCATAGGTGCAGGATTTAATACATAAATAATACATTACATATTATGAGAATACATAAAAGGAAGTGCATCCACAAATAACATTTATTTACACATCCTTTTGTTCAGAACATCTTATGCAATTGATTTTTAATTCATAAAGTCTTCCTTTGTCCATTCCTCTGTATTTTTGATAAAAATCCTCCACACTTGTTTGTAATTTACAAAATATTTATAGTTATAAAGTGCACTTACAAAAAGCTGTTTCCACTCTAATTATAGAAAAAACTGAGTGGTTAGAAGATGATTTCCAATTTTTCAAATTCAATCTCTTTACTGCCATAATATTGTCTTTGAGTATTGGTCTGAAATTAACATCAATAAAGGAATCATTATACACTTCTAAAATCAAAAAGTGGCAATCCTTCCAGTGTTGGAAGACAAAGCATATTTTTTTCCAAAAAAACAAAGTATTGCTCCCACTAGCCAGTACTCCACTGGCACTGCCAAAATATATGGAGGATGTCAGCTTCTGGATCCATGAACTGCCAATATACATTAGATGTTGTTAAATTCATTTTGCATAGTCTGTATGGGGTATAATATGCCCTGTTCAGAATTTTAAATTGAATAGCTTTGTCTCTTGTCAGTTTATATTTATGTACTGAGTTACAGGCCAAGATCCATTGTTGTTCTGTAATGGGGTGTTGTGTCATGAGTACAATATGCAAGTCCAACACAGAAAAGGAATAAGAAATGCCAGTGCTGATGAATAGTACCCCAGACTAAATAGCATGACCAATGAAATTACAGTATGGTGTATGTGCATGATTGAGGAAATGCATGTTTAATGAGACCTAGCCAAACCTGGATATGAAAAAGAAGGCCTTGCTTGAGTCAGAGAGAGAGAGAGGGAAAGATTGCTGGGGTCAGTCTGTTTATGTGCAGGCTGGCTGAACTGATGTAAATTCCTGTGAGGTTACTCTTTTCCTTTTTGGACGTATTTTATTTATTTAAAAAGTTGGCAACCAGGAAAGGCACACTGAGCCAAGGTTCATTTCAAGGTGTGACCCGGGACAAGGGGCAAGAAAAAAGTTTACATATGATACAGGGATCACAGTAGTTTACAAATGATACAGGAATTAAATCATAGTGGTTTACAGTTGTATACAATACTTAGTTTACATATGCTACAGGAATAAAATCATAGTAGTTTACAATGATACAGGAATGAGATCACAGCAGTTTACAGGTGTGTACAATTGGGACTGGAGAGTATGGCACAGCAGAACACACTGGTACACAGTATGGCTACACCATTACTAACTACTGTAAGGGATTACAACAATGGTGCAGACTAAGGTGGAGCATTAAGTAATGCATAAGAAAGGTTAGGTAAAGTAATGAGTACTTATGATACTACAAAATAAGAGTGAGAGTTGATATGTGGCAAGAGCAAGATATTGGGTTTAGCGGAGGATGGGATAGGAGCCAGTGGGGATCAAGTGAGGGAAGTATGCAACTAAGGAGGGAGGGAACATAGGCGGGGGAGGGGGAGGCTTCTAAAATACTTTTTGATGGATACCGTGGTAGGCAGACTGCAGACATTGAGCGGTAGTGTGTTCCATAGAGCAGGGAGCCAATAGGCAAAGGCTTGTTTTCCAGCCAGTGAGTGTGGAATGGCTAAAGCAAAAGAATGTTGGTCACAAGACTGCAAGGCATAGCCAGTACTGGGGGCTGGGGCCATTAAGAAGAAGAGGTAGGAGGGAAGAGTGTTGAACCAGAATTTAGCAACGAAAGATGCGCATTGTGCAAGGCAGAGGTTCGCTAGAGGTGGAAGGGAGATGGAGTGGTAGAGGAGGCAGTGATGAGTATGGTATGGGAGATTTGTGGAAAATCGACAGAAGGCATGAAACAGTGGGTCTAGCTTAGTGAGGGAGGATTGTGGCACAGAGCTATATACCACGTCTGTGTAATCGATGGAGGGAAGGATAAGCTTGATTAATTATTTTCTGATAGGGAGGGAGAGACTGTCCTTGTGCCTGTACAGCATGCCAAGTTTAGGACATAGCTTGTTGTGGATGGTGTTGAGGTGTAGAGAGAAGTCCAATTTGGGGTCAAGCCATACACCCAGGTATTTGAAGGAGTCGACCGCATGGATTTTGGAACAATCTAGGGTGTAGAAAGATGGAAGGGAAGACTGTTTGACCAATTTCTGGGCAGAGCCGAAGGCCACAGTGACAGTTTTTCTGGTATTGCACTTCAGTGATTTGGAATCAAGCCAATGCAATGAGGTCTCAAAATCAGTTTGGAGCATGGGTTCAATATGGGGCTAGGGAGGGACACGAGGCAAAGATCACTGTGCTATCAGTGTGCATTTGAACGTGGGATGCTGAGCTGACAGAAGGGAGGTTATTTATGAATATTGAGAAAAGGGTGGGACCAGCTGGTCTGGTGGCACTGAGGGCTGAGGTGCTGGACGCCACACCTCTCACTGCGTCGGTGACCCAGGTTCATGAATGAGCCCGGGCCACCAGGGGTTGGCAGGGGAGAGAGAGGACTGAGCATCTGGAGGACTGCTCTCCTCTCTTGAGGAGGGAGGGATAACTGTCCCTCCCACTGATCACCCTCTAGCAATGGCTGGAAAGGGATACGGGTCAGGAAGCTCGAGCCAACGTAGGAGTCAGTGGGGAGGGGGAGGGAGAAAAAACAGGAAAATGGAGCTGGAAGGCTCCATGATGGCCCCACTGGCACCCATCCTGACACCCAGAGTTTGGATTTGTGTTTCTGGGTGAGGGGAAGCCTGCACTCCTCGCCCCAGCCCTGTCATGGGGAGGTAGCCTGTGAGGGATCACCAGGGATAGTTGGGGTGGGAAAAGGTGGGGTCTGAGACCAAGTCCCTCTGAGAGAGGGATCAGAGCTGCCTGCAAGGCTCCTCAGAGGAGGAAAAAATGTATATATATATATATATATAAAAAAAAAAAGAAAAGGGGTGGGACCAAGGATCAACCCCTGAGGTACTCTGGCGTGGATGGTGAGGGGGGGGCCAATTTGGAGTCCCCCAGCTGAATGAACTGGCACCAGTCAGAGAGGCAAGCCTTGAACCATTTGGTGGTAGATAGAGAGAGGCCTATAGAAGAGAGATCTTCTATGAGCAAATTGTGGGCAACTAAATTGAAGGCCTTGGCTGGATCAATGAAAATAGCCAGTGTCAGGTGACCCTTATCCATGGCCAAGTGGATGTGGTTGGTGAGGTGGAGAAAAGATGAGGAGATGGAGTGGAAACGGTGGAAGCCAGATTGATATGGAGTTAGAATGTCTTCTGAGGAAAGGAAGGAGTTCAGCCTTTTAGAGATGAGAGATTCAAGAATTTTAGAGAGGGCAGGGAGGAGAGAGATTGGCCTGTAGTTGCCAGAGATGGATGGATCATCACCTTTGTGTAGAGGGATGACCTTGGCCAATTTCCAAGCCTTGGGTATGGAGCTAGTAGAGAGAGAGAAAGAGAGAGAAAGAGATAGAGAGAGAGAGAGAGAGAGGTTGAAAAGGTGGGTGATTGGTGGGACTATAGCAGGGGCCAAGATTTTCAGTAGAATGGGATAAATACCATCCGGACTCTGCTTTGAAGAATTTAGTGATTTGAGGGCACGCATTACCTCTAACAGGGAGATGGGGGGAAAGTGTGACTAGGTAAGGGAGGGGAAGTGAGATCATTATCATGGGGGATGGGAGTGGAGATGCTCTGATGTAAGGACAGGCACAGGGAGAGAGGGGATGTATTGTTGCGTATGAGAAGTGGATAGGGGAATAGGAGGTTTCCCTGTGATAAGGCACAAGTGGTGAAAAAGTGATTTATGGAGGAGGCAGCAGTTCTAGAGCCTTCGACAGTGGGGTGGATGCTGGAGATGGGGTAGTGGGAGGGGGAGTCAAGCAGGGAGTGGAGTGTTTTCCAGAAAGCAGCTGGGGTGGAATGGCAAGTATCTAGCTGAGCTTTAAAGAAGCCAGCTTTGGTGGAACACACAGCCTTGGTACATGTGTTCCTTAGTGTTCTAAATTTTTGAAGATCGGAGGCATTGGAGGAATCTTTGTATAATTTCTATGCTTGGTCTCTGGATTTGAAAAGCTTCATTAGGTGAGAAGAGATCCAGGGAAGATGCCTGCACTGAAGTCTCAGCCCTTTGAGTAGGGCATGGGAGTTCCAGATATTTAAGAAGGTAAAGCTGAAGGCAGCCAGTGTAGAGTCAATATCGGGTGCTGTGAAGACTGTGGACCAATCAGTCGGGTAAAGATCAGCTAGTAGTGCCAGCAGGTTCAGAGACTTAGTGGTCTGAACCACATATACTTGGGCAGGATGGGAGGGGGACAATACTTCCTGCAGCAGTGGGTGATACAGTGATTGCTGAAGGCATATGGGAGGATGCCTGCCAAGGTGAATTTTTGTAGGTGTGTAGTTAGGATATAGTCTAGCAGTGAATGGTTAGTGGATTGGGGGTTAAGCCTGGTGGGGTCGGAGATAAGTTGCGTGAGGTTAAGAGCCTCAATCTCTAGTGTGGTGTCCCTGATTTGGGGGGCCAGCCAGTTAAGATTGAAATTTTCCAGAACAAGGAGCTCACAAGATGTGGCTGAGGAAATAAGAGTAACGAGTTTAGAGACAATGGTGGAAGGGGAGGCATTGAGGGAAAAGTAACAGGTAGCAACAAAGATGGGTGAGGAAGAAGGGAACATCAACTTGGAGAGGAGAACCTTATGCGATTTAGGAGCAACCTCCTGGAGGACAGTGGAAGCATGTAGGGATTCATGGATGTAGGTGGCAATGCCTCCATCGTGTTTACCCGTCTTGGCAGAATAAGGAGTACCCATGGATGGCAACTAGTGTATCAGGGATTTTAGCAGATAGCCATGTCTCTGAGATGCAGAGGATATCAGGAGAGCATTGAGTTATCCAGACCTTTATGAGATCTAATTTAGGCAAAAGGATCCTTGCATTTAAGTGATAGATGCCCAAGCCGTTTGAAGGGTGAGGGCTGGAGGTTGAGAAATTAGGGCCGGGGTTAGTTTCAATGTCACCTGAGAGGAGGAGGGGGAGAAGGAGAAGGCAGGAGATGAGGAATTTAGGGAAGGGCCTTTTTCTATGAAAGCTTGACTGGTGGAACCTTGGTTTGAGAGCCTGGAGAAGAATAAAGCAGCTGAGAGGTATTGGGGCAGGGGAGGGTGATGGCCCGGGATGCTGTAGGGAAGAGGGGAGGGTGGAAGAGGTGTAAAGTGCAGAGTTGGCTGCCAGGGAGGGGAGTGGGAGGTTGGGGAAGGTGGGGAGAGAATTATGGGTGATTAATGAGGGTTTGTGAAAAGAAAGTAAGGCTATAAAACTGAAAAGAAAGGTCAAGGGTTGACAAGGAATGTGAGGCAGTATTGTAGTCAGTGGCTGGGAGCTGAAGGCTAAGATGAAGAGAGTGGGGAATGAGACAGAATAGCACAACTAGGACCAGGTATGGATTTTGCTCAACGAGTTAAGGTTAGACAAGGACAGAATGAAATTAGGCAGCTTCAATGGTGTGGTAGTTAGAGTTGCTGACTTTGGAAAGAGGGTCAGGGGTTCGAGACCAGGTCAGGTAGGGTGTGGAAATGGGAGGAAAAAAATAAGATTCAGAGCTGGGACATGGAGAGGAAGTGAAAATGAGCAAGTATGGTGAGACAGAGGTGGGCAGTTATTAGAGGAGAAAAAGTGCACAGCAGTGACACCTAGTGGCCGAGCTAGGTCATGTGATAGGTGTCACATGACCTCTTCAGCTACAAGTCGGGGGGGTGACCATGGTGGGGAGATCGGCAGTCATCGCTGAGCGATGATGGGTTAGCCTAGGAACAGAACAGCTCCGCTGAGGAAGGTAGGACTTTTAATCACCTTAGTACTGCAGCAGGCAGGGCTCCCATTGCAGTTTGTTCACTCCATCGGGAGCAGGCAGCAGTGGAGCCTGTGGAGAGGGAATAAAAGGGTAAATACACTTGAACTGAGCAAAACACAAATGGGGCAAGCACAGACAAAGGGAGCGGAGCAGCGTGGGAGGGCCTGTGGGGGATGGGTTCACACTGTGTATGTGCAAGCAGAATGAAAGAGACAAGATGGTGACCCTTGCAAACGAATTAAGACATAATCTGAATTCTAACATTTTTAGACTACATCAGACCTAAAACCAGTACCAACACTTCTGCCATCCTAACCCACTTAAACCCTTTTAGAAACAAAATACTGGACCTAAATGAGGCTATCCCAGAGTGGAAATTTTAAAATGAAATTTCTAGAACTAGGGTTTTCAGTATAATGGTGTTACAACTCCCTCCTTACAGTAGAGAGAGGTGGTTTGTTATGAGATATGCAGTAACTTAGAGAAGCAGCACTCACCCTCATAGTAAGGACACTTACTTATGAGATGTTGCCAGAGGGAGAATGACATCCTAGCATCATATTCAGAGGGTACAGCTGGTGGGAGAAGCTATAGAGTAGATAAAAGCAGGGTGCCCCAGCCATGCATGGCAGAAGCTGGGTACCAGTTGCTCTCTGGGTCCTGAAAGTGGTGGAGGACCTGTACACCTTGTGGCTGTAAGGACATCTGGAGATACAATGAGTGAGATCTAGGTGGCTACCATGGAAGGACTTTGGGAACCCAGGACAGATCCTGAGCCACTGAGATCTGTGAGGTGTGGGTTGCAGATGTTGCTAGAGAGGTATAGTATAGTATAGTATAGTATAGTATAGTATAGTATAGTATAGTATAGTATAGTATAGTATAGTATAGTACAGCATAGCATAACATAGTATAGTATAGTTTAATGTATTTAATAAAGCGCTCTATTTCAATTGTGACTCAAGGCACTGTACAAGTGAGCAAATTTATTATAAACTAATTTTTTATTTATTGAATTTTGTTGACTCAGTAGGCCCACTGAGACTAGACGTCCCTTTTTCAGGGGAAACTTGGGGGAGGGGGATACAGATGGTAACCAACTGAAATTGAACCAGATTAAGCTGTTGCTGGTATTGTTGGTGAATGGGGGGAATTTGGCCAGGACACCGGGGAAATCCCCTTACTCACATGTAGGGGAACCTCTGGCTAGCAAGATGGCTGCTCAGTTGGATCCAGGAGAGGAAGAAGGAGCCATGGCAGCAGGGGAGAAGGCCTCCTCCCTTGCCCAGCCTCTACAAGATGGCCAGCCATGTGGATTTACAAATGGAAATGGAAGAAAGAGATTGCTTGGACTTTTCTGTGGAGAATAATGTGAGTAAAATTCCAATAGAACTTAATATTGATATGATGGAAACCTCTAAGCCTGCATTGCCTAGTGTGGAACAAGCATTACAAAATTTAGAAGAATAAATAAACTTAAAGCAGAAACAGCAAGCACTACAAGACAAAATCTATGAGTTGAAAGCTGTCAAAATGAATCAGACAAGGCCTGACAGCACCCAGCTGTGTAGTGACACAGCATTTGCTGAAACTTCGGCAGCTGTCAGTCAAAAAATCTCAGGGTGAGGAGGAGAGTCTGAAATGCTAGCCCTTGATGTTACAGCGACTGGCAGGGAAAATGCTAAGGCTAGCATGTGCCAAAAGCCACAAGGGCTAGAAACAGAACTGGGAAAACAGAAGAGGACAATGGAGCAGAAGAATGATGAAATTCTGCAGAAACCAGCGGTAGGGGAGTCGGGCCTCTGAAATCCAAATACAGATAGTAAACGAGCAAGCTACAGATGTTGTTTGAACCCCGCTAGAAAGACAAGATTTGAAAGAAATGTTTTCACAAGTCCCTGGTAAATCGGGAAAGCAAAATGAAATGGAAATGAAGGAGAGGCTTTAATACAGCAAAATAAAAGAACGTTTAAACCAGGTAATGACTGTACTGAACATTCACAAGAAAATGTGCAAAATTATGAAGTATATGATAATCCACAAACAGATAGTAAGACAAGGGTGATAATAGCGTCCAGTAGTAAATTAGATGCTGAGGAAAGTAAATTTGGGGGGGGGGGGACTGCTGAGTTCCAGCTTTGTTAAAGCATTGAAACAACACAAACAACAGTCAGTCCACAGAATTTTGATGAGAATTTGTCTGTTACTGGGATAATTATAGCTGAGGCCTTAAGAAATGCCAGGCAGAATAAGCTGCGAGGTTCTCAAATCTGGTCCCTCTCTGTCAGTACTCAGGAACTCCATGGGAGAACAAACAGACCGATTAGAAATTCCCTCTCCTTTCCGTTTAACACAGAATCGTGTGTTATAACTAACGGTAACTCAGAACACTAGAGAAAATGATCAAGAGAACCTAGAAGGAAATAAAAATGGTGGTAACAACACAGAAAATATTGAATCCCAGAATGAGAATACCCCCCTTCCCGCCAAAACCAACAAAAAGAAACACAGCAGGATAATGGGCCAGGCCAAGAAAGAAATGAAGGAAATCAGGGTAATCAAGGTAACTAAAGGAACAACCAGGGAAGAACCTATGCTGGACTATTTCATATCCCTCCAGAATCAGCTACCGTGGCAGCCATAGACATGGTCAGATATTTCCTGAAATGTCTGTGATACATCTGGAAATTTCTTGCCTGCCTGCATTACCACTATGAGGCACCAGAGAGAATCTCTTTAGATATTTTACAAAATTTCTGGAAATACCTTACCATATCATGGCTGCCACTGTAAATGTAGAAACGTGGTACGGATCAGATATAGAGGGGGACTGGAAATATTCCCAGACCGAGTATATGTTGGAAAAAAACTAATAAAGGAAAGCTTGCAGTTTCTTCCAACGGAGATATATGCCCTAATACATACATCTGGGGATTGAAATTTTGACTTAAGGTTTAAGGCATGTTCAGGTCTCGAAGCGTTCTGGCACCAATATGACCAAGCCAATACACCCACCTGTGGTCGTCGTTTATAGCAATCCCCCTAACAAAACCAGCAATCAGGTATATCACCATCCTATTTGAGGAAGTAGCAGTCGCTGATATCCTAAGGTGGCTAAAATTGAAATATACTGTGTTAGGTTTGCCAGAACCCGTCATAGATTCAGAGCAGATATGGACTGGAGGGTGGAGAATCCAAGTCTGATGCCCAGAAAAAGGGGTAATCCAGCACCTTCCTAGCTGCTTCTACCTCAGAAGGGACAGAGAATTTATATTCTACTTGGGCCAGCCCAAACCTTGTTTTCGATGTGGAGCGCAGACACAATTGAATAGAGCCTGTGATAGACTGAAATGCTTTCTGTGTGGAGGGATAGGCCACACAATCATAAATTGCTCAAAACCTGTTTACTGCAGTAAGTGTGATGAAACCTCACATTCCTTTATAGACTGCCCATGGGCCACACACAATAACCCTGCAAATACTCAAGATCAAGAAGAAATGGTCTCCAATGCACAACAAAAAGTAACTAATGATGCTGGGAGAAACAGGGAAAATTTCCCCAACCAGTCCCTGAGTGCAATATCTGACATAGATCCTGAGCCAGTGATTTAAAACGTTGAGATCCCAGCTACACAGGGCTTAACTGACATATCAAAACAAACAGGAGAAGCATCTACCTCACAGGCAAATGCACTAACAGGGGAATGATTGAATAACACAGTTCAAGATCTAATAATGCTGCCACCGGAGGAAGGGCCCTGGTTCCAAATAGGGCAAGGAAGGCAAATAAGAAGTAAAGCAAATAAGGGGAACAAATCAGTGAAACTGAAACCGGAGGAGAAAATTCCCACTAGAAACAGATATACCACCCTTTACAAAAGAAAACAGTGGGCCAAAAATGAGAATGATTCGGATGCATCCTCAGTAGCATCATCTCAGCCTGAACCAATGACAGATACAGAACAGGTGTCGAGTGAATCAAGATGTGCAACAAAAAAAAGGTGCAAAATGAAATCTCCAGGAAAAGGAAAGAAAATCTAAAAGCATTGGGGTGTTGACATCTTTAAAATGTCGGAAAACTTATCTTGCTGTTCCCTCGATGTTAATAATATCAAAAATGTAAAGAGAAGAAGGACAATTTTTTCTATTCTAGAAAGCTTAAATGTGCATATTCTACTACAGGATACCAGAATACACACTTTAAGAGAAGTCAGTAAAACAACAAAAGAATGGAGAGGAGGGGGTATCCTTTTAGTCCCTAGGAGAGAAATTATGTTCTGGGGTGGCCATCCTTAGCAAGGATATAACTTTAACTGTAATAAAGTTAATTGACCTGGTGCAAGGTAGGGTTTTAATGCTAGATGTTATCATACAAAACCAAGAATGGAGAATTATTAATATTTATAATCCCCAAGTAAAAATAGAAAGAATAGAGGTCATGGGCAAAATACAGCCTTTTTTACACTCAGCTACTGTAAGTCCATAGTCTTTGGGGGGGACTTTAACTGTATTCTCAATCTAACAGATAAGATTGGGAAAATGCGGAAATCATACTCGGATTCAAATTTTCTTAACTCAATGTATAAAATAGCAAACCTAAAAGATGAGGCTATAATTGGGATAGGATCGCCTTCACACACATTCCATAGAGGTAGATCTTCCATCAGAATAGATCATTTTTTCAGTTCAAATTGGATCCCCTGTTATAAGTGTATTGTAACCCCAATAGAAATGTCAGATCATTGTTTATTAACTATCCATATAGGAACTCCCAAAAATAAACCAGGAGACCATAACCACTGGAAGAAGAATACGACAATATTAGAAGAAAATAATGGTTGGAAAGCCCTTTTAGAGGTAATTAAAGAAAAATTGCCAGTTTTTGATCTATATGAAAATGTTGCCCAGTGGTGGCAGGAAACAAAAACTGAAATTAAAAATTACTTCAAATCCAGTGATAAGTCCCAGAACAAAGAGAAATATATACAATATTTAGAAAAATGGAAGCAGCTTCAGAAACTGATTTCTCTAAGAGCAGAATTTGGCCTAGATTATTCTGATCAAATCATACAACTCAAAAAAGAAATGACTATGTTTCAATATGATAGGGCCTCTTCCCTTTTTCTAGAACAGAAATACTGTATGAAATGTAACGCCCAGACAATAAATCCGTACGACCATTGTAAACAAAGACCAGATGCAAAGTATATGTCAAAACTTTGTAATACTGATGGTACCTGTGTTGAAAGTAATCTGGAAATTTTAAAAATTGTAACAGACCATACTAAAAGGCTCTTTGAGCAGACATCGACAATCCCAACAAGAGAAAATTATTTTTTACAAGATTTAGGTGTCTCTTGTGTTATCTCAGGGACACCTAAATATTGTAAAAAAGAAATTAATCTTGCTAAAAATTAATTAATACAACCAATCAGTGAAGAAGAGGTTATCAGAGTAATAGATAACTTAAAAAATACAGTAACTCCAGGCCCAGATAGAATACCAAACGAGTTCTATAAAAAAGCGAAACGTGTAATACTAAAATACCTCACAGCAGTGTTTAATAGCATTCTCCAAGGACAATATCCACTTCCTCCTACATTAGCAAATAGCTTTTTGATTTTTTCTACATAAGGAAAATGAAAGAGAGAACATTAATAACTGGAGGCCAATCAGTCTGATAAATTCAGATTAGAAAATTCTCTGTAAAATAATGTGCATAAGGCTGGCAAAAATTGCAAGTACAGTAGTTTGTACAACACAAACTTGCGCTGTTCCCCAGAGATCAATGCTAGATAACTTAAAACTAGCCAGGGAAGTGTTCAATTAATCCCCCAAACTGAGGGTTACGTAATATCTTCAGACCAGTCAAAGGCCTTTGATCAAGTCCCTCATGAATATCTTTTTAAAGTATTGCAACAGTATGGAATCCCAAATGAATTCAACAAATGGATTCAAATCCCATATAAGCAAGCATCTATGATGCCATCAAAAGCCTAATGGGCTCTCATGTGAGAATAAATAAAGGGGACAGACAAAGTTGCCCCCTGAGCCCTTTTCTCTATATCTTTTCATTAGATCCAGTACTTAGGAAACTAAATAGTTCACAATCTGCAAAACATATATCTGGCCCAAGGAACATGCATTTTCCCTGCACAAAGGCTTACACGGATGATATCTGCCTGTTGTTGGCAGATAACCCTTCAGTAACCTGAGCCCTAAATATCATACAGGAGTTCTCTGTGATTTCAGGATCATGCCTTAACAGAGATAAAAGTATAGGGATGAACCTAAAAAGTCAGGATTTTAGTCAGGGAAATGAAATAAAGGGAATCAAAATTAAATCAGGAAACTTTAATCTTCTTGGAATATCCTTTGGAGATATAAACCCAGCAGAAAAAAACTGAACTTAGAAACTGAAGTTAGCTGAAGAAAAAAAATTAAAAATGGAAAAGTTATCCCATGACCAAGAAAAAGAGGATACACATGCTTAAAATGTTTATTATTCCAATCCTCTTACCCGTAAGTTACATCTATCCAATACCCTCAAATTAAGAAACCAGAGTATATAATGTCTGCTTCCAGCTATTATGGGGCAGTCGCTTAAACCCCATGAAAATAAATATTACATACTGGCCAATAAAGCAGGGAGGTTTGAATATGTTAAACCCAGTCCTTTTCTTTTTCACTATTTTTCTTTATTCAAATATTTTTTATTTATTTATTTAGTTAGTTTTCGTTTTCCGGGTAGGTGCACTAGCCATAGCAATGACTATTTTCAGGCATGACCCGGGAGGGTACAGTACAACAATACAAGGTAACATTTCAAAAGAAGTACAAAACATGTTTGACAGTACTATACAGAGCAGTTAGCAAATGTAATACCAATGCAGATAGTAAAAAATAAATAAAAATAAGAGAGTAGCAGTACACACCAAAAAACTACATTACAATGAGCTAGAAGGAAGAAAAACCTGAAACAGATTGAACATTTTAGTGCTAATAAGGGAAAGAACGTAGTCCAATGGGAAGGATACTAGTACGAGATAGAATTAAGAACAAGAAAAGAGGGATTGGAGTGAAAATAAGGAGGGGAGGTGGGTCAGATAGGAAGGAGAAGTGCATAGCGTATAGAGGATCGTATAATAAATGCCATGGAAGAGAAGACTTGGAGCAAAAGAAGCTATGGAGGTTTGAAACAGGAGCACTTGTGGGAAGAATCAAGATAGTTTCGCATCCCTTTTTTAAAAGTTGTATGAGATGAAGATTGGCGTAAAGCTAGTGGAAGTGAGTTCCAGTATTTGGGGGCATAGCAGGTGAAAGCACTAGCACTTTTTGTGGTTTTGTGTCTGGGGATAAAGACAGGGGCCTGGTCAACAGATCTCAGTCCATAGCAAGGCGTCAGATTTTGGAAAAGTTCTGCAAGGGATGTAGGTATTTGTAGGCGGACAATATTATCAATGCTAGAGCCATATGCATGAAGCCTTAATTCATTAGGAGGAAGACAGCCCATGACTGAATAGAGGAGACAGTGATGTTTCAGATGGTGTGAGGAGGATGCATGGCAGCAGATATTGTTATACGTGATATCTCATTTCCGAAGGATAGATTTGCATGCCAAGACATAAGTTGCAGCACCATAGGTAAATGATGGAAGGGGTATGCCACGGGCTATGGCAAGCCTTGCAGAGGAGGTGAGCACATAGCTGGTTCAGTAGGCTATTCCAAGTTTGGAGTTATCCAGTTTGCAGGTCTGACTGATGTTTAGGTCAAAATTTAGAGATGGATCAAGGGTGAGGCCCAGATATTTAAAGGAGTTTACCACCCCAACTAGTGAGTCATTTAATGAGGTGACTTTAAAATTAAGATGTTCATGTTTGAGTTTAGTATTTGTCCCAAAGAGCATAGCTTGGGATTTGGACTCATTTAAAACAAATTTGTGAGTAGATAGCCACCCCTGAATTAATTTAAAGTCAAGAGAGAGAAGATTGTTTATGTCCTCAATGCTTTTTGCGCTACCATACAGAACAATATCATCTGCATAAAGCAAGGAAGTTGTCCTGCAGAGGTCAGTGGAGATGTTATTTATGAAAAGAGAAAAAAGTAGGGACCCAAGGCTGGAGTCTTGCAGAACCCCAACGTTTATAATGGTCTTGTCCAAGAGAGTAGAGTTGTATTTCACAAAACTGAGTCCTATCAGATAGGTAGTTCCCAAACCACCTTACGACATTATTTGAGAAGCCTAGTGATCCAAGGGTGGTAAGAAGGATGGAGTGATCAACAAGGTCAAAAGCCTTGGTTATGTCTATGAAAATTGCCCCAGTGAGTAGTCCGGAGTCCATAGCCACTAGTGTGTCTGACGTGAATTTGAGAAGGGCAGTAGTGGTGCTATGGCCTTTGCAGAAGCCATGCTGGGCAGGGGAAAGTAGATCATGTTTCTGAAGGAAATCAATTGTCTGGGTAGCTACAATCTTCTTGAGAATTTTATTTAGGACAGACAGTATGGCAATGAGCCTATAGTTAGAGAGATCTTTACAGTCTCCTTTTTTGAAAACAGGAGTGATCCTAGCTATCTTCCATATTTCAGGGATATAGCCCTGGCAAAGGGAGAGAGTGAAAATCCTGGCTAGGGGGGCAGCAATCAATGGTGCTGCGATCTTGAGGAGTTTAGTTCAATATTGTCAGAGCCAGCTGCAGTGCATTCTTGGATAGTGTTTAGCAGTCTAAGCACTTCACACTTAGTGACTGATTTGAAGAAGAAATGAGGACCATTCGCATTTTGTCGGTTGGATACAACTGGTTGGACAGAGAAAGAGGAGGTGTAGTTAGTTAAGTCTGAGAATTTGTTGTTGAAGAAGTTGGCAATGGTTCTAGGATTATTATAGTGCACTCCATCAAGTGACATGTCATTAGGGGTGGATGCTACATTTGAACCAAGGAAAGATTTAATATGGGACCAAAATATTTTGGGGTCACCATAGGAGTTGGTTAGTAGGTCCTTTCAGTAGGAGCTCTTGGCTTTTTTGATGTCCTTTTTGCAGGTATCTCCTATTATTGCAGGAAATCAGCAAGATTGGGCAAAAAGCATAAAATCAAGCAGTCAGTATTTTCTCTATACGTGGGCAGCATCAAAATGTGGGTGTTTAAACAAATACCCCAAGGAAACCCAAAGTACTTAACAGATTTAAAAAAATGGGGAATTACTATACAATGGGGAATTACCATACAAATGGTACAATTGCAAAACAGGAAGACATTGTATTCAAGTGTTCTACATAATAATTTTCTAACAGGGCCAATTTTTAATAATTCACAGGAAATAGTACCCCAATGTCTAACAAAACAACTAACAGACGATAGAATACACCAGAAAATGTGGGACACCCTGTGGTTGTAATCATGCACATAAATCCATGGAGGAAAGATATTGCATTAGAGAGTCTTGTATAGTACAAATTGAAACAATGCAGCATTTATTCTTTGATTGTCCGTATATTCCTCAATTTTGGGATTGTTTAGCGAGGAAATGGGCGACTCGTATAATGGCCAAACTGTCATATGCAGAACTAGTATATGGGAAATATGGATCAGCATGGCAGTGTTTTCGTCCAAGTGCACTAAGAGTTGTAACCGCAATTTTGAAATGGTGTCTGTAGCAAAATAGATGCCTCCTTTTTCTACAACAAAAAAAATGTGCCTATAATGGGGTTATTAGAAAAGGTACCCCAAGAGGTAGCCCTGGTGTATAAACACAAACAGTGTAGACTGCCAAGAGCAGTAATTAATGGTTGGTGGAGGTCTTTTACTATTTTAATTTTTGAAGGTGTAACCTGAAAGTACAGAAGTAATTTGAAGAGGGTAATTACATTAGTATGAATAAATCAAGTTTCATTATGATAGGATCATTTCCTCGGAGGAAAAGGAAGAATACGTTAATCTCAGTAACTTAACTGCAGGCACAATGAGATGATAAGAGTAAGGGAGAAGGGTAGTTAGGATAAAATGAAGAGAGGGTAGACTTATGGAGTGTAAATGGCAGAAAATACAGAAGACAGATAAAATTTGTACATATAGGTCAAGGTCTGTATAACAAGGATCCATTTTCAGCAATATACAAGTTTGAACAAAAGTATTAACAGAAACATGTATGTATGAATTTCTTTATTGTCATATTATTGTATTAATAAAAAATTCTCCTATTCTTTTTGAGAAGTGCCATGAAATCTTTAATGTCCACCTGAACAACCACCAGAAGAGGCAGATGGGACCTCGGTTTAACATCTCATCCAAAAGATGGCACCTCAGGAGTGCAGCACCCCCCTCATGCTGCACTACAGTGTCAGTACTGGAATTTAACCCAAGTGCCTGGTGTGGGAATAGAACCCACAGCCTTCTGATCTTCCAGACTCAGAGGTGAGTGTGCAACCTGCAGAGCCACTGACACTGATTAAAATATATAAAACAGTATTAGCTAAAAGTAATTATCCAGAAGGACCACATCAAGGGTGCAAGAACCGTAGGGGTGTGTCCCCTCAAGGGAGACCTCCCAGTTGCTTTAAGGCCTAGGGCAGGTTCTCCCAAAGACCACTGAGGGAGGGGGGGGAGCTACCCTGCAGACCAGTCCATGTTGAGATATCAAGTACCTGGAAGGTGAGAGCTGATGCCAAGTCCAATGGGAGACTGATAAGGTGAGAAACTGATCTCCATGTAGAAGGGTGGATGAAATCCTTTAGCTTGTGGTGAACACAGCGTGACCCACTGAAAAAAAGAGAAAGGCAGATGGACTGAAAGGTTAATAGGTTAACACACCAAGGCTGTATGCAGCATGTGATCCAGCGAGCACTCATTTGTGTCAGGTATACAGGACGGCCAAGGGGTCCTGGCCAGGGAAGTGCCACCTCTGACAGTATCCTCTGGGAAAGGAGCTCACACTAAATAAAAAGATGACCTGTTGGGCATACTGAAAAGAAAAATGATGTGAATACCACTGTGGATCACCTCGCTGCTTCAATTTTAACAGATAGAAGCTAGACAAGTCAGGCTTCATGCAAATGGGGACAGGGTATCCTTGAGAAGAGATTTGCTCTGAAATTAGAGAGGTTGTCTGTAGGTACCCTGCACATTTCAGAAAAGGGACAGAGAATGTCAGAAATTAATTATCAAAGAAGGATGAGAACTGCAGGGAATGA
Source organism: Neoceratodus forsteri (assembly GCA_016271365.2). NCBI lineage: Eukaryota > Metazoa > Chordata > Ceratodontiformes > Ceratodontidae > Neoceratodus > Neoceratodus forsteri. Next base: position 494,398,141 of record CM057455.1, read on the forward strand.
GAAAGGGTTAACACTTAATGCAGCAGAAGGTTGGTGCATAGCTGATATGTCATAATAGACTGGGCAAGGAGGAACAGATGAATTGGGGTCTCTGGACCCAAAATAATTGTGTACCAAATGAACTTTGACAAAATCCAGCACTACAAGTCAAGTGCTTGAATCCCTGTGAGTCAGTGTGATTTGTTACCATCCAAAATGACTTAAGGTGCCCAGTATCTCCAGTCCAGCAAAAAGTAGAAGCAACCCATAGAGACTGAGTCCAAGAGGCTCCCTGTGAGCAAGATACATCCCTAGGCATAGGAGTTCCTTTGGCCATGCCCACCTCCATTCCAGGGCAGTGGTGTAGACCATTGTTCATGCTGCCAGAAGAGGGGGTTGCAATACTGTCAACTATCCATCCATCTAATCATGTTTAATCAGCAGATGTGCAAAATGTTGGCATTACAGTATTTACAGTAATGCATGTTTATGTTCAGGTTTTTAACACAGAAATGTAGAAAAATAGAATTTGTCAGCAGATAAGAGCCACTTTGCTCACCTAGTCTGCCCCTTTGTCCCTGCCTATACTGTCACTGAAGACCCTACTAGATCTCCAAACCTTTCCTCACTCCTTGTTCCACACTAAGATTCCCTTATGCTTATCCTATGCATTCTTGAAGCTCACCACTGTTTTTGCCCCCACCACCTCCACTGGAAGAATGTTCCAGGCATCTACCACTCTCTTAGTGAAGAAGTACTCCCGCACATCTCTCCGACATTTATCCCCTTCCACCTTCTTTACATGTCCCCTTGTTCTCATGCATCTTTTCCACTGAAAAATACTGGCATCCAGTAAAAACAAAGAAACATAGACTTTGACAGCAGATAAGGACCGCTTGACCCACCTACTCTGCCCATTTCCCTACCTGTTAGATAAGCTGCAGATCCTAGTTAACCAACAGCCTACTTCTTCCTACCCTCCCACCAGAATTGCCTTATGTCTGTCCCATGCATTCTTGAATTCCTCCACTGTTTTTGACCCCACGACCTTCTCAAGAAGATCATTCCATGCATCCACCACCCTCTCTGTGAAATAATACTTTCTCACATTGCCCCTGAGCCATCCCCCCTCTACCTTCAAATTGCACCCCCTTATTCTTGCACATCTCTTTTTCTAAAATATGCTACCCTCTTGGACTTTGTTGATTCCCTTGAGGTACTTGAAAGTTTCTATCATGTTCCCCTCTCCTTCCTTTCCTCGATGGTATATATATTAAGTAAGCATTAAACCATGACAGACTATGGTTCTACTGTGGAACTAATCCATGGTTTGGGGGTTGGGCATGAGGCCACCGACCAGTACCTCCAACCACCCATCCAGGATTCATTCCACAGTAGAACCATGGTCTGGAGTGGTTTAATGTGCTTGTAACATGGCAAATACCAGAAAAATAATGATTTGGCTCTTTTAAGCAAACAGTAGTAGTAATAATTAATGTTTCTTGGTAACACATTGTAGGTGTCTGCTCTCTACTTCTGACAGGCTGTCTAGAGCAGGAAACGTGCACATGCACGTTGAACACTCTACCTATATTATTATGGTGGTTGAGCATTTTGAACATTTATATGGAGTGGAAAAAGATATAGACTGCATCAAAACACAAACAAAAATGTATAAAACTGTTCCTTGCAATGCCCATTTACATGTTTTCTGACTCCGTTTTTAAGTCTTGAATTATGAATGATTCTGCTGACTAGTGGGTATGCCATTTGCATATTTGAACAGCTTGCATAGGTGTTTTGGTAATGATTCTTTCCCCAAACTACTGTAAGATTTCAAAACCACAGCTGTCATACATTAACTTACAACTTTAATAAGTTTGCAGAACACTTTACCTACGTTCCCATTCAGTTACTTCTGTTGTCTTTGGATTGCTATGAAACATCGCTGGGCGGGTGGGTGGAAGCGACATATGCAGTTTCACAAAGCACATAGAATATTATTATTCTGTCTCCTGGGATTACTATGGACCATCAGTGTCCCGCAGGGCATTTAGGTGGGAATGCTAGTACTCCTCTATCTGCTATGAGTCCCGAGTTCCCCCAGGTGGGTAGATGGAAATAAACACATTGAGAACAATATAGGGAGGATGCCACATTGCTTGCTGACAGCCTGTGAGTACCACTGGAGGAACGCCACCCATCGGTCGACCATCACACATGAACAGCGACACAAAAATGTGCTGTTCTAACAGTGTTGTGCTTTTTTCTTTAGCTCACTCCCGATAGCAACCATGGATTAATAAGGAGAATTAATCCATGGTTGCTCAGTGATCACATGTTGCTGTTCTTCCAGCAAGTTTTCATGATTTTGGTCTCTGCTTTTGTTCCATGTTACAAGCTCCTTTAGTCTCTCTTTGTATGGTTTCTATTGCAGACCCTGCACCATTTTAGTTGCCCTCCTCTGGATTGCCTCCATCCTATCTATGTCCTTGTGGAGATGGAGTCTCCAGAACGGCATGCAGTACTCCAGATGGAGTGTCACCAACTGTCTGTACAGAGCAATAACAACTTCCTGTTTTCTACTGGTGATGCCTCTCCCTATCCATCCCAAAATCCCCCCAGCCCTCCTTACTGCCTTCTTACATTGCGTGCTTACCTTTAGGTTATCTGATATGACTACCCCCAGGTCCCTTTCCATTTTTGTTGTTAATACCTCCCCCCCAACATTGTGTACTCTTCCCCTTGGATTTTATTTCCCAGGTGCATTACTTTGCAATTCTTTGCACTGAATCTAAGCTGCCATACTTTTGACCATTCCTCCAACCTTGCCAAGTCCCTTCTCATCCTTTCCACACCTCCCCCGTGTATCAACCCTGTTGCAGATCTTTGTGTCATCTGTAAAGAGGCATACTTTGCCTTCTAGTCCTTCTGCAATGTCACTTATAAAGACGTTAAAAAGGACCGGCTCCAGTACTGAACCCTGCGGTACCCTATTAGTAACCCCTCTTTTTTCAGAGTGGACTCCATTTACTACTGCCCTCTGCGTCCTGTTGTCCAGACAGTTTTTTTTATCCAGGCTACCGCCTTGGGACCCACGCCAAGGCTGGCTAACTCGTTTATTAATCTTTTGTGTGGGACTGTGTCAAATGCCTTGCTAAAGTTTAGGTGGGCTACGTCCACAGCCCCTCCCTGGTCTACTACTTTGATCACCCAGTCAAAGAACTCTATTAGATTCATCTGACATGACTGTCCCGCTGTGAATCCATGCTGCCTTGAGTGCTGTGCCCCGCTGGCCTCTAGGTACTCACCAATTCTTTCTTTCAAAAGTGATTCCAACATTTTCCCTACCACTGAGTTCAAGCTAACAGGTCTGTAGTTTCCTGCCTGTGCTATGCTCCCACTTTTGTGAAGAGGAAACACAACTGCCCTCCTCTAGTCTTTAGGTACCACACCATCCTCCCATGATTTGTTAAAAAGGGTAGTCAGTGGTGTCACTAGTTCTCCTCTTAGTTCTTTTAGAATTCTGTGGTGAATCCCATCAGGCCCCATTGCTTTTGTCCACCTCCAGTTTTAGGAGTTGTTTCAAAACCCTTTCTTCTGTGAAAGAACTGGTATTGACCCCCCTATCCAGAGTGCTTCTATTGATTGGATTAGGCACCTCCCCCTCCTCTTCTTTTATGAATACTGAGCAGACATATTCATTCAGTATCCCTGCTTTTTCACTGTCACTCTCTGCCCACCCACCCTCCCCATGTTTAAGCCTCACTATCCCACTCCTTGGTCTTTCTTTGCTCCCTAATGTACCTATAAAAGGTTTTACCCCCCTTTTTAGCCCAAGCTGGCCAGTACCTTATTTTACCTCTAGAGGTATTTACAAGTCTCTATCATGTCCCCGCTTTCCCTCCTCCCTTCCAGGGTGTACATATTGAGGTCCTTCAGTCTCTCCTCATAGGGCTTCTAATGCAGTCCCTGCACCATTTTAGTTGCCCTCCTCTGAACAGTTTCCACCCTGTCTATGTCCTTTCTGACATGTGGTCTCCAGAATGGGACACAGTACTCCAGAGGGGTCTCACCAGTGATCTATACAGTGGCAACACTACCTCCCTCCCTCCTTCTGCAGATGATACCCCTCCCTATACACCTCAGCATCCCACTGGCCTTATCACTGGTCTTGTTACACTGTCACACCATCTTGAGGTCAGGAGATATGATTATTCCCAGGTCCCCTTGCTGTTTGGTGACCATCAATACTCCTGCCATTTTGTACCATGCCTTTCGGTTTCTATGCCCTAGGTGCATGATTTTGCACTTTTTTGCATTGAAACCCAGCTGCCATTCCCTTGATCACTCCTCAAATTTTCTCAGGTCTCTGCACATTCTTTCTACAAACTCTGAAGTGTCTACCTTATTGCACATTTATGGTGTCATCAGTAAACTGGCATATCTTCCCTTTTCAGCTCCTCTACAATGTCATTTGTAAAGACATCAAAGAGCACTGGTCCCAACACTGAACCCTGAGGCACCCTGCTGGTCAGCCTCCCCTCCCTGAAGTGAACTCCCTTTAGCACCACCCTCTGTCACCTATCCCCTAACCAGTTTCTTACCCACAGTACCACCTTATGACCCACACCTAAGCTGCCAAGTTTTCTTAGGAGTCTCCTTTGTGGTATGGTGATGAATGCCTTACTAAAATCTAAATAGACCAAGTCCACAGCCCCACACTGATCAATTTCACTGGTCACCCAATCAAAGAAATCTGTCAGATTTGTCAGACAGTGATGCCTTCCTGTGAATCTGTGCTGCCTCAGGTCTTGTAAATATATTCAAGATACTGTACAATCCTTTCCTTTAGCAGTGACTCTATTAACTTCCCCACCACCGATGTCAGACTTACAGGCTTGTTGTTGCCAGACTCCTCCCTGCTACCACTTTTATGAAGCAGGACTAAATCTGCCCTCCTCCAGTCCCCCAGCACCACTCCTGTTTTCAGTGAGTTGTTGAATTGGGGCTGTCAAAGGTGCAGCCAGTACCTCCCTGAGCTCTCTAAATACCCTTGACTGTATCCCATCTGACCTCAAAGCTTTATCCACTTTCAGATTTGCGAGTCCCTTCAAGACTATCTCCTCTGTAAAAGGACTTGTGTCTACCCAGCTACCCTCAGTGCTCCTGCTGCTCTTATGTGGCCAATCCCCTTCTACTTCTTCTGTGAAGACTGAACAAAAGTATTTGTTCAGGACAGCCTTTTCCTGATCCTCCTCCTCTGCACAGTCACCCTGCCTTCCTTAATCTCACAATCCTTCCCCTAGTCTTCCTCTTTTCAGTTATGTTCCTAAAAAATGTCTTATCCCCTTTATTTTATTTGAATTTTGATAACCAGATGAGCCCACTGAGACATTGCAGTCCCTTTTTCAGTGGCGGCCTGGGAAATACAATACAATACACTGGAAGTACATACAACACAGTTTACAGAGGAAGTGCCAATAAAAATGATTAGGACTAACTCGATAAGAAATTAAAGGAATCTACATGAGAGCAGCATGGACAGAATTGCATCAGTTAGACAATTACACATTTACATCAGTTATACAAATACAAATAGGTTGACATTGCATATATAATATACTGCTTGTTCAAGCTAAGATAGTGGTATCTGGTAGCAATCACCATTATACCAGCAGCAACATGGACAGATGAGTGCAGAAAAAATAATTGCAGGTATCACATTCAAATTATAACAACGTTTTCCCCCAGAAACAGGATCAGCCATAGGCTTGTGGAGGCTGGAGCAAGAATCATCTGGAACAGAAGCAGGGAGCCGAGAGGTGGGATAGCAAAGAGGACTGAAACGTAGGGAGCGAGGAGCAGGATAGTATGAGAAGGGGCAAGGAGTTCCAGTTAGACACAGCAGCATAGGCGAAAGATCTACTGGCCACAGCATGCCACATTTTAGACGTTATAAGCAGGGGGTAGGGAGGAAGATCTAAGCGCACACAGTGGCTGAAGGAGCTGAACCAGCTCCCAAGGCTAAGAGGGGTGTATTTATGGACCAGCTTCTGCATTAGGCAGAGTGGAATACCAACATTCTGATTCGTAGGGTAGCCAACCCAGGGAAGAGAGGACATCACAATGGTGATGCCGGGCTTTGACACCTAAAGCAAATCTACCCACCCTATGGTAAGCCTGTTCTAAGCATGAAAAAACTGTTGAGTTGGTTGTGAGTAGAAGTGGAGCACTATCGGTAAGGAGGGGAAGGAGCAAGGCCACCGCGATCTTGTGAAAGGAGACCAAAGTGAGGAAGGGATTGATATGATATAGAAGGCCAAGTTTTTGGTTCGGAGATTAGGTAATAAGGGTGATATGAGTGTCCAGAGAAAGTGAGGTATCAAGGGTGACTCCCAAGTACTTGAAGGATTGAACTGATTCAAGGTTATCACCATTGCGGAATAGAACCACAGGTGGGGGTTGGCATGCGTTAAAGAGGGCTGATGGGAAAACAGCATGCTTTAGTTTTTTGTGTTCAGGACAAGTTGGTGTTTTAGGAGCCAGTCTTCAAGGGCATTAAAGTTATATGCTAAAAGATAATCAACCCAACATCAGATGAGGAATGATATATGATGGCATCATCAGCATAGAGATGTACCGAGGCCCCCCCCCACACACAGTTATCCAGTAGCCCATTAATGAAGAGGGAGAATAGTAGTGAATGCAGGATGGAGCCCTGAGGTACACCATGGGAAACAGGTCTGAGGTCTGAGAGAGATCCAGCCCACTTGATCCTTTGCATACGGTCAGAAAGGTAACTCTGAACCTAGGTTAAGACACCAGCCTTGAGTCAAAGAAGGTGTAGCTGGTGTAGTAGGAGACCATAGTTGACCAAGTTAAAGGTCTTTGTCAGATCATCGAAGATGGCCCAGGTGGCATAGCCTTGGTCCATGGCACGAAACAAGTCAGATATTACTTTGAGTAGGGCAGTAAGAGTACTATGATTTTTCCTGAACTCATGCTGGAAGGGGGAGAGTAGTTGGTGGAGCTCAAGGTAGTCCTGAAGGTGGTCATAGAAAATACGCTCCTGGATTTTTGCCAGCAGACAGAGAATAGATATGGGTCTATAATTCTGTACTGTAATGTTCAGTTCACCCTTATGCACTGGAACAACTATGGCAACCTTCCATTTATCCGGGACAGTACTTGTGAGAATGGACCATTTGAAAAAGTCACAAACTGGATGGGCAAGGGCTGCAGCCCCTAGTTTGAGGAATTTTGGTTCAAGTGTATCATGGCCTGGGGAACCATTGGCTTTCAAATTAGCAAGAAGCCAATGGACTTCATTTAGGGTTACAAGGTTCAAGTGAAAAGCAAGGTGATCTACAGGTATGGTTGGAGGCTGAGGGTCCCGTAGAGGGGAGTGAGTTGATAAATTGTGACATATAGCTATGGAGATCAGTGAAAAATTCATTAAAGTCTGTGGCAATGGATGAAGGATCAGTGAGGACAGAGCCCTGCATGGCGAGGGAGCTAGGCATCTCAGAGGTCTTCCCCTTGATTTCAGAGTTAAACTCCTTCCAGAAATCCTTAGAGTTGTAGAGGTGCTCCATTTGAAGTGTCCTGAAATGGAAGCATTTGCCTTCTGAATATTATTCTTGCACTTATTCCTGAGTTCCTTACACACTTGCCAGTAATTGGGAAACCCAGAGCGTGTGTAGGTCCGCCAGGCACAATGTCGAGTAGACATGAGTTTCCTATGTTCATTGGAGAGTCAAGAAGCTTTAATGCCTTTTAACCTGCACTTTTTTGTGGGGCATGGTTATTAACTATAGCAGTAAAGGTGCAGATAAAGAAGTCGAGGGCTTGATTAATGTCAGGGAGAGTGTTAACAAGTCCCCAGTCGGACTCATTTAAGGATGCAACGAAAGCACCAGGGTCAATATGGGACATATCCCAGACCTGGAGGATCCTTGGCAGGGGGTTAGGGGGGTTATTATGCCAGATGCATAGAGTAGGGGAGTGGTTGCTGATGCTGTCTGAGAGAACAGCAGCTGATTTTACCTTTTGGGCACAATTAGTGACAACCCAGTCAAGCACGGTATGATTGCCCATTTTGGAGTTAATTCATGTTGGTTCATTTATGAGTTGGACAGATTACAGTCAGCAAGAATGGCACACACCCAGACCAAGCTGTGGTTTTGTCAATCAGTGTTAAAGTCTTTGACAATTACAAGGTCATAAGAAGGTTTGCAAGGGAGGTAATGAAGGAGGGGAGACAGGTAGTGGCTTCCTTGGGAGGCATGTAGACGCACCCCACAAGTAGTTTTTGTCCTTACCCAGGGTCAGTGAGAGAAGTAACGACTCTCCTGCAGGGGGCCCAGGACTGGGCACAGGGACTTCGGTAGAACCTATATCAGATCAAACATACATAAGGATTCCATCTCCTCTTTTGCCTTCCCTATCCTTCTGAAAGCAGTTATAGCCAGGTAAAGCGATTTAATGTTGCCTGATGCTAGGCTTCAGCCAGAACTCAGAGATACCTAGTATGTCAGGTTTATGGTAACCAATCCAAGCTTCAAGTTCTGCCATTTTAGGTCATATACTTGAGCATTTATATGAGCGATTTTCAGTCCTTTGGGAGCTCTACACATGCAGGGTTGGGTAGTGAGTGTTAAGGTGGAGTATACTGGTCTAGGATTAAGCTCAACATCACCTGCCAGTATTAGTAGAATGAGGGGGTAGAGAATGAACCATATAAGGGTACGAAGTTGCTTTCTACTCATCTTAGAAAGCGTGGTAGGAGCACACAGTTTTTTTGTGAAGCCAGTACCTAAGATGAGCAGCACCAAATTTAGGGAGGCAAGGAGTAAGAAGATGCATGTGAATAGGTTCAGGTGAGTGGTGATGGTGCAGGAAGTGAAGATTGTGCAGGGGAGTGTGTTTTGGAGACAGGGCAATAAAGCAGTCAGCAGAGTATAGGAGTAGGAGGCAGGAGAGAATGACTACACAGCTCAGCTTATCCATATTAAGTGGTGACTAGGTAGCTGAACTTGAGGTATATTTGGGTAAGTAATCGAGATACAGTATATGGGTGTGTATTAGGTTAGATGTGCTGGATTTACTTGGATAAGTATTAGAAAGAGGGTAATGACAAGGAGTCAGATAAGGGTAAGATGGACTGATTATTGATGGATAGGAGAAGAAAGTAAGAATGGTTACAGTTGACTTAACGGGTCTTAACACAAATGCAAAATTTTGTTATCAGCTTGGAAAGCTGGCCTAAGGTTTCACACAGTGCACCAGAACACTTTATATGCCAGGATTATATAGCAAGCTATTGAGGCCCTCTAGTGACAAAAGGCTATAATGAACCAATGGGGAACTGAGGAGATCAACTTTACAGTGATTGGTGGACTGAGTTTATAAAATTAAATGCCCAGATAGGATGGGTGGGGAGATGCTACAGTTGTCGGGGGAACATAGGTTAATCACAGGCACAGGGGAAAACCAGATATTGGGCATGGGATTAGCTGGCTGTGCAAGCAAAATGAATTTGAGCAGGCAGTTACTAGTGATTACAGGTAGAATGATTTTACTGGCCGTGGCTGAATTTAAAAGCTTCCTGAAAGATTCCAGGTAAAGTGTTTTTCAGGCTGTGGCTGAAATTAAAAGCTGGCCGAAAGGGCTCACTCAGTGCACAAGTTCTGAGCATGGCTTAAGTTAATTGTTGGTCAAAAGGGCTCGCTTGGTACAAAAGTAGAATGAGCAGGGTGGCATAAAGAAAAAAATATACAACATAAAACTTAAAAACTGGCCGGAGCTGAACTTAAAAGCTGGCCAAAGAGGCTCACTCGGTGCTCAAGTAAAATGAATAAGCTGGCAAAAATATAATATTTGATTCACGTGGCCTTAACATTAAATGTATAAAAACAATAAAAATTGCAATGACAAATCCTGAGGGGCAGAATATAATCAGAGTTGGGAGCTCAGGGCGAATTGCAGTGGGGCCGAGAAGAAATGACGCCAAATTTTAAAATAATTTCAACCAAGACAAGGCGCCAACAGGTCACTGGACCGTACCTTGATTTTGTAGGCAGTGGGCAAGGAGCAGCTCCATTCAGGCAGGGTGCCTGAAGTGAGGGAGGGAGGCAGAGGAGAGAAAAAGGGTATGGTTAGTTCAGGGGCAGGCAGAGGGAGAAGACTTCAACAAAAGAGACAAAGGACGGCAAATCAGGGAGAGGGCTTAAACAAAAGAAAGAAGAGAAGAATCAAGGGTTACTAAATGAGGTCACTATGGGTGGAGACTAAGCGGAGCAGGGGGGAGCAGAGCAAGAGAGAGAGAAACAAGGAATAAAGCAGAGAACTTAAAGAAACAGAGAAAATTTAACTATCCCAGTAAGATCTACACAGCAGATTAAGTTAATACCAGTTAGCTCTTCACAGTAAGTTTTACACATCAAGTTTAAATAAAATAGGCACTTACGGTAACAAAGTAACACTTCAGAGCAAGTCAAAGGCAGGTGCAGAATCATAGAACGTTTTAACAAAGTAGTCTTAAATAGAGTAATTGTAACAAAGTAGTCTTGCACAGAGTAATTTTCCAGAAACAGAGGTTAATCACAGGCACAGAGGAAAAGTACATACTTGCTGTGGGATTAGCTGGCTGCGCTAGCAAAATGAATTTGAGCAGGCAGTTACTATTGATTACAGGTAGGGTGATTTTACTGGCCGTGGCTAATTTTAAAAGCTTGCCAAAAGATTCCAGGTAAAGTGTTTTTCAGGTCGTGGCTGAAGTTAAAAGCTGACCAAAAGGGCTCACTCAGTGTATAAATTCTGAGTGTGGCTCAAGTTAATTGCTGGCCAAAAAGGCTCACTCGGTGCACAAGTAGAATGAGAAGGGTGGCATAAAGAAAAAATATCCAATATAAAATTTAAAAACTGGCCGAAGCTGAAAGTAAAAGCTGGCTGAAGGAGCTCACTTGGTGCTCAAGTAAAATGAATAAGCTGGCAAAAATACAATATTTGATTCAAGGGGCCTTAACATTAAATTTATAGAAACAATAAAAATTGCAATGACAAATCCTGAGGGACAGAATACAATCAGAGTCAGGAGCTCAGGTCAAATCGCAGTTGAGCCGAGAAGAAATGGCACCAAGTTTGAAAACATTTTTGACCAAGACAAGGTGCCAACAAGTCACTGGACCATACCTTGATGTTGCAGGCGGCAGGCAAGGGGCAGCTCCGTTTCGGCAGGGTGCCTGAGATGAGGGAGGGAGGCTTGATGTTGCAGGTGGCAGGTGAGGAGCAGCTCCATTCGGGCAGGGTGCCCAAGGCGAGGGAGGGAGGCTTGATGTTACAGGCAGCGGGCGAGGAGAAGTTCCATTTGGGCAGGGTGCCTAAGGTGAAGGAGGAGGCTTGATGTAGCAGGCAGCGGGTGAGGAGCAGTTCTGTTCGGGCAGGAAGCCTGAGGCGAGTTACCTCCTGGGCTGTTCTTCTCTCTGTTTGTGCCTTTGTGCCCCTTAATGCCTTGCCTGCCTCCCCCTGCTTCTTCTGATACACATCCCTGTCCTCTTCCCTCTGTGTCACTTTATACCTCCTGAATGCTACCCTTTTGGCGTTTACTTTTTCAGCCACTTCATTTGAGAACCACAGCATTCTCTTTTTCCTCTTGTTTTTGCTCACTTCCTTTGCTCAAAGGTTCATTGCCTTCACTATGTCTTTCCATAGCTTAGCCCACTGTACTTCCACCCCAGGTCATCCCCCCTGCTCAGTCATTTCTGAGGTATTTCACCCATATTTTTTTAAATCTGCCCTCCTGAAGTCCAGAACCTTCATTCTTGTGTGGTTAGTTTCCACTGCCACCCTTATATTGAACCACACTGTGCAGTGATCACTGGTCCCCAAGTGGCCTACAGCCTTGATGTCTTCAATACTATCCCTTTTAGTGAGAACTGGGGTCCAGTATTGCCCCATCACAAGTGGGATTCCTGACTAGGTGATACATAGACATTGTCAGCAGATAAGGGCCTTTGGCCCACCTCATCTGCAAATTTTGAATGCTAGTGTAACCCCACCCAGTGTAACCCCCCCTCAGGGGCTTACCTTAATTGCCTCCATGTCCCTTCACATATCCTGTTTTCCTGCTGCTTGCCTGTGGCGTCCCACTCTTCCTGCCACCAGCCCAAGTCCTTCTGGTGCATCCCCAAGTTTCCCCGAGCAGCCCGTGTAATTATTTTAGCCCTGCTTGGGCTTAAAGTTAACCATGAGTCATCAGCATGCTTTCTAAAGAGCTGACAACCACGCATGTGCAAGTAGCACATTGATGTACTGACTGCCAGTTTGGAAGTCATTCAGGGAGCTATCCGCTGGTCCCAGTGCCCCTCCTCAGTTCAATAGGGCCCGGTGACCTAAATGAGGCTAAAGAAAACCTCATTAGTGATTTTAAAATGAAATTGGGCAAGGGCATTTTAAGGGACTTATGAATATGTAACATCCCTCATTAATAATCATGAGCTGCTGCCTGCCGCCAGGAGGGATAGTATTATTTCGGCAGCAGCGACAGAAAACGTACAGGAGATAATTAAACAAGAGTGGGCTCATTTAAAAGAATACTGTTGGGGATACATGTGTGTGGAAAAACTGTAAATTTATAACTTTTATCCTGGCTTCACCAGAATTTTGAACTTGTGAGACTGCATAAACTGTACAGACTTTTTATCTGTAGCCACCATCTTGTCAGCTTTCTAGCCAATCACGAACTGGGATTTCAGCCAGAGACTCTTGGGACAGTACTAAGGACTTGTGGGAGTTAAACAGGATCAAAGTTTGGTCACCCAAAATCTAACCAATAAGAGGACTAGAACTGTGGCAAACAGCTTGGACAGCCAATCAAAGTTTAAGGATTTTCTCTTTATTTAAGAGGGACTGTTCAAACTCCAGTTGTCCAGTTGGCAGATCTGTTGGTGGTCTGAGAGAGAGACCTGGAAGACTCCAGCTCAAACCACCAAGGAGCTTGCGGGCTCTGCGGAGATCCTGGTGTACATCCTAGGTCCCAAAGTGGGGATCAATTGCCAAGAACCGCAATGACTGCAAGATAAGAGGTTTGTTCAGCAAATCGGCTGACATTGCGAATTGGCCATGAGCCAAAAGAGGAATCAGAGAGTTTGGTGTTTCCAGAAGTAAATGTGCTGAATGCTTATTGTGGGTCAAGGCCTACCATCCAGGGACTTCTGACTGCCAGGGAGGAGCCTGCCTTAAGCAGTGACTGAACTGTCTACCAGCTGGAGAGGTCACCAGCAGATAAATTGAACTTTGCCAGAGACACTCCGTTGAATTTGGGCTCAGGTCCATCCCTGCCCATGACACCACTTCTTGTGCCAGCTCCAGTATTACCAGCGAGAGAGCAGCTCTGGGGATCCAGCGCCTGCGCAGAATGTCATTGCAGGTTGCGGCCACCTTCAGGGAAAGGCCATGAAGTGGAGGTGAGTCATGACAGCCCAGTTTCCCCATGTGCAGCAGCTTCCAGCATTAGATCTTCATTTTGCCAGGCCATCCTGAATCAACTGATACAGTGAGTACATCCAGGGTAGCTCCATGCAACCGGCACCTTAATTTCCCCATGGTATCATCTAACTGTTCACAACTTAGTTTCTATGGTTTCCAATAGACTAGGCCAGCTGGCCACGGATACAAATAATTTGTTTTGCCTTGCATGACTTAATAATAATTTTTCTTCAAGGGCCACAACGTCAGCTGCAACCCCAGGCAATGATTCTGGCCAGCCAGCATAGATCCTGGGTACCCAGTAGCTAAGGACTGTTTATCACAGAGACGAAACTAATTGTGTTTATTAATCTGGTCTATCAGAACAGTAATCATTTGCCTAGATTTTCTCCCTCTCCCTGTTCACGTCCCCTTAATAAACCTGATTTGTTGTGTTGCTTTGAACCTAGCTTGTGAGCATATTATTACCTGGCTTAAAGTGATAAACTCTTTACCGAACATGTTAAAAGAGCATGCTACATTGCCAAACTGTTTTCACAGGGGGTTGCAGGTCATACACCAAGACCAGAGACCCTGCTGGTAAGTGGGACAACTGTGAGCATATTATTAATGTTATTTGCAAACTGCCTATTGAATGCTGCTAAAGGTCATTGTCTATGTCAGGGTAATTGCCATTGGTCACTAGGTGGGATTGTGGGTGGTTATAGCTTCCCAGAGGGCTATACCAGTCTAGACAGAGACCCACGTAATTATTACTCTGAGTGGAGGCACCAAAATATTGTGTTTACTGAGGGTAGAGAAACCCTGGTACTTGTTAGTTTCAAACCCAGGCCCCTCAACCTGTCATTAGGGAGACAGGCAGGGTTAGTAACCCTAGAGATAGCAACGCCTAGGAGTTACACTAGTACACTGTGCTTCTTCAAGATTCCTCTGAACTACTTGCCTGAACAACGCCCCCTACAGGGGTCCAAGATGTACCTGCTTCTAGCTGAAGCAGAAGCTGGGAGACTCCAATCTATTTCAGGCAGGCTGAAGTCTCCCACCAGCAGCACCTACCCTTTTTCTTCCATTATGCTAATGGCTTCCAAAAGTGCCTTATCTAGTTTCTCCCCTTGTGTTGGAGGTCTGTAGATCATGCAAGTGCAAACAGTGGCTCCCTTTCCCATCTCCAGGGTAACTCACATTACCTCCAACCCCTTCATCCCCCTCCCCAATTCCCTGTTACTCCATCGCTTTGATACCCTCCTTTACATACAATGAGACCCCTCCTCCCTTCCTTCCCAACTTATCTTTCCTGAACTCAGTATAGCCTGGTACAGCCATGCCTCAGTAATGGTTTCCTGTGCACCATGACTCAGTAATGGCCACAGTATCCAGGTCCGCCCCCAACATGATGGCCTCTAGGTCCAGAATTTTATTTCCTAGACTTCTTGTGTTTGTATACATGGCCTTCCAAATTTTGTTACCTTTCTGCCTGCTACCCCCCCTTCCATTTTGCCCTGCATCCTTTTCCCCTCTCATTTTACTGCTCTTGTTCCTGTCCCCTTTCATTCCTACCACTCTGTTTTTTTTTTTCATTATTTTGCACCCTGGGGGGATTTACCTCCCCTCGAGTCCTCCGTTCTCTCTGTTTCAGTCTGTGGGGTGAAACACAGAAGATGTCAGCAGATAAGG
Source organism: Neoceratodus forsteri (assembly GCA_016271365.2). Lineage (NCBI taxonomy): Eukaryota > Metazoa > Chordata > Ceratodontiformes > Ceratodontidae > Neoceratodus > Neoceratodus forsteri. Next base: position 494,413,285 of record CM057455.1, read on the forward strand.
ACCTCTTGGCCCATCCAGTCTGCCCTATTTTTCCCTACCCACAGCTTCACTGCAGATCCTACTCAGTCTTCAGTCTCCACCCCCTCCTTACTTCCAGGATCCCCTTATATCTGTCCCATGCATTGAATGCTACAGTCATTTTAGCCTCCACCACCTCTTCTGGGAGGCTTTTCCATGCATCCACCACCCTCTCTGTGAAGTACTTCCTTACATTTACTCTGAGCCTCCCCCTTCCAACTTCATAGTGTGACCCCTTGTCCTTAAGCATTTTTTTTCTGTGGAAAATGCAACCTTCCTGTACTCCGTTTTTACCTGTAAGGTATTTGCATATTTCTATCATATCCCCCTTCCCTCTTTTCCTCTAGGAAGTACACATTCAGCTCCTTAAACCTTTCTTTATAGGACATTTGATGCATACTGCACCATTCTGGGTGCCCTCCTTTGTAACATCCCCACCCTATCTATGTCCTTTCAGGGATGGGGTGTCCAGAACTGGACACAGTATGTGAGGTGTGGTCGTACCAGAGTCTTATACAGGGGTATCACTACACCCTCCTTTTGCTGGTGATGCCCCTGCCTATACAATCTAGCATCCTATTTGCTTTCCCCACTGCCTTGTCACACTGTTTAGTTACCTTCATGTCTTCAGATATGATTAGCCCCAGGTCCCTTTCCTGCCTTGTGACTGCTAATTCCATTCCTCCCAGTTGGTGTGTTGCCCCCGGGCTTCTGTACCCCAACTGCATGATTTTGCACTTTTTTGCTTTGAAACCCAGCTGCCAGACCTGTCACCATTCTTCCAACCTTTTTAGATCGGCCCTCATTCTTTTGCCCCCTCCCAGGTCTGTTTACTCTGTTGCAGAGCTTTGTGTCATTTGCAAACAGACATACCTTCCCTTTCAGTCCTTCTGTGATGTTGCTAATAAATATATTAAAGAGGACTGGGCCTAATACTGACCCTTATGGCACCCCACTGGTCACCTTGCCTACTCCAGAGTGGATGCCATTTACCACCACCCCCGACTCCTATTTCCTAGCCAACTCTCTACCCATGTAACTATTTTAATCCCTACTCCTAGGCTCTCCAGCTTATTTACCAGTCTACTGTGTAGAACAATGTCAAAGGCCTTACTGAAATCCAGGTAGGTTATGTCCATAGCTCCTCCCTGATGCACGTCTTTGGTTACCCAGTCAAAGAACTCAATCAGGTTGATCTGGCAAGACCTCCCCACTGTAAAACCATGCTCTCTCAGATCTTGTAGACAACTGGCAACAAGTTATTCCCCAATCCTTTCCTTCAGTAGTGATTCCAGGCCTGTAATTTCCTGCCTCCTCCCTATTTCCGCTTCTGTGGAGTGGGACTACATCTGCCCTCCTCCAGACCCCCCAGTACCTTCCTTATTTCCAATGACAGGTTGAAGACAGCTGCCAGAGGTGCTGTCAGCTCCTCTCTGAGTTCCCTCAGTATGCTTGGGTATAACCCATCAGGTCCCATTGCCTTGTCCACTTTTAATTGTGCTAGTTATTTAAAAACTCTGTCCTCTGAAAAGGGATTAGTGTCCACCTCCCATCCCTAAATGCCCTTGTCCTTTACCATTGGCCTGTTTCCCACTCCCTCTTCCATAAATACTGAACAAAAGCATTTGTTCAATATGTCTGCTTTTTGGTGGTCCTCTGCCATGCACATTTCTCGTTCTTCTATCAGCCTTATGGTGGGGGCAGCTTATGCCTCCCTGATTTCTTATGCTACCTCCCCTCAGCAAGTTTAAATGTTCATCAAAGTAACATTTAAACTGTTCACTGAGGACTGTGATTCCATTCCCAGATGGATGCAAGCCATCACCCCTATATAAGCCCGTATCCCTCCAGTTGGTCCCATGTAGTGGAACCCCTCCATTCTACACCAGTCCTTCAACCACAAGTTGAAGCTTCTGGTGTGGAGACCCCATCCTCTCCCTGGTCATAGACAGGCAACACCTTAGTGAAAGCCCACTGAGCATGCTACCTACCTAGGACTCCTTCCTAGCCCCCAAAAATCCCCCTGCACAATCCCAGCCCCATCCTTGCTAGGTCTTTAGTCCCCAGATGGACAACGACATCCAGCTCCCCATCTTGCCCCACCATCCTAGCGATCCTTAGGATCTACTTTTCATCCCTCTGAGCCAAGGCACCAGATAAGCATCTCACCTCCTTCTTTCCTGATCCCAGATCTATCCCCTTGACCATCAAGTCCCCCCAAAAGTTGCTTCCTGTTTAGCAGGGTCCTCTACCTGCCACCTTGGGGCCTCCGCTATGGAGGAACCCCACATCCTCCCTGGCCACTACCACGGGTGCCTCATCCTGGCAGTCCCATACCACCAGAGCATGATTTACATATTCTGGTAGGTAATATACAGGCTATATGCTTAGGTGTTAAAAAATTATACTGCACCCTCCAACAGTCAGCAAAAATTGAACAAATACTCTAAATCTTACTACTAATAAAGGGCATAAATGTTTTATTTATACAAGTACCTGGCCCTATGTTCCAGTCAGTTGCTATGTATTGAGACCAGTGGATTTCAGCTTTTAACCTTTCAAATAAAGGTTAAGACTTCACTTCTCTGGTCTGTGCACCCTTCCATCACCTTTTCCTAAAGCTTCATTATCACATTGTGGTAGTTTGGTGACATCTTTAGTGTGTAGCGTGTGTGGCCCCTTTATTGTTTTGGTCAGTTACTGGTACAGACAGAGCACTGCCATGGGGACAGTTGCAACCCTGGGTCTACCACCAGCTGTTTTCAAGAGTACAAGTGTGGGAGTGAGTGGGTATATCACATGAGAAGAAAATGGGTTTTAAAAAAAGATTATCATCAGGAAAGTATTTTACCTTGTCTGTGGCATGGACCATTTATTTTACACTTCTCCTGTCACTGATTAGGTTGCAAACTCTTTAATGTACGATGTCAGAGAGTGACCCACATCACACGCATTACAGCATGCAGTCAAAGACACCAGTGCAGTAAGCCATGTTGAAAAAAAAAAATTAGCTCTTATTTTCAACAGAGGTTATAGACTGACTGTTCTGTAGGCACGTAAGGAGTCTTTGACACCAAGTAGAAACCTGTCACCTTACACTGTGATACTGCGGGGGCCTTGCATGACAGGTCAGGCCTAATGAGAAGAATGACAATGTGGATGCTGCAGGGAGAAAGGAATGGAAAAGTAGCCTTTGCCTCCTTTACGGAAATGTTTTCATGGTAAAGAGCTGTATGCTTTTATGCAGTAGTTACACAGCACTGAAGTATTTAAGGCTGCGAGTTGTGCAGTGTTCTCAAATACAAATTCCAAAGGCTGTGAACACACACATACATACCTACTGTAGAGACCTACCCTAAGTGTAACCACCAAGCAGCAGAGCAATTTTGTAGTGGTAATTCCAGTCCAGATCCTTTCACAGAGATTTATCCATGTAGCTGAGAAATGCTTCCATTTGGCAGGGTTTTCTGTTTATCTGGTAAATGCGAACACCGCATAGGAAGACTTTTGAAATTGCTTTCCAAGACACAAAAATGATTAATCTTTAATGAAATAAGCTGAATTGTACTTAGGGTATGTGTCAGGGGGGTTGATGCCAGTACTACAAATAAAATATTTGGGACAAGCATTTTTGGAGAGTTTCTATTATTTCAAAGTTGTCTGTGATTAAAAATTGCAACAGAGTTACAGTAAATGGCACCAGATGTATCATAAATCACAGGATGAAGGCCATCCACTCCCATTTATCAACAAAATCATTTAAAAAGTTATCAAACTTACGGGCCCTATTCCCGAACCAAAAAATGCTCTATGATGTTTGGGTCTCTCTGGCTCCCATTCCACAGCAGTCATAAAAGAGTAAGTAGCCAGGGCGATGGTGAAGGAATTGGCAGAAACTGGAATTATATAATTCTGAGAGCATGTCTTATGCTTCCCAGTCAATCACAGCTTGTGTACACTCTGTCCGAGAGATACCTCTTATGCAGCAAAGAGGTTCTCCTGCTCATAGTGTATTGTTGCCATGGATACTTTTCTCATACTCAGCACTCATCTGCTTCAAACAACTGGCGATAGAAAATCAACAGTATGGAAATAATACAGGAGAATTACACTCTGTACTTACTTCAAACCATCAAAGTACAGCTCTGCAAGCTGGCCCAGTGGTGTGGACAGTTGAGGCACTGGGCACATTACCTCCCCTCCCACTACCCAAGTGACCCAGGATCGGGAATGGAGCTGGGTCACTCGGGGGTGGGCCATGGGGAGGGTTGAATGGTCAATGACCTGGTAACTGAGGTTCAATGCAAAAAAATGTTAAATCATGCACCTGGGAAAAAGTAACCCCAAAGAGCAGTACTACATGAACGGTGAAAAACGAATTGCCTCCAACCAGGAACGGGATCTGGGAGTCATCATATTGGACAATCTAAAGGCAACCAAACAATGTGAAAAGGAGACACCGGAAGCAAGCAGCATGCTTGGATGCATTGGATGGGGCATAACCAGTAGGAGGAGGAGGAGGGAAGTGGTCATGCCACTTTACAGGTCCTTGGTGAGTCCCCACTTGGAATACTGTGTGCAGTTCTGGAGCCCCCACCTCAAGAAGGACATTGACAGAATGGAGGCAGTCCAGAGAAGAGTGACCAAGATGGTGAGTGGATTGCACCAGAAGCCTTACGAGGAGAGACTGAGAGAGCTGAATATGTACAGTACACTCTAGAGAAGGGAAAGGGAGGATATGACAGAGACTTTCAAGTATCTCAAAAGCATTAACAGAGTAGAAATGACTGATCTCTTTCAGATACACAGCCCAACTAGAACAAGGGGCCAAGAATAAGACTGGGGGACGGGGGCAAACGCAGAGGAAACACAAGAAAGTTTTTCTTCTCAGAGAGTGTTGTGGACCCATGGAACTGGCTCCCAAAAGAGGTGGTTGAGTCGAAAACAATAAATGGGTTCAAGAAAGCTTGGGACAGATACAAAGGAATCCTGGTACAAGGTAATAGAAAATAAATCGGGGAGTAGCTTAAAATACAATAAACAGGCAGACTAGATAGACCGTAAGGCCTCCTTCTGCCGACAGTTCAATGTTTCTATGTATGCTGGGAGCATCTCAACAGAGGTGGAGTACACACAAGCATCACTGCATGAGTGTGGGCCCAATGAGGAAATAGTAAGAGGAAAACCCCTCCGACCATAACACAGTGATGGCACCATCTCTTGCAGGCCCTGCACTGATGACTAGGCATTTCTGATCCAGAGTCCTGTGGCAGGACCACCAGAGAAGGTAAGTCACAAAGAAGTCGAGTGATGGGACAGGGAAAACCAGTCCAAATGGGGGCTGGTCAGGGTGCTGAAGGAGATAAACAGCATTGTGAAAAAACAAAACTCCAGCTCAGGAGTTATAATGTGATAATACAAGTGCCACAAGTACTCTTTTCCCTGTAATCATAGTTTTACTTGCAGCCTTCAAGTGTCAGAACAATTTGGCTTCACTATGCTGTTCTCACATTAGAAGACCACATGCAAATCTACTATCACAGAGCAACATGTACCCATGGCACTTGTATTAAGACGCATCAGAACCCTCTGACCAAGCTTCACTAAATTCCTCTCCTGGTGGTTATGAGCCACTATTTTCCCTTTGAGACCAGTGAGTTTTTATCTTGGTACATTAAAAAGCTAGTGTACTGCATAAAAAGTAATATTAGGTTTTAAAAGCTGTGAACTATTACTTTGTATGTCTCAGGTACTTTTTTTTTTCTTTTGGTTATTTAAACACAAAGGGCTCAAAATAGCAAGAGAAGAGCCAGACTGACTACATTTACATCTGCTGTAGAAGATTTGGATCCTCTTCAAGGATATCTCCTCCAAAGTGGCACACAAATTGGACTGTAAGCTGGTTGCCAGGACCTTGTTGAGATTTTTCAGAGCTGGGGCCACCCACATGTCCATACACCCCCATGTTAGCAGCTAGATGTTTCAGCATCACATATAAACTGTGAGTGGCCCCATCCACCTCAGTTCTTTTTTTTTAACCACTGTTGAGTGCATATTGGACCAATGGAGACCAGTTCTATATCATCATTTGTTGATAGTGTTTTCTTTCTTGTCAGCTCTGTTTAGTTTTCTACTACCTGCAGTGGAATGCTGTCCTTTAGGATCACTGTTATCCATTGCTTCCCAGCATTGTTTGCTGTCGAGTCCTCCACCATCATAGAAGGCATTGCTTTTTCATGTGCCTTTGTTACAAAACCTTCAATGACTACGGCCACAGTCACTGTGTTAACTGCCTAAGTACTGGACATAACAACCAGCATTGCTTGATTTGTCAAGGGTTCAATCAAGAACCAGGAATCAGGAAGAAGTTACTGATTCATTTCTCGATAGGAACATGGACAATGGCCATGCATTTGCCGGTAAAACTCTGACTCCTCTGTCGACTTGGCCAAAAACCATACCATGAGTCCCAACATTATGCTTCTAGGAAAGGCAATGACAAGGCCTCAAGTTCTGGCTCAAGGCAACGGCTGACATCAGCGGAACAGAATTAATTCACCGAGAGATTTTGGATGTGGTCCCCACAGCCATGGTGAGGAGGCTGAACTGATGTTAGACATCTGGTGCTAACTCCTGGTTAAGCAACTGAATGCATAGTGAAAGTTCATCAATGACACCAAGCATGTATATGCAAAGCTTCACATTAATTTCATGTAGTGCAGTGTGGAAATACAAGAAATATGCATGTGCATGCGAGAAATGCATTAGGGCCTTTTGAAAACGTGGTGGAGTTTTTGTCAGTTATTGGATTTGTGAGTGTATTTCTTGTATTTTCATATTGCATTACATGAAATTAAAGTGAAGTTTTGCATATAAGTGCTTGGTGTCAGTGTCAGTCTTTCACTCAGCTCTGTGTATATTTCTTGACCTGGCACGTCAGTGGGCAGAGCACCTTTTTTTGGTCTAAATTAAGCAACTGAATGGCCAGAACCCAGGGTGATAAGGTGCATGTCACTGCTGACAGTGGCAAAGTAGCCTGTGAGAACTAACGTACCACAGAATTCACCATCACTGAACCATGTTCCAGTGACATCAATGCTGGCATTGTCCACTACAGCTGTGTCTGTCAGCATTGGCCTGGGCCATGTCATCATTTGGGCCCAGTTCTCCAAGCTGATACAGTAACTGTTTCCTCTGCTACTATCACTGCAGTCTCCAGTAAGTGCCACTACCAGGCCTGCCTGTTTTGCTGCAGTCTGAAGTGCCAGCAGAGTCTATTCAGCCTCCTGCACCTGTAGTGGTCACAGCTCCTGTTCAGAAACTCTCTCTGCCACCACCTGAAGAGGAGAAGGAGTATCTGATTTTATGGAGGACTACTTGGGAAAGCAGGGAGTGGAAGTGTTTCCAGTCACACACTCTTCAGGGTCCACTGTTTCCTTTGACAGTGCAGACACAATATATTACACTCCCAGGTCTACTCCTGAGAATACTTCCTTTCAAACCATGCAACAGGTGGGAATCATAACAGGTTTCCATGGAAGAGGAAGATTCTTCCAAAAATAATTTTTTGGGTGGTCCCTATTGCCGCCTCAGAGGTGATTCCTCCTAATTTTATAGCATTAGATGCTGCCACTATTGGCAGCATGGCATAGGCTTAGTGATCAGTCTGTTCGAGGTGCAACCACAATCACTCAGTGGCGGTAACTGATGCTGCCATGGGGTAGCCAGCCCCAGAGAAACACAAAGTCCAGCAAAGGCACGGCACATTTGGAAAAGTTTGTTGTCCGTGATGAGTGCTTAAAGAACTCATTTAAAAGTTCTTGCTGTACAAAAGTAGTTAGGTTTATTTTCACAGACAGAAAAAACATCAAAAATCACAGGAGGTTACAAACAGATGGTGCCAAGGCCCCCTGACGAAGCTCTTATGAACGAAGCGCCAGGGCACCATCTGTTTGTGACCTCCTGTTGCTTTCTGCAGGTTTTTCTGTCTGTGAAAACAAACCTGACTACATTTGCACAGCAAGAACTTTTAAGTGAGTTATTGAAACACTCATCATGGACAGGGGCTTATCAGAGTGTGCCGTGCCTGTGTTGGACTTGGTATTGGCCTAGTGCCTTGCTGACCATACCCAGGAAGGCAAACAAACATTATATGGCACCTAGGGGCAAGAAGCAGTATGTTACCCATCCCAAATGGACTCTGTAGTAGTCCAATTACCAGAGAATCGGGTAGTTGCCCTGACAGCTAACAGGCAAGTCTAGCTGCCAGAAGTGACATGGTGTCAGCCAGAACCATGCTCCAGTTATTCGACCTCACGGCAGCATAAATATTTATTGTTCCCTTGGCCCTTCTGCACATGCTGATTTCTGAATGGATCCTGTAGTCTTAGCGGTCTCAGGCACACCAGTCTCTCATACACAGAAGTAGTGTCTCTGCCCCTCTATGAAAAGCACTCCAATGGTGGTAGAACAGGCAGAATCTGCTGTTGGAGTATCCTCTTCTCAGGTCACTCTAACATTAGATGCCTTCAACCTTGGGTGGAGTTCCCTGCTCAATCCCCTCCATATTTAGAGGGTCTGGTCCATAGTGAAAGGTCATTTATGTATGTATGTATGTACGTATGCATTTATATACCATATATATATGTATTTATATGAACATGTTTAACCAGGCAAACAAGCAGAGCCCCGGATGCTTGTTTCCAGTTGTGAGCTAGGAGGGGGAGGATGATCATAGGGAACAATACAATCACGTACGTACTTCTTAAAAGGAGATACAATACTAAGTCAAAACTGATACAGTGTGTGTTGTATAAAATAGTGAAGTTACAATACAATCCCACTGTCTAACTACACTGTAAAATGCGTGCAGCAAAGTACAGTGTAAGTAGCCTTGAGATACAGTAGCAGAGAGAACTGCATAGAAGTAGGCAATGAAATTACATCAAGTCCCTTGACTGAATGATAGGACACATACAAGTTGCATAATACATGCAGTCCTGAAGTATACCAGCAGGTCTATGTCAGATGCAGCTGGAGGAAGTATGTCTGGGACAGCTGGGTCAAGATATCGAAGAGAAGTGATGAGCCTTGATTAATTTCTTGCATGAGAAGTAAGTAGGAGATGTAGTGATACTAGCAGGAAGGCTGTGCCATATGGAGGGGAGCTTGTAAATAATGGAGGCTTGCCGGTGTAAAAAGTTCCAAGGGGTAGTTTGGGAGTTTACCACACCAGTACCTCACACTCACTAGTCCTGTGTGCAATGAATGCTTTGTTGAGAGGGACACCCACCCAATGTTGTTTTGCAAGGCAGTAGGCATGATCTCCTTTGTCCAAACCCTTCCTAGCTTCCAGTAATAGAAGGTGTTCACACAGAGTCTCAATGATTTCCTATGCCATCCAGGCATATATAGAAAGCCGCATCCATAATGGATCTTAACCCATCTTTTTATGGCACAGTCAGCATGGCTATTCTTAGACTTCCGACTTCTATGCACAGTGGCTGCCAAGGTCCATGCCAGCTCTTCTTCATTTCCTCATCGGTCATCTGCTGATGGTCTAGCACTGCCTCTCCAGGATGGGCCTCTGTGGCTTCTTGTGCTGGAGCCTCTGGTGCAGTGGCTACTTTTGAGGGGCAGGACCTGGAGAGTCATGTGGAAGACTCTAGAATAGCTGGATCGATGGCATCCTCCATGACCTCCTCAACCTCTACATCTGGCTCTAGTTCTGCCTTCACTTCTGGTGTTATAGTGCTGCTGCTATATTTCTTCTTCTGAGGGTCAGGCACAGCTGGCTGAGTAGTGACCTCTGGGCAGGCTACAGTGTCAGCAACTACATCAGGAACTGGACTAATGGCAAGTGTCCCTAGGACTGCTCTCCTTCTCCAGGATAGAGGGTGGTGTGTGTTCGGTGCAGGAGCAACACCTGGCGGAGGCCGGGTCATCACCTTGCACCAACGCAGGAAGCAACTCTGGGGTGGGACAGACGCAGGATGTCATTGCACATCCCAGCCCCAGCCTACAGGGGAAAATGCTGCCCAGCCATCTCCATGAAGCCCTGCCCCTTGGCTTCAATTAACTACCCAGCCAGCTCTCCCAACCAGTTACCAGTTTCACAGCACTGGTGGCCTGTACAATACCGTGACCCCGCCCTCTGGGGGGTAAGTCGGGGTAACAGGGAGAGCGCAGGCAGATATGGGTGGTGGAAGTCTGAGAGGCGCCATGACCAGGGCAGAGACCTGGCAACTGGAGGTAGGAAAAAAGTAAAAGCAAATAAAAAAAAAAAAGTGGACTAATGAAATCTGAGGGAGTTGTCAGGCTGGTTGAGTATCAGAGCCACTCTGAACTGATGATCAGACTTATCTCTGATCACGACCCACTCTCACTTATTGGCATATTAGAGCCCATGCTCACAACAGAGTCAGCCAGGAAGGAAGGCTTGTCACCACAACTGGGATCTCATCAGGCCTTGGGCAGAATGATCTCATTTCACCCCCAGCGTCCCAGCAGTAACCTTGTTGGCCTGGGGCATATTTCACAGGCCTTTGGCTAAGGCCTCTTCTGCCAGGTACATTGATGATAGTGGCGAGGCAGACACTGTGGGCAGGTTCTTTTCACTTTGTGCTGCATGCCATAGACTGTGCGACCACCTATGGGGGTTTGGGAGGTTGGCTATTTCAGGCCCAAATATGACAAGATTTACACAATTTTACAGTCCGTACCCTGGCAACATGACTAGAGCAGCAGTCACAGTACCCAGGGGAAGATCTGGTTGGAATTGATCCCCCTAGGTCAGTATCTGGACACCCAAGTAACATTGCCAGGGTCTGGCTCTCCCCATTAGAGACTTAATGCTCTCATTTATTGGTGCCTGAGCCACTCCTCCAGCTGTAGCCCAGGGATGGACTGCATAATGTACTGAAGGTGGTCCCCACTTCCTAACATGCCTGTTATGGCTTTTATTTTTCACTGCAAAGTTCAGTTTCACAGGTCAGTTACAGTTCATTTATCAATGTGCGCACCAGAGGCTTGACAGTTACTTGATAAATTACTTTCACTATCCTTGCTCTGTACCTGACTCCCCTATAATTTCAAAGCACTACTTGTTCACAAATCCTCAGACGGCAGATCTGTAGATGGAGTCCTTTGGGCCATCTTTTACCACAAAAGTGGGCAGAGGTCAACTGGTGTGCCTTCCTATTCTGGGCAATTAAGGGCACTGGTAAGGAGTGATCCAGTTGTCCACTGATTCAAAGGATAATGGTGCTACAGCCACAGTGGATATCATTTCTCTGGTATGCCGATCACCCAGCAACACATGCACCACAAACGACAGTACAGCGACAACATCAACAGGAAAAAGAAAGTCTACAGTGAACGGTTCTATGCCGACCTCAATTGCAGCTGTCACAGAGCTGTCATTGTAACATCGGTCAACAACAAAATTTTTGAACCAGCGTCATGCAGCCCATCTCTCCAGTGTCCTCATGGGTCAGATGAAATGGTCGGAGGGTGGTCTGAAGCTCTCTCATGCTGATTAGTGTCCCAGTTCTTCCAGTGGGTCCGATGAGTCCACTGGAGCCTATTAATCTGAGTTCTGCTGGCTCTCTGTGATCATCATCTTTCTTCACCTCAATGCAGGGATGCTCTCATGCATGGGACCAGCGTCCAAGCCTTTTTCAACCCCTGCCAATCTACATACAGGGGTGGGCCTCCAAGTCATGAGTTCCAATCACATGACGCCATGCTAATTAGCTGTAGGTGCCATTCCTCTCCCAGACAGTAAACTTGGAGTCAGCTGTGAAAATAAACTGCAAAAAGTGACTTTTTGTCTAAGTGCACTAATTTTCTGAGGGTCATATCTGAGCAGTTTTTTCACCCATGTGCACCAAAAAAAAAAAAAAAAGAAAAATGTGTGACTGGTCCCAGGGCACCCTGTGCACAGTGCTCCCCAGTACCTCCATCTCTCAAATCCCAGAGGACAAGTCACTATGTGTAACACCCAGCACCCTCCCTGTGACATGGAGTATTTGGTGGCTTCTCTCTCAAGGGAGGGGTGGAAGCCCTCAGAACCTCAAACTCACCATACCACCATCGGTCGGGTCTAGACAGATGAGGTCCAGGGACACTAAACACATTCACAGTGGTACAAGTAACCTGAGACCACTCACAAAACTACTGTCCGTACTAGGAGCTGGGGTCAAGCAGGCTGTGCATTTATTGGCTGCCTCTGATGGTACACAGCATCAAAGGGTGCCACCCTCGCCAATCACTTTACATCCACATATGACCTCATCATCACTACTGGCATAATTAAAACCATTACTACTGCCCCTCAAATTGATTGGGCACTGCTGAACAGATTATGGCACTTTCCTGAAAGCCTATTCTCCCAAATGGGTCCCTTAGACACTTTTACCCACAAGACCAAGTGCATACTGACAACCTCCCCAAACAGGGCAATACACTATCTTGGGAGGCAATTATGCCCACACATGAATCTGTGCCAGCTAGTGGCAACTTGATGAATTAGCTGCTAGACTTTGGTTTACTCCTAAATTTTCAGATAGTTGGTACAGCCGTGTGTATCTCCCTTCCGACAGCACACTGATGGCCATGATGGTTATAGAGACCTGAAGCAATGGACTCCCTGGTCCTGTCCAACTCTATGGGACTTTACTGACTCCAGTTCTTGCCAGGCCCCTTATCCTGATGATAAAATATTAATTACATCACAATACACTTACCTACGGGTTACTAATAATTTTTTAAGGTACCTTTTCTCCTCTGGAGTGCTTCATTAAGGTTACTTTCCCATTGCTCCCTCTGTTGTGCACTTCTAAGTGGCAGTGGGTCCATGAGGATCCTGGTGACCTCCTTTGAGAGGACATCCACCATTACCCCCTTATGCTGGTCAGGTTAGGTGGACATTCACCTCTCAGGGCAGGACTACTGACATCTCCCTCCAGGGGGCCTCTCTCCGACCCAGGAAGGGGCAAGGAGAGACAAAGCTTCCCATCTCCCAGCTTTTCTTTTCTTCAAACTCTGATACCCAGGGGGCTTCAAGGTCTAGTCCAGTCTGACTCTCCAAAAGGGCTGAGCTCTCGGTTAGCCTGTCCTCTTTTAGAGAGGAACAGGAAGGGCAGTGCTGTGAATATTCATGCAAGGCTTCTGGCAGGTTAGCCAGGATACACAGAACACAAGCTCAGGACTCCCTGTTTCCTATCTGTGGCCTGCTAGAAAGCAGCTCTCAGGGTCAGGCTTAACTCTTTGAGTGCTCACTAGTGACCTGTCTCAAGCTTGGGAAAAGAGAGAGACCGGTTACACTACTGCACCCCTCCCCCCAAATTATCCATCAAAGGTCAGGAGGGGGCACCTACCAAGCCCCCAAGTCACCATGTAAATTCTTAGTGGGAGTGACTAGAGAGGGGATAGCCTAGGTTTGCATGTGTACTTCAGTGTGTATTTGTGTTTTGGCAATGCGGACACTATTAATAGACACACACACAAAAGCCTGCAGTAGGCTATTATTATTATACAGCTATAAAAGATACAATGTGTTATTAAAAGTCACTCTGAAAAAACAATAAGGGACATACTCTAGTGTGTATAAAGGTGCTATTCATAAAATCCTGAAACTGCATACAGAAAAAGTGAGTACGGTTACCCCACAGCCTATGGACACAAGGTTGATGACAACAAGAATTAGTGATAATTCAGCTTTATTCAGTGCAGAACTCAGAAAAATCATGCTGCGTGGCAGGCAACCCCTAAAGGCCACAACATTCTCATATTCTAACATTTCACTCATTGGCACATGAGCTTCATCAAAGATTTTGTTCAGTAAGTGGGCTAAGTGTGCTCTCTTTTTCTTTGTGCACTGTTACTAAAAGTGCACATTTCTTTTGAAAAATAAATAAATCCACCGTTTCTCATTTAAATTCTTAGGGCTCCTTAGTAATTGAGATTTTGTCATACAACAATTTTATTGGTATCTTTTGACTAGCAGTTTGAAAAGTAAAGGCGAAACTTGCTAGTTTCACCACATATACAAAGTAATAATATAAAAGTATATTATCTTTTAGTAAACATTAAAACACAATTAATAAAGCAATCAGTTACCTATTTGATAGATGTAAACACCCGTGGCACAATTTTCAAAGGACTTGGCATGGTCCAGGGACTGTCTGTGTGCAACTCACTGGTGCAGTGAAAAATCCTCACATCAGTGAAAATGCTGTTGTCAGCATTTTTTGTGCACCAGTGGCACTTTACTTTTTTGCACAGATGCCAAAAATGCTACGCCTGGCACTACCTGCACAAATGCCACCCGTGTGCAAAAATGCTGAAAATAGCAAAAATAAAAATGCACAGACTGCCATAAACTGTGGAAAATGTTGCAAAAAGGCAAACAAACTGCATGCATGCAGAGGAGAAAAAAAATTACGTACTGTAGTAATGTTGTTTCTTCCAAAGGGATCCTAACAACTGTAGTCATTTCCCTGCAATGAGCTGCCCTAGAGTGTAGAATGTTATGCTAATTATTGAATCTTAGAATGAAATTCAAAACTCTGCTGTGTGGTCATGCTCACCTCTGCATTCTAATGGCAGATTTATTTCTGAAGCTATGGTGAGCAGTGGCCAGTAAGCTACCTACATGACTACTAACAATATCCAGTTGGAATTAAAGTTCTGGAAAATCTTTATGGCAGAAAAGCAGATTTAAAATATTAGATCACTGAGTATCAGTTGTAAGGCATAGTAACAAGTAATACTCAAGCAATAAAAGAAGAACTTTTCGGGTTCTGTGAGGGAAGATAGGGATGGGATTGCTAAGCATAGTGAGGAATCCCTTTGGAAGAAACAAAATTACTACAGTGATTTTTTTTCAAACGCCCGAGGAATCCCTCACTTATGCTCAAGGACCCTGGCATTCTGCAATTCTGCAGCCACAGTAACTGCTGCCGAATTACCCCATGCCCGCAGAAATCCGATTCGGCCATGGAAATGGTGCTTTGAGCAACTTTGCTGCAAAATGGCGGCCGCAAACATGCTTTTTTGGGGGGGGGATCAGTTCATACCTGCCAGCCACTCAGTTCTTCCCAACTAGAAAAGTTACAAGCTCAACAAAACATGTTCATTCAAAGTGGCCCGGCAGGCAGCATTGCAGACCTCCATCTCTGCGCTGCCCCCACCCCACACACACAGTAGCATTAACTCTGTCAGCCAGGCAAATCCTTACAACTTTGTCAGCAGCCAAAAAAAAAAAACTTTCTTCCCAAAAGGACTGTAGGCCTCTGTCTCTGCCCTCCCCCCAACACACACAGTACCTTGACTTGATGCGCAAACAAACCATCGGCGAGTTGGCCAGGTAATTTCCAATGAATACAATTCCAAACATAGTACGCCAGTGTATTAAATACAGCAGCCAGGCAGCTCCAAATCCTTGCAGCACAAAAAACCTTGCTTTCCTACCCACTGACCATAATAGTACCAAAGCTGCAATTGCTTCAACTGGCTGGCTGGCAGGATCCCCAAAACAAAATACACTACCCTACTCAGTTGCTTTACCACCCTACCCACTGGCCATAATACTACTCAAGATGCAATTTTTACAGCTGACCCATGGGTAGGATCCCCCCAAACCAGAATACATCTTCGCATGGCACCCTGCTGCTCAGTTGCTACAGCGGATCCCAACAGTTTGCAAGCCAAACGCTGGCCCCAAGCCCCAATCTGCGGCTTTCAGACCATTTTGTTACTTGTTTCACAGTTCAGTGGAGCTTTGCCCCTCATTGAGTTTAAATCATAGCATAGAGAGAAGTTCAGAGCATACAGCGGCTGGTTGGCAGTGAAGCAAAATAAAACAAAAAATTTTGTGCTCCCGTTTGTAGATGCACTGCACTACATGTTTGGGAGCCCCTAAAAGGAACAAAAGCCAAGTGGACTATTTATTAAATAAGAAGGCAGAGTTGTCCACCCCAAAACATGATAAGGGGCAGGTTGTTAAAAAAAAAAAAAAAAAGACAGGTTCACTTTCGGTCATCTGGTGGCACCCCCACCCCCATACCTTGCCGTGCTGCATCAGGGTTCCATATCCTTGGCTGTTTTTAGGAGGCAAGTCAGTACTCAGATGAGGTGGTGGTCCTGCTGCTGTTGATGCTTGTTCCATGTGGATTCTTCCGTTGCTCTAGCCTTCCAGCAAATAAAACATCCCTGACCTTGATCATGCTTGCATGGGCTTTTTCAAGCTGCCCGGGGATCGCATTTGCAGCATTGGATTTGCTGCATGCAGTAGCCAGTCATCTAAGTACTTCAATTTGCTAACAAATGAAAAGCTATTCAGTGTTAAATTGTCCAATTGCCAGCAAAGTGTTCAGGAGTAAGGGGTGGAGATATGTGATTTGCTGGCCATAAAATGGAGTGGGTTTCTGTAGTTTTTCTACAGTTCCTGGACTCTGATGGACAGAAAGAGAAACTAGAGCACCAAGAAGAAGACAACCGCTTGCTTGCTGAAGGAAGATCATTGCTGCTGTTCCTGACATCTTGCTGGTAGGCAGAGGTACTGCAACATTTTGCTGTGAGTTTGCTTCTTTATTTTAATGTCAGGCTTTTTATACTTTTTACCTGTTTTACTTGGTTCATGGTTGATTTGTGCCTACTTTATTTTTTGTGATAAAGATAAAGTCCACATAAAGATGTTGGTGTGGTATTTCAGTGAGTGTAGCTGAAATGTAAATTTGTATTTTGGAAATGTATTTGTTGCTGACCCACACAAGGTGTCTCTGGGTAGACATAGGTGGCTGGTTGTGTGTTCCAAGTATTTGCTGCTGTTTATAAAATCTGCAGATAGAACCCCGGGATTCCTGGAGGAGACTTCTCTGACCTAGGCTGGTACTGCATTGCCCCCCAGCCACCCAGAGGCTGGATCTACGGACCTTTACATCAGCAGTAAACACTTGGAACAGACTCTACCAGCATAGAAGATATTTTAAAGATCTTCACTGCAGGTGGTGGTAGTCTGTTTCATGTATGCATTACTGTTTTCCAAAGTCCGCAGTCCAGCTTCTGGGTGGCTGGGGGGCGTCTCTGATGTGCTATGTTGCTGACGGCTGTAGCATTTGATTGATATCTGGCTTCTGCTTCCTGTACTGGTGGTTGTCTGTTGTAAGTGTTCACTGTTTGAAAAGTCAGCAGGTACAGCCCTTGGATGGCTGGGTGAGGCTCTGACCTAGGTTGTTGGGGTGTTTTTGTGCCCCATCCAGCCAGAGGCTGACCCTGTGGACATTGACAACAGCAACAAACACTTGGAACAGACCACGACAAGCTCAGGAGATCATTTAAAGATCTTCTGTGCTGATGGATGGTCTGTTCAAAGGTTTTGCTGCTGTTGTCCAAGACCATAGGTACACTCACTGGGTGTCCATGGGAGGCTCCAACCTAAGTAACCCTACTGCTACCACAAAAGCCTTGTTAGTCCACCTCTTCCTAAAATGCCTCCCTCTCATTTACTTACTAATACCCTCATCCCACCAGCCAGTCATCTCCCCTGGCTCACTGGTACCAGCACCAAAAATTCTCCCTGACATAGTTCAATCTCACCCTACACTGACCATGTGCACTTGCCCACAGCACCCATCCCCTTGGTACCTCCCCACCGCCTACCCAGGCTCCCTCTGGTGGCTAATTGTTCTTGCACTCCCAACCTGGCAAACCCTACCCATCCCCTGTTCCCTGAAGGCCCCCTCCCCATCCCCACTTACCCGTTGGAAACCTACACATCACCACCCACTGGCCAGAGCCGTGGTCCTCCTTCTTCTCTTAACAGGCAACATACATCCTAACCCGGGCCCCAACCAGCCCAGCCCACCAGGTGGGTCCCCTGGTCTGAGCATTGCCTCCATGAATATATGCAGCATATTGAAAAAATATGATACCCTCCAATGCTGGGTCATGCTGCACAAACCCGATGTCATAGCACTGGTGGAAACCTGGCTCTCAAAATCCACCCCGACTCCTTTGTCTCCCTCCCTGGCTACACCCTGTACCGGGAGGATTGTGTAGGCAAAAGTGGGGGTGGCTGTGCAATCTATACCAGGGATACACTCACTGGTCAAGCACTCCCTGCTCCGGCCCTTGCAAGCAGAGCACAGGCCCTTACCCTTAAACTTACTCCGGACCCCTCCAGGGGCTCCCTTTGTCTCACCTCTGCCTACATTCCCCCTAAGAACCAAAACCTGGCCCTTTTATCCTTAACTGATTATCTCGCCACCCTCCTCCACAAGGCAGAACAAGTCCTTGGTGGGGATCTTAACGTGAACTGGCTGAGTGCCACCTCCTCCACTGCCAGGGACTCCTTCATGGCCAATGATCTGTCACAACTTATTTCCCAACCACAAGAGTAAACCCTAAGAGAAGTACCAGCACCCTCCTAGATGTTATCATCACCAACCGCCCCAAAAAAGTCCAGGACATCCAAGTCCTCCCTGACTCACTCAGTGACCATTCCCCTATCCTATTCCGCTGGGCGACCCCCCCCCCGGCCCGACTCACAGCCCAGCCCACATTCTGCCGGTGTTTCAGACCAGGTGGGCTGAAAAACCTCATGCATTTTCTTGCCCAGATAAACTGGTCCCCCATTCACCACACTCCTGACATAGATACTGCCCTAGCCTTCTTTTCCCAAACCTTTAACAAAGCCTGCGACCTCTTCGCACCCTTCACGGCTGCCCAAACCAAAAAACATAACATGCCCTGGATTACTCCTGCCCTTTTACAATTGCTCAGGCTTAGGGATAACCTATGGCACCTTGCCACAGAAACAGGCTGGATGGCTGACAGATAGGCCTACAATGCTGCGCGGAATAAGTGCACTTGGGCCATCCGAAAAGCCAAGGTCGACCACTACCAGGCCACTCTCACCTCCTCCTGAGGGTGTGCCTGAACGTTCTGGGATAATGTCAAACAATTAAATGGGAGCACACGCTCCCCTCCCCCATCCCAGATCACAATTGAAGGTACAACCATAACAGACCCAGCAAACATTGCAAACTACCTTAACACATCCTTTACAGACCTTAGCTCTGTCCTCCCCAGTAATTTCTTTGACCCGCCACCCTCACTACCTGCCCCAGTCCTCCAATGCCCTAGCTTCTACCTACATAGGGTAACTGCCCAGGAAGCCAGACCCCACCTGGTCAGAGCATTAAAAAGCAACAATCCCGGCGATGACTCCCTGGACCCCAGCATTCTCCATCTGGTGCTGGATCAGATCCTTGCCCTACTCACCAGCCTTCTCAACAAATCCCTCTGCCTGGGGCAATTCCCAACTGCATAGAAAACCGCCATTGTCACTCCCATTCACAAAGGTGGTGACAGGTCCTCTGCCGGAAACTACCGTCCTATTTCCATACTCCCATCCCTCTCCAAAGCTCTAGAAAAGCTGGTTGCCACACAAATCACTGAATATCTGACCAAACACAACATCCTCTGCCCTGAATAGCACGGTTTCCATGCAGGACACAGTACCGGCACTGCACTAGTTGAATTTTCAAATTTCCTGCACTCCTCACTGGACTCTGGCTCCCTAGCCGGGGCAGTGTTCATCGACCTCTCAAAGGCATTCGACACTGTCTCCCACCCCCTCCTATTGGATGCCCTCTGCCACACTGGCTTCTCTACTGGGTCTTTTGCCTGGTGCACCAGTTACCTATCTGCCCACTCCCAATGTGTCAGAATTAACGGGACACTTTCCAAAACTTGTCCCATCCGCTCAGGGGTTCCTCAGGGCTCCATCCTGGGACCCCTACTCTTTTCACTCTACCACTGACCCCTGCCCAGTGCATGCACTGAAAATTTGCTGTACGCAGATGACGCCGTCATCTTTGCCACCCACCATAACCCTATCTCCCTTCCTCCAGGACTCCCAACAGCAATCCTATAATAATGCCGAAACCTGGTTTAAAGAGCACAGACTGGTCATTAATCTCAAAAAAACAAAAACAATGCTCTTTGCACCCCCCCCCCCAAAACAAAGCCATCAATTTCCCACTCCATATCCTCCGCTGCTCTAAACAACCACTAGAGCAAGTCCACTCGTACAAGTACCTTGGGGTCTCCTTTGACTCAGCCCTCACCTACCATACCCACATTGATGCTCTTGCCTCAGCCACTAATGTGTGGCTAGGTATCTTATACCACTATAAAAAGTGTCTCCCCCCGGCCTCCGTCTAGTGTTTACATCCTCTATATTATCCCTTGTTGACTATGGCCTACCAGTATACGATGCTGCTGACACGACCATCCTCAATAAAATTCTCCTCATCCTAAATAAGGCATGCAGGCTAATCACTGGGGCCCCCAGGCTCATGCACTCATGCCAGCTCTATGACATGGCAATACTGCTGGATCTGGATGAACGCCTACGATACCAAACGTGCCTAATAATAAAAAAATCTCTTTTCGGACTATCCCCACCCGGGTTGACAGCCTCCCTCCGCCAAGCCCAACCCTTGGTCTGTACACGGACCTCCTGCAAGGCCACTTTTCTGGACCCAAGATCTAGGACCTCCCATGGTCAGAGGTCCTTCTGCTATAGAGCTCCAGCCTGGTATAACTCGTTACCTGTCCACATCTTGGATGCCCCCACACGATTTCCAAATTCAAAACTGCACTTCAAAGCCAACTGCTTAATACGCGTAGCTGCACCTGTCTATAATTGAGGCATAGCTCTCTGTGCCCTGACAATGCCCACTGGGCCTCACCTACACCACACCTCTTTTAAATCCTCACCCACTGCTGTTGGAACTGCTATTATCCTGCTGCTTGCTCTTTCCGTCATGCAAGAATGTGCCATTGTAACCAAACTGGCTTATCTGTTTATCTGCTGTAATCACATGTGCTTGCTAACTATGTAACCCATTTTGTTGTAACCAAAAGTCTGTTATGTATTTTTCCTCAATGTGATGAGGTACCTTTGGAAATGAGCCTCTGGCTCGAAGGTTGTAAACCGATGTACAAATAAATAAATAAAAATAAATAAATAAGAAAGATTGATGTTCAGCTTCTGCTTCCTGTGCTGGTGGTCTTATGTTCCTAATGTTCAATGCTGTTGCCAACGTCCACCCGCAGGTACACTGTCTGGGTGGCTGAGTGAGACCCTGACTTATGCTGTTGCTGTATTTTTTTTCTGACTTGCGCTTCAAAATATTCCCTGTGTTGCTGCTCACCTGTTGGTCCAGTGGTCTGCTGAGGTTTTTAAAGTCTACAAGCAAAGGCCCTGGATGGCTGGGGGAGGCTTTACTGACCCACGCTGGTATTGCTTCACTCCCCCAGCCAGCCAGATGCTGAACCTGCAGACCTTGCCAAGAGCAGTGAACACTTAGAACAGACCACCACCAGCACATAAAATATTTTAAAGGTCGTCTGTGCTGGTGGTGTTCTGCTCTAAATGTTCAGTGCTGTTGCCAATGTCCACCCACAGGTACACTCTCTGGGTGGCTGGGTGAGTCCCCAACCTACGTTGTTGCTGTATTCTTTTTCTGACTTGTGCTTCAAAATATTTCCTGTGTTGCTGGTCATCTGTTGTTCCAAGTGTCTGCTGATGTTTTTAAAGTCTGCAAGCACAGGCTCTGAAAGGCTGTGGGAGGCTTCACTGACCCCTGCTGGTATTGCTCCACTCCCCCCCAGCCAGCCAGATGCTGAACCTGCAGACCTTGCCTAGAGCAGCAAACACTTGAAACAGACCATCGCCAGCACAGAAAATATTTTGAAGGTCGTCTGTGTTGGTGTTGTTCTGCTCTAAATGTTCAGTGCTGTTGCCAACGTCTGCACAATACAACTCAGAGACAGCAGGAGTGGCAAAGTATATTCTGGACAAGATCTTCCATTTAGGGCATGTGCATGCCACAAAGCATTGGAATCCCACATTCTCCACAAAGGAAAATGGCTTTTGGTTGGTATTTACTGTGACACACAAAAAAGCTGTGCAATGCGGGCTGCATTGTTCTGTGTTTTGCACGTGGCATGTCAAATGTCTCTGCTCTGCAAACTGCCATGGATGGGGTGCCTTTGACATCAAATGGTGGGTGCACAGGTGACAAGCCAATATATACTATTATTTTACCTGTTTTAAGCACAGGGATTGATGTAGTACAATTACTACATGGACCACCACTGCTACTCTGACCACTACTGGAACATTCAAAGTCCTCCTCCTCATGCCTCTGCCAACATCCACACACTCTCTTGGTGGTTGAGGGAGGCTCCGACATACGTTGCTGCTGAAATCTTTTTCTGGCTTGTGCTTCTCTGATCGTGTGCATGGGCTGGCTAATAAAAATGTGCCAGGACAATGGCAAGCACAGGCACAGCCCAGCTAAATAGTGGAAAGGTTGAGATTGCCCTAGAAACGCAGTGTATCCAGGTAAGGAGAAAATCTGGAACATTTGCTAAATTTGTTTATATGGCATTGGTGTTTCCAGGTTTTCACTGTATTTTCTGCTTTGTTCCCCTTGCAGCAGCCCCAGAAAAACTTATAGTTTTTTTGACTGTTCAAGAGATTTATTCTGCCTATTTATGTGCATCACTCTCTGTCTCAGTGATGTACCATCTAACACTTTATTGTTTTACTTACTAGAATGGACACATTTATACAGAGGTCTACACCATCCAGCAAAAACAGATCCAAGACTGCGATGTATGTGACTGCTAAAGATCACTGCCAGCAGTTTTTGAACCAGCCACTTCATGAGGACGTGAAAAGTTGTTCTGCACTGCATGCAATTTAGTCCTCGATCACATTCGCAAATTGACTGTCTCAGACCACCTTTCATCGATGACCCTAGAAAATGCCTGGAAGAAACAAAGAATCCTCGTGACGTCCCTCCATAAAAATACAATTTCCCATGTGGAGCGCATAAAAGTTCTGCAAGAGTTCACCAAAACATTAATGGAAGCAGATATTCCACTGGATAAAGTCGATCACCCAGCGATTCCTTCCTTCCTTGCCAGCTATGTACAGAATGGTGGAGCAATACCAGGACCTGACCAGCTGAGAGCCTCCTATGTTCCAGACATTTATGCCACTGAACAAAATGAAATAAAACAAAAACTGGTGGGAAAAAAGGTGGCAATCATCACAGATGAGATGAGTGATGTAGAGCAGAGGAGTATTCTGAATATACTGGCTGCTCCACTTGAGAAAGATGCCGCCAGACAGGTACGCCCCTATCTGTTGGACACTAAATTTTTGCCCTCTGTTTCATATAGTACTGTTGGACAGGCAGTTGTACAAACTGTCAGTGAATATGGTATTTCTTTTGATGATGTGTGGACATATGACACAGACAATGCCTCCTATATGGAAAAAAAGCTTAGCTGCCATTCTGCAGGGCTTGTTCCCAAACTGCACCCATATCACTTGCCTTGCTCACATCATTGACTTGGTTGCAGGGGCATTCGAGAAGCCATTTTCCCTGACAATGAAATACATGAAACTATTTAGAAAATTATTTTCATTGCCAAGTGGACAAACAAATCGCTACCTGCAACATCTTACAGCAGCAGCACCTGACAGGCGAGCCAAAATGCCAGCTGACCCCTGTGTGACCAGATGGACTTCATAGCACCAGGTGGCGAGATATCACCACAGTCATATTGCTCATCACAAGTCCTTTATAGAAAAGGAAAAGGACCTGTAGAAAAACCCATGCAGCACCCTTTTAGTATTAAAAGTAAGTCTGAATCATTAAGACTGTAAATTCAATAAAAAAACAAATAATACCATCTTTATTTTGCAACAATGTATGTAATCTATTTAGCTGTGTTGTGTATGATGACATTTATACACATGGTAACATGATGCTACAAAAATACTGTATTTAAAATAACATTTGTATTCTTTATTATTTTGCCCCACATGGTAACATGATGCTACAAAAATGATGTGTTTAAAATAACATTTGTCTTTATTTTGCCTCCACAGGACATTTTCTTCACTGAGGCAACACTGAGGAAACTGAAGACGGAGCTGGCATTTCTAGAAAACAAGTCCATGGAACTGTACACTTTGCTTGATCATTTCCAGGCTTAAGTACCAATCATGACCGATGTTGTGGACATCCTGGAGGAGCAGCAAATTTATCTGGAGTTGCATCAACAGCTGACCGTTGAGAGCTGCAGTGTCTTCTTTGAAGCCACAGGTGCAGACATAACACTACATGTGAAAAAAGAGTTGCTGGAAACCTTCAAAGAAGCCTTCTCCAATGCTCCCACAAAGCTGGAAAAATATATGACAGAAGATGGTCAGCCAGGGATGAAGTTTCTTAAGGCAGTCCGAATCTTTGACCCTGCTAAGGTTGTTTTTATGTGTGACACAAACAATGACTTTGCAGCTATTACAGGTTGGACTGAAATGCCAGAAGAGGCGTTTACTCCATACAAAAAGATTCTGGCACCTGCCTACATGGACAGCATTGCACATGGAGAAAAAAACATTGACATGTTTTGGAAATCTGCTGTAGCCCGTACACTTAAATTGGCAGAACTGGCTCTCCCAAGCATTAACTGTGTGATCAACTCGGCAGATGCTGAGTGTAGTTTTAGTGTTCATAACACTATTTATACCGAGCGACACAGGGGCCTCTCAGAAGAAAGCATCAAGCGAATGTTATTTCTGTGTTACAATGCTAAACAAAAATATAGAATGATACAATAGGATAACTGTGTTTCAACTGCAATAAAATATTCTTTGTTTCACACTCGTAAATACAAATAACACTTTTATTCAAGTAAAATAGTAGTGATGTATGAAAATTCACAGACCTGCTGTAGAAATTGCACCCTCCTTGCCGCAGTAAGCCAGGGGCCTTGCTTATCCTTAATAACTGCAGACTCCATGGCAGTACCTTGGGAGGCTGGGTACAGAACCTATTAAGGGAAAAGGTGCTGCAAGACAACGGTGCCAAAGCTAGCATCGCTTCTGGACTGGATGTCCAGGCAATAGTGCTTCATAAAAATGTGCACGGTTTTCCAGGTAGCTGCATTACAAATTTCCTGAATGGAGACACCTCTGGATACTGCCATAGAGGCAGAGGTACCCCTTTTAGAATGGGCCCTGAGGCCCTCAGGCAGTACCTTGCCAGTTTTGCCATAACAGAACTGAATACAGGGCCACCATCCAGTGAGAAATGGTTCTCCTGGATGTCGGTTTTCCTTGGCCTACCTTACTGTAGGTGACAAATAATGGGGTATTAGTGGACCTAACATCCTTTGTGTGGTCCAAGTAGTGCCTCAGAGCTCTCCTGACATCCAGATTGTGGAGCATTTGCTCCCCTGGGGTGGATTTTAAAGTAAAAAATACTGGGAGTGTGACTGACTTAGATGAAATCTAGACACCACTTTGGGAAGGAATTTTCTGTTTGTCCTCAAGAATACCTTATCCCTGTGGAAAAGTATATAGTTGAGGTCCATACAGAGAGTTTGAAGCTTACTCAGCTATTTGGCAGACATGAGAGCCAGCAGGAAAAATATTTTCCAGGTGACATATTTCAAAGCAGCAGTTGCCACGGGCTCGAACGGATTCCCCCATCAGTTGTGCAACACACAGATTCAGATCCCAAGGAGGGTCTGGATCCCTAAAATGAGGGTTCAGGTAAATTAGGCCTTAAAAAAAAACATCTTTGCTAGCTGAGGCATTTGCTGTCACTGCTACCAAGTGCACCTTCAGGGTTGAGGGCCTGAGACCCAGGAACTCCAGGTGGACCAGATAATCAAACACACAAGGCAAGCCTGCCTGAAAAAGGCTGAGCTGCCTGGAGGAGCGCCACAGGGAAAATTTGTCCACTTTGAGGCATAGGTTTTCCTGGTTGCTGCTTCCTGGAAACCTTAGGCACCTATAAAACCTTCTCATAGAGGTTTAGTCCAGAGAACTTAAATTCTTCAAGCACCATGCCCTGAGCCTTATGGATCTTGGAACTGAAAATGTTTATTCTGCCATGAGACAAGGTCAGCAGATTGTACCTCAGGGGAAGGATGATTGGAGGTTTGATTGAGAGGGACAGGAGCAGTGAGCACCAAGTCTGCCTGGCCCAATCTGGAACAATGATGATCATTGTTGCAGACACTCTTCTGAATTTTGAAAGCACCCTCAGAAGGAGTGGAAATTGAAGGAATGCATAAAGAAATCTCCCTATCCAGTCAAGAACCAGGGCATCCTCTATGACATCCCCCACAGAGGGAGGCCTACAACAAAAGAGGGGGAGCTGGTAGTTTTCCCAGGACACAAACAGATCTATCTCTGATGTTTCCCCACCTCCCAAATACTGCAGAGAGTACTTGCTTGTTCAGGGTCCATTCATGGTTCCCCTGACTGCTTCTGCTCAGGGACTCTGCCAGGGTATTGTCCTTCTCTGCTAGGTGCACTGCAGATAGCTGTACCTGCAGTGAATATGCCAGACTCCAAATCTTCATTTCTTCTGTGCACAGTATGGAAGATCTTGTTCTTCCCTGCTTGTTGATATACTACATTGTGGTAGTATTTTCTGTCCTGATCTGGGCTGACTGACCCCTGATGTAGGAGGAAAAAGTTTGCATTGCCAGATGGACTGCTCTGAGTTCCAGGAGATATGCTCCTGAAACTATAGTGGGGCCCACACCCAACATACAGTGAGGTCCTCCAGGTGGGCACCCTAGCCCAGGAGGGAAGCATCTCTACTGAGCACCAGTATGGGTGATTGCTGGAGGAAGTGAACCCCCTCCCTGAGGTTTTCTTCTGTCATCCACCACTCCCATGCCCTTAACAGACACTTTGATATGGGTACTAGATTTGATAGAGGATCCCACCTTTGGGACCAGTGAGCCCCCAGGTTGTACTGGACATTCCTCATTTGGAATCTGGTACCTAGTACCACTCCTGTGGAGGAGACCACATGCTCTAGTAACTGCAAGAAGTCTCTTCCAGGTCTGGGATATCCCACCATGAAAGTTCTTGCAAGTCTTGACAGGTTTATCACTCTGATGGGTGTCCAGATCTGCTCGTATAAAGTCCAACACCTGAACAGGTTTTGTCTGGTACTTATAGACATTTACCTGGAAACCCAGTTCCTCCAGGATTTGCTGGTGAGCAGAAGGGAGGACATGGCCTCTTGATGTGACCTTCCTAAGACCAGGCAGTCATCCAGATAGGAAAAGACCACCACCCCCTGCTTCCTCAAATGTACCACCACTACAGCCAAGCACTTTGTGAAAACTCTGGGAGCAGAGGAGAGGACGAAGGTAAGGGATGAGAATTGGTCGTGGCAGATTCCTAACCTGAATCTGAGGTACTTTCTTTGAGTGGGCCTTACTGGTATGTGAATGCAGGTGTCTTTCAGATCCAGTGACCCCTGCCAGTGTCCTTGTTACAAGGATGGAATTCCTGTTCCCAGTGTTACCATCTTGAACTTTTCTTTTTTTAAGTGTTTGTTCAGGTATATGAGGTGGCTTTCTTGAGGGACTTGTGGATGGGCAGAAGCAGCCTCTTATTGGGGACAGAGACATCATATTTATTTATTTATTTATATATTTAGTTTTTGTTTACCAGGTAAGTGAACGAGACAAAAGCTTTGCCTATTTTCAGGCACAACCTGGGAGAGTTAAAGACAAAGGAACAGCAATTAGAGGAGATAAAGCATTACAAACCATCAAACAATGGTTAGCCAAAACCGGAGTTTCATAAAACAATGCAGCAAACAAAGCAATTCAGAAGGCAGTCATAAATAAGTGTTTAATTGATCTGTAGAGGAGAACCATGATAAGCATGTGTATTATATATAGAATAATACATGGGGTGATGTGTTTAACGAGATTTTACACACACCCGAAGTGTTGGATACTACATAAACCCCGAGAGTGAAGCTCTAGGGGTTTATTTAGGCATCCAACACAGAAGGTATGTGTAAAATCTCAAGTTAAACTCACCACCATATGTTTTATTTTATATAATTGCTGGGTATCATTTTTTTTGCCACAGCAATTCTATAAAATAACAAGCATTTGTCAATGCCGAATGTTTGCTTGCTGATATTAGCATTGGACATGCAGGAGTTAGACAGATGCAGAAAAGGAGTGGCAGTGAAGTATTGAGCTCACGCCAATCCCACTTCCACCCTGCAGAGATGGACAGGCATTGGGGTGTGCTTGTGGGTCGTCGCCTATAATGCTCAAGGCATTTCACCTCACCCTATCCTGTAGACACAGACAAGTGTTGAGGTGTGCCTGGGGGTGTTCGGCTTCACAGTCACCTCATTTCATAAGGACATACACTGAAATGGGTGCAGTACAGGAGAATGGGGTGAAGTCTGGGGCTGAAGAGTGCAAGGCGCACCTCAGTGCCTGTCACTGGCTACAGGGTGGGGGTGAGATGGCATGAGCATTACAGCCTGTGATCCAAAGTTACACCTCTGATGCCTGTCAGTCTGTACAGGGTGTGACATTATGGTTAGAAACCCTAATGCCCCAGGCATGTGTTGGTATTTGCACTACACATTTTCAACATGGCCTTTTTTGTGACCCCCACCTCATGAAAGCATTTGGGACCTCTTCTCATGAACATTGGCAATGTGATTTTGTTAATGTGTCCCGAACTTCGAGTTCCCACAGCGACTGTGCCCTTCTGCACCAGATGTGAGAAAACACAGATCAGGCAGGATGTGAAGAATGACAGCTGTACCATTCATACTGAGGTGTGAAGAGATGGCAATGTTGAAAATCTGTAGTGAAAATATTAAAAAAATGCTCGAAGTTCCAAGTGTACGTGGAAACTGTGCAACACATGCTTGTACCGCAGTCATTTAGTGGAATTATTTCACCAAATTTTCAACATAGGTATTTTGTGACCTCTGCTCATGAACACTGTCACTATGATTTTTTTAATCTGTCCGAAACATTAATTTCCCACAGTGACTGCATCATTGTGCGCCAGACGTGCAGATGCATATTTCGGGCAGGATATGAAAAATGACAGCTGTACTGTTCATAAGGAGGTGTGGCAAAATGCCAATGTAGAAAATCTGGACTGAAAATATTAGAAATTTGCACACTTCCCAAGCATACGTGGAAAATGTGCAATACACGCTTGTAACACAGTCATTTTATGGACCTTTGTCACCAAATTTTCAACATAGCCATTCTAAGTTCTCTGCTCATGAACAGTGTCACTTTAATTTCCTTAATGTGTCCCAAACACTGATTTCCCACAGTGACCGCGCTATTCTGTGCCAGAAGTACGAAAACACATTTCGGTGAAGATGTAAAAAATGACAACTGAACTCTTCATAAGGAGGTGTGGAAAAATGGCAATGTTGAAAATCTGGAGTGTAAATATTATAAATTCGTGAAGGTACGAGCATGTGCGGAAACTGCGCAATGCACGCTCGTAAAACAGTCATTTTGGGGAATTTTTCCACCAAATTTGCAACATAGGTTTTTTGAGAGCCCACCTCATGAACACTGGAACTGTTGTTTCGTTAATCGGTCCCGAAAGGTGATTCCATGCAGTGACCGCGAAATCACCTTTCAGGACGGAATAACACCATGACAGTAGCTGAATGTTGAAAATTTGGTGCCAAAATTCCCAAAAATGCCTGAGATATGCACCAAAATTAAAAAAAAAACTATTTATGCCATTATACAGCTTACCGGCATTTCTTCAGTTCGCGGTTGGCTTTGAAGCATGCAGATGTGTTCCCGGTCCACCAAAGATCGTCGCACGTGGTTCCGGAGGTAAGTATGGGGTGAGGGGAGTGTGGGGGAGGCAGGGTGCACAGAGGGTGGGCGGATTGGGGGAAGGGCCACCGAACTCAACAAGGGACCATTTTCTGTTTTACAGGTTAAAAAAAATCACAGTGGGCTCCCAGCATGCCACCTGAGTGTTTTTTTGTGGGGTGGGCTGTAGCTGATGGGGGATTGGGTACCCCATGGGCACACAAAAAATTGGGGGGACATTATGCCAACAGAGATTGGGCTCCCCCATTGGCAAATTGAACTGGGAGGGGGGGGGACTAAAGCCGACGGGGTTTGGGCCCCCTGTCGGCAACAAAAGACTGTTGAGGGGGTGCATGATGCCGAGGAGGATTTGGCACCCCCTTGGCACACAACAAATGGGGGAGGGGGTTACAGTATGCCGACAGGGAGTTGGCTCCCCCATCGGCAAATGAACTGGGTCTGGGATGGCAAGGTACCGCCCTGCAATGACGGGTCACTCCCTTATTGCAGCAGTAGATTAATTTCAAGGGAACTAGTGTCAGCAGCAGCAGACCACCAAATTGGGGAAAGCAGGCCAAGCCTCAAAAGGCACTGGAGCCATTGGCTCCCACAGTGCTGCACCTCCAAAACCCCGCTTCTCTCCTAAGCTGTGACGAAATGTTTCTTGCACAAGCAAACATAAAAAGAAAATCTCTGTGCAGCTGCTATCCACTTTGGTTTCCGTGCGGTCTGTGGTCGGAAACGGCAGAAGAAAGGAAGGATTTCCCTTTGTTTTGTTTTTTTCATTTTTTTAGGCTGCATCATTTAAAGTTTTTTTTTTCTCTAGTTAACTTACCACCAACTCCAAGTGGCAATGTGACAAGTGCTGAGGAGAGAAGGCCAGTGGTGAAAAAGGGCAGAGAGGAGGCTGGCACATGTGCAAAAGGGAAACCCGTTACGTGTTCACTGTTATAACCTGCAGGTTATAAAGGTGAATTATAACCGGGTTCCCTATGGGAAAAAAATGATACCCAGTTTAGATAGATTAGTTACATGTGCACTTGTCTGAGCTCATGAGGAAGGTATGAAGTTTCCTCTTAAAAGCCTTTTGTGACTGAGTGTGCCTTACAGACATTGGCAGGGAGTTCCAGAGCTTGGGAGCAGATGCTGCAAAAGCATGCTCACCCATTTTTTTAACATATTTTGGTATGTCTAGAAAAGACCAATCAGCAGACCTCAAGGGATAGGCCTGTGTGGCTTGTCTTAACATGCTGGCCAGTGTCACTAGTGTACCAGTTCTCATGATATTATCTATAGCACAGCCAGCAGTGTACCAATGACAGGATGATGGGGAGAGCCAGCCGAGACTCAAGTAGAGTATGCAGTGATGTGTAAGGCAAGAACTAAGAACTCAGCTTCATCCTCATCCTCTGCAGTCTCTTGGAATGAGATATTGAGTGCATTTACCATCTGCCTCACAAATGAATAATGCGAAGTATAATCCTCTGAGGGATGAGAAGGGGAGCTGAACCCCTGCTCTGAGGAACCATCAGGCCTTATAGGTTCCCCTTCCTCCTCCTCCTCATAGTAAAAATCAGCCTCCTCCTTCACAGGCACTGAAACCAGTACTGGAGCTGGGGGGGAGGCATACCCATGAAGCTCCCCATAGCTTGACAAGCCTGGAGGAACTGCCATACCTTAATCGGGTTACCGGAGTGGACCTCCGTGGAGGAATTCAAGAAGAATTTGAAAACTTATCTGTGGCAGATGGTCTTCTTGGATGTCTAAGTTAATTTTATTCTGCTGAGATCTTATTTTGTATTTATTAATTGATTTTAATATTTGATGTTACTATGATATGATTTTATTTATATGTATTATTGATTTATATTTGATGTTGTGGTTTTAATGTGTTCAGCACCTTGGTATGCTGAAAGACACTATACAAATAAACATTATTATTATTATTATTAATCATGTCCTCTATTGAGGGCATCTTATTTCTATCCACTGCCGTCTCCTTTCCTTCTACTGGAAGGGGGCAGTGACACGTTTTTCTTTCTGTATTTTCTTAGGTAATGCCCCAAAGTTGGGGCATCCCAGAAAAAAATAGAATAAATAAATAAATTAGGGGTTCACAGGTGCTCAGGGTACCTGCTGTAGGTGTAGGCAGCAGGGTACTATGATAAGGGGCCCCTGAAAATAAAAGATACACCTCCTTATAAAGAGAAACTGTAAAATAAAGCAGAAAAGTGCCCTGTGCACTTACAGCATGGTCAAAAGACAGATTTTAAAAGCAATATGTGTCACAATGGCCTGGATGGAATGCTGTGCTGAGTGGCTCATGCACAGCATTCCACTCCAGCCAATCTAGAACCCAAGGAGGTTCAAGTTTAAAAAATATTTTTTCTGTTAGTCAGTTGATCCTGGACAGTGGTTGAGGAGACAGGACACAGAAGTCAAGGGACAGTTTAGGGCTTACCTTGAATGAAAGCCATCCTTCTGGGCTTGCTGTGGTCCTGTGCTGCCTCCCCTGCCTGAAGACTCCCAGATCAGCGTTGGTTTGCGGTCGGTGGTGCCATCGGGGCACCATGAAGAAGTAGTCGGCCGTTTCCCGCGGTTTGGGCTTAAGAGCCCGCCGATTTGTTGTTTTAGCCCCCGATTGTTTTAAAGTTTTAATTTGTTTGATTCTCGGTCCCACGCCGGCGGCAGAGAAGCGCCGCATCGTCGAGTCCCTGTCGGCCGTCTGAGGCTCCCTTGCCGTCCTCCCAGCTGCCTGAAACCGTCCCTCCCTCTGCCAGCTCACTTCCCACCTCCTGGTTGCCTCCTGATTCTCCAACAGATGTCGGAGTGGTGAGTTGGCGGCAGCACAAGAAGAGTGCTGACCGCCGTTTTGAAAGGAGACTGCATTTTACTCAAGCAGTAGGCGCATTGAAAGCTGACAGCCTTGCCAGAGCATCGGGTCCTCTAGAACCCTTCATTTACTATTCAGGAGGAGGCGGGGTTAGCGGCCCAAAGGAGGAGCTTACCACGAGGCCTTGTCGCGGCCTATGCATATTCATGAGGCGGGAACCAGGCGGGTCTCAGTTGCTAATGACTGCAGCTCTCAGTGAGCTGCATATTTAAAGGGGTCACAGTTTTAAAAGGGCAATCTAGGCCCACAACTTGAAGTGGGGCACCAGGCCCAATATAAAGTGGGGCACCAGGCCCAAAGTAACGTGGGGCACCAGGCCCAAAGTAACGTGGGGCACCAGGCCCAAAGTAACGTAGGGCACCAGGCTCAGTATAAAGTGGGGCACCAGGCCCAGTATTAAGTGAGGCACCAGGCCCAAGATAACGTAGGGCGTCAGGCCCGAGGTAAAGGTAGAGCATTAGGCCCGAGGTAAAGAGTGGTACTATGGGGAGGCCCCGGCCTAGCAGAATAGGGCAAGCCAGCCTAGTGGTACTATAGGGAGGCCCCGGCCTAGCGGAATAGGGCAAGCCAACCTAGTGGTACTAAAGGGAGGCCCCAGCCTAGCGGAATAGGGCAAGCCAGCCTAGTGGTACTAAAGGGAGGCCCCGGCCTAGCGGAATAGGGCAAACCAGCCTAGTGGTACTAAAGGATTCCTTAGCCTCGACGTACTGAAAGAGATCCTATTCCAGAAGACCCTACGTTTAGAAACAGGGGTTCATTTAAGAGTGTTCGATTTGCCTATACTGTGAAACTACTGTAATTACTGCACTGCTTATGCTGAACTATTGCCCTAAGTACCTGAACTATTGCCCTAAGTACCTGAACTATTGCTCTAAGTACCTGAACTATTGTTCTAAGTACCTGGACATTGGCCCTTATCAGTAAGAATTACTCCTGAAGTTATAATTTGCCCTCCTCCAGCAAATTATTGTATCATTCCACAGTTCTTTGGGCATTTTTCAATTATACGATTACTATTGTGGGAAGACAGTCTCAATCTTCTACCACACTGCAGTCCCATAGTGTGGTCTGTAACACCACGTACTCAGAATCAGTCTCTGCTCAGAAGAAGACATCTTCTCAGCATTCTTCACTCCTGGGAGATCATCCATCAACTCATCATGTCCGTCTTTGTCGTCCGCCAAAGTCGAGTACGTCGCCAGTCGTACAAGTCGTACCCGCTGTTTCTTGTTTTCCACAGCTTGAAGGTACGTCCGCCGAAACGCATCACAACAGCTGTACAGTGTCGCTCCACATGGTTCCTGTTCCAGATGTCCCGGTTGGTCACTTTACAGAAGAGTGAGCTTATCCTGAGAACCTAGTCTGGCTCTCCTGGTCGTTCTCTGAAAGTCGAGTCCGTCAAGCCCAGTAATGGGACTATCCGCCGCTTTCTTTGTTTTGTGTTAGTTCTGATCCTAGGATTGCAGAGTCAACCATCATCTCTTCAGATTCTTATGGTTTCTGGTCCTGTCAGAGTTTCTTCCGAGTTTAGCTGGCCCTTGGAGTGCCGCAGCATCAGTCAGGTCATGGTAGTCCTCCATTGGATTCATCGCCACGCAGATCTTGATCTGTCTTCATCCTTGGCAACCCTGGAAGCGGGTTTTGGCTGAGGAACCCTTTGTTTTCAGTGTGTTATTTCAGGAACCAGTTGCTTTGGTTCTACATTCTGGCAGCCTTGGAGAGAGTAAGCTTTTGCTGAAGAAATATATGGTCTGTTTATCAAACCTCTCACCACCCCAGGGGCCTTATCTAGGTCCTTGCTGGGAATTGTGATTAGGGTTCTACAGTTCTGTTTTACTTCCCTTGTAGCTACCAATGAAGAACGACAGTGTACACGAAGACGCCGGATCTCTGGACTGTTGTAATATCTGGACTCTTCTGGAAATGTGTGATGATAATTACCCTAGTACAGTTCTGAGTAGCTTATGTTACCTGATCCTCATTTAAGAGTACAGAAGTGTTGAATAATCTCAGAATAAGAGTGGCAGTAGGCCTAAAGTCTATTCTTGTGGTAATAACCTTAGTAGTGTTGGTAAAGGCATTTCCCTGTTTATTGCCCTATTGTTCTCGGGCAACCCCTCCTTCCTCTTGTGGCTGTGTCTCTCTACCCTTGGTACAAAATAAATGCCCTGCGGGCATTGAAGCACTAAGTTGACTCCTGCCTCTCCTTGTCTGGGTAACAGTTATCCTATCCACATAATTCGGACCTTGGTGCCTCGCTCATCTCTTTTCACCACCTTTAGAGTAGAGCACTTCACAGGGCACCCCCAACTCCTTCACATCGAGCACCACACTTAGCAGGCAACATCTCTGGTGTCTGCTCAGAGGCCATTTATTTCTTACTGGATTCAGGGTTTCCCCGTTCAGACCCCCTGACCTCTGGAGCATCTTTAGCAAACTTGTCCTTCTGCTTAATCTGGGGGGGCTGGACCCTCACCTTGAAGTGATGTTGAGGCAGACTGAGAAGCCATAATGTCTGCAAGTTTTTTAGCCCTTTTTTAACTGTCTTAGGGAAAAACTTAATACAAAGTTCACAACCTGTAAAACTGTGATTGAGACCTAGGCAATGAAAACACAACTCATGGCAGTTTGCCGTACCTTAGAGTTTGAAATAACTTTAACCATTTTTAAAGCCTGTAGGTCTTGTTCTCTTTTTGGGTCTGTCAAACATGTCAGTTCACTGACAATCTTAAGCACTTCAGTTCCCAATAGGAAAAAATACTAAATTGCAGTTTGGTTCCAAAACCCAATAAAAATTGCTATTTAAGAGTAATATATAAAAAGTAAATGGAAAAATCATCCCAGTCTCACTAAAAAGAAAGGGAAACGGGACCAAAGAAGTAAAAAACTGCAAAGTGGTTTCAAAAGGTAAAAGTCTTTTTTTATTTAACCAAAATAAATGAGGTTCCTAGAAGTGGGAACCGTGACATTGCAAGCCTTTCTCCGGATCCTGGGAACTGACGAAGAACTGGAAAAAAGAACAACGTATACCACAAAAACAATAAAATAACACCCTAACTAACAAACCGTTAACAGATACTGAACTAAAAAAGATACTAAGTAAAAATATATAAAACAATAAACAGTCAGATGACTCTGAAGTCTAGAGCAACTTCAAGGCGACTGCTTCTTTATGCAGAGAAATAAATCTGCTATTAGAATGCAGAGGTGAGTGTGACCACACAGCAGAGTTTTAAATTTCATTATAAGATTCCATAACTAGTATAAAATTCTACACTCTGGGGCAGCTCATTCCAGGGGAATGATTGCAGTTGTTAAGCATAAGGGAGGGATTCCTGAGGTTTGAAAACTAGGGTTGTACAAGGGTACCCTCCCTTGCACAAATTTCTTTGCTACATGTGCACAGTTCGTCCACTTTTGAAAATCTGACTCATATTCATTTAAGCACAGCTAGTCCTTCTATGAGGTCACTTCCTGTCTTAACTTTCTATTTTAGGGTAGCTGCATTGTTTTAATGTATAGCTGATTTACACTTGAAAATCTCCAGAATTCTAAGATCCAGCGGTACTATAAGCACAGTACCTTTTTTGAAAGAGCTATTTTATGGACTTTCAGACATTAAGTGGTCTGAAAACATTACTTCCCCTGTAACACAGAGTTTCCTACTTCTAAGCTGCAAAGCACAGGTGGCTGGACAGGATGTGCAATCTTCTAAAGATCCAAGCCTTGCATGTGTAGGTTACAGTTTTGAACCTACAGCTGAGCCCCTAACCAATAGTGACCACCTATGGTATGGCTCAAGTCAGAAATAAGGAAGGAGTACTTGAACACCAAGATGAGCATTTTGGATTTCAGAAAGGCTGTTTTGGGACTCACATGGCAATACTAGATGGAGTTGTGGGGCTGGAAAAAGCTGGGTCGTTGTAAAAATAAAAAGGCCTTCCAGATGTTACTGTCTCTTGTCTGAAGCAGACAGGGAAGTGAAAAGAACTCAAGAAATCCCTATGGTTCACAGGGGAGGTAGTTCGTGCAGTATAGGAGAACTTCTAGGAGATGATTTCAAGAAGAATAAGAAGAGCCAGCAAAAAGAGAACAGAGTGGACTCTCTTAAAGGGACACTGTCAACCCTAGTTATATAAAATTCATGCAGTATGTTTTTACTTCGTATTTTGGTTACTGCCCCTATGCAGAATGTCAGTATGTAATTACTTTTGTGAAACCAGCCTTGAGATTCTTATATTTAGTGAAACATCAGCTTATCGGCAGTTTAGTGTTATCACACTGGCGGCAGAGCTATGTTTACATTTTCAAGTTTATGTACCTGCCTTACATGGTAATGCTATGCCTGTATGCGCAGTCCCAATGTCCTCATACTCTGCACTGTCATGGTGTAGCACTCTCACTGACTGGCATACACTTCTACGCAATCAGAGCTGTACATACTTCATTTCCTGAACTCTACCTCTGAAACCTTGTGGCATTATTTATTTTATGTATTTTTTCTAGCCACTATTTTGCCATTTTGAAACAGTTGTCCTTACTTTTCTGTTGTTGTTGTTGACTACCTTTCAACAAACGTTGCAATACTGAGAGTGTAGAATACGTAGGCTTAGACAAAAATACATAAAATAAAAACTGTAAACAAAGCTCTGCCACCAGTGTGGTAACACTAAACTGCCAGTTGACAGTGTCCCTTTAATGAACTGAAAACAGCTAGTAGGGAAGTAAGCAGGGCCAAGGCAAGTGCAGAGCTACAAATAGCAAAAGGAATCAAGAAAGGAGACAAGGTCTTCTTCTGATACATCGGTGAGAGAAAAGATAAATGAAAGAGGGCATTGTCAAGCCGAAGCAGTAGGACACTATGGGTAGAAGACAGAATCTCAGTATTCACAAAGGAGAAGGAGGGGCCACTACCACAAAGGAGGGAAGGGGTGACATGATTGTGTGCAGAGCCAACTGGAACTGACATGGTTCTGAATGGACTACAAGCCCTGAAAGTAAATAAATCACCAAGGTCAGACAAGGTTCACTTGCAGGCGCTGAGGGAGATGACACATGTACCGGTGGCACCCCAAGCTCACCTGAATAACAACTCTCTTGATTCAGAAGTTGTACCTAGAGAATGGAGAACTGTTGATGTAGTAACCCTTCACAAAAGCGAGGCAAGGGATAACCCAGGAAACTATAAGTCAGTCAGTTTGGCCTCAATAGTAGAAAAGCTGATGGAAACCATTTTAAAGGAAAGGTTGGCAGAATTCATCAAAGCCAATAAGCTGCAGGACAACAAATAGAATATGTCTGGAGCAAGGAGGCCATGTCAAGCTAGTATGATTAACTTTTTTGACTGTTAGGAGCCATGGATAAGGGCCAGTCATTAGGCATACTTTGCTTGAACTTCAGTATGGTATTTGACTCTGTTCCACACAAGAGATAGATGAAGAAGTTGGATGTCCTCAGGGTAGGAGACAAAATGACCAAGCTGGAAGGTAGGGAGCTGGAGTGGGAGAACACAGAGCGTAGTGGTCAGTGATGAATATTCAGATATCAGAGAGGTCACAATGGGGGTCCCACAGAGATTGGTGCTCAGTCTAGTGCTGTTCAACATATTCATGAGTGACACTGGTGAGGGCATGAAGAGCAAAATTAGCCTCTTTGTGAATGATACTAAGCTCAGGGGCAAGGCAGACATGGAGGAAGGGCTTAGGGACATAAGGGATGATCTGGGAAAGCCAGAGAGGTGGTCTGGGATATGGTAACTGGGTTTCAATACCAGGAAGTGTAAAGTCATTCAAGTGGGGGAGAAAGTTAACAATCACATTATACAGGATTAGTGGGGATGGTTGTCACAGTATCAGAAGAGGAGAAGGATCTCTGAGTTGCATTTACAAGCAAGCTTAAACCTATTATACAGTTCTGTAAAGCACTGGATAATGCTAACAGAATGCTGAGCTGCATCAGCAGAGGGTTCAGTAGAAGGATGAAGGAGGTTGTGGTACCACAATATAAATTCCTGGCACAACTGGAGTACTGTGTTCAGTTCTGAATTCCCTACCTCAGAAATGATTTCAGCCAACTGAAAGTGGTGCAGAGGTAGACTGCCAAAATGATTCAGGGGCTACAAGGGTACATGTGCGAGCAGCACTTGGAGACTCTTACTATGTACTCACGGAGACCAGGAGGGAAGGAGGGAACTTGATAGAGACCTTTAAATACCTGACGGGATCAACAAGGTGGACTAATAAATCATTAAGACTCGGAGAGAACCAAATCACAAGAGGAAATAACTACAAATTGGTGGGGTGGGGGTAATTCAGAAAGTATGTCAGGGAGTTTTATTTGATTAAAAGGGTGGTGAAAGGGTGGAACAAGTTGCCAAGCATGCTGTAAATATAAGAACTGTGGGACATTTCAACAGGGTTGGGACAAATTCAACAGGAAGGGAAAAGTGGCAGGGGATGGTGGCAGAGGGACATGGAACACCTAGGGTGCAAGTGTCTCCTTATCAGTCAGACTTGATAGACCACAATACCTTCTCCTGCTGGCTAAATTCTGTTTCTATACCTTTTTAAAATGTATTATTAGTCTCAACACAGTACATTCACAGATAAGACATCCATCATGAGATTATAGGTAGTTTTCATAAAAAATTAAAGCAGAGTATTCTTACGTTTACATTGTTAATACCTACTAGGATAGATGTATAAAATAAGTTACAATAATATGATGAAGGTACCTGCAGGCTATTAATTGTCTGCAGAGCCCCAGTAGCAGCATCTCTGGAGTTCCATGTTGAATGTTCATAATCCCCATGCTGTCTTGTAAAATCCAACCATCACATGGCGGCTTTAGGCAAGTCCTTAACTATAAGTTTGCTAAATTGGCATAGCCACAGTTCTCATAAACAGACTGACTGAGTCATCTGCTTGGTACATACTGTACCTTACAGCAATGTCAGTATCAGTCGGGACTTAAGAGTCCATGTCATTGTCTGAAGAATGCTTTGGGTTAGAGATGTTCATTATGAGGCTTGCATTTTGCATTCGGGTGCCCTGCATACTGAGGGTTACTGAATGTGTATATCTTGCCATGAGCTCCAAGATTTTGAAGTACAGGAAAGAAAGAAGACACCTGAAAATACAGTGGCAACAAAAGACTGATGGATATAAGGGGTTGATATACAAAAATGCTGAAACTAAACTGATACCTGGTTGTGATTTTGTTTCTGAGCAAACAAATGATGTTTCTGTCCAAGGTTATTTTAGGCAGCTGGGGATGAAACAAAAACAGGGTGAGTTTACCAATGTTTAAAAAATGTAATGGGGGTATTGTACAGAGTCAGGGTTAATCCTGAGACATAGGAACAGACAGAACGATTGGTCATACCAAAGAAGTGTAGAATGCAGTTGTTACAAATAACACCTGATAGTCCTGTGGCTGGTCACTTGGGGAGTGACTGCACCTTGCCAGATTGCTGTACCAGTTGTATTGGCCTGGGATTCATGAGGATGTTGCTACCTTGCATTTCTTGTTCTGAATGTCCGAAAGTAGCCCCAGTAACTAAAAAGACAAGGTTCTCCTAGTGCCCCTACCCTTGACAGATGTGCCTTTTGAAAGAATTGCAATGGGTGTGGTTGGCTCCTTAGACAAAAGTAAAAAGGGTAATCGATTCATTTTGGTAGTGTATGGCTACCCTAACTTGATACCAGATGCAATTCCATTGCTTACTGTTACAGCCCCAAAAGTGGCAGCAGAGCTTGCCAAAATTTTGAGCAGGATGGCATACCTAAAGAGATCATTACTGATCAGGGTAGAATTTTGGTGCTGCATTACTAAAAGATCTGTACTGACTACTAGGTATCACTGCCATAAGAATCTCTCCTTATCACTCTCAAACAGTTTTGTTGAGCATTTTAATCAAACCCTAAAATGCGTGTTAAAAAGGTTTGTGAAAGGTGAAGGGAAAGATTGGAACTAATACTTACCTTACCAGCTTTTTGCTTGCATAGTCCCATCTAGTATTTTGCCCCGGGTTCTTTTTTCCTAGGTACATCACCTTGCACTTTTTGGCATTTTAATTTCAGCTGCCAGACATATGGCCACCTCCCTAGCCATTGCAGGTCACTCGGTAATTTTCTAATTCCCTCGGCACTATCCACCCTTCTGCAGAGTTTAGTGTCATCTGTGAAGAGGCGTGTCCTAGCCTGGATCCCTTCTCCGATGTCACTGCTGAACAAGTTATTTATTTATTTCAAATTGCAGTTTAATACCTTTGAGCCAGGAAGGCTCTTTTACAAAGGTTCCATGTCAAGTGGATGAGAGACAAATTTACATAAACAAGTTACAGAACATTCAGAGTACACAAAGGGTTACAGGCTATACAGGTAGCAGGCTAATAGGCCATTACAGTGTCAGAGGTGTTACATGAAGTTGGAGTGCATTTTGGCATTCTCAACTGGCCTCAGTAAAAAGCAAAGAAAGGAGTCAAACAGATGTTAATCACAGAGCATGGTACTAGCAGCCTGAGGAGGCTTCGTCACAGAAAATGGAAAGTGGGGGTGAGGGGAAGAGCAGGGGTAAGGGGCAGCTGCCATGGGGCTTTGTCAGGAAGGAGGTGGAGAGAAGGGGGTGGGGAAGTAGGCGGGGGGTAAGCAGGGAGGTGAAAGGTTATTAGGGTGAGTAGTCACAGAAATTATTAATTGCAATCACATAGGTTCTTTTGGGCGAGAAGGGTTAGCAATTCTCTTTTAAAAGGTCCAATTTTTGTGTGCTCCAGTGTGGAAGTACAGTAGGGAGTTCATTAAACCAGGTGGGCCCACAGTAGGAGAGTGAACGCTGTGCAACGCAGGTTCTTTTGAATGGGACATGGCGCACACCCTTGGCTGAGCTCCTAGTGACTTTTGAGGAGTTAGCACACTGGAACAGTGAGGCGGTGGAGTAGGGAGCGAGTCCAAGGAGGGCTTTTTTGCCTATTAGGCAAGCATGATACTTCATCCTAAGGTATAACAAGAGCCAAACAGTAGAGGAGTAGAGGGTGCAAGTATGGGTTCAGTGTTTAGGCCCCAGGACCAGGCAATATGCCTTGTTTATTAGTACTTTTACTTGATTTGGGGCTGAATCTGTGGCAGCACTGTAAATGATGAGGGCATAGTTGATGACCGACAGAATGGTGCTTCGAGTGACTAGGCTTAGCACCACAGGGGTCATGGCTTGCCTGTGTCTATAGAGGATTCCTAGCTTAATATTAGTAGATTTGACAACATGGTCTATATGGTTCATGAAGGAGAGAGTGTCATCAGTGTGTACCCCAAGATACTGTATTTAAATGTGGAAACTTGTTCAATGCCATCCCCTTTTTGGCTATAGATAGTTAGGTGTTCAGCATTCCTCTTGGCATGTGGCAAAGTTAAAAAGAACAGAGCCCAGGACAGGTACCCCACTCGTGATCTCTCTCTCCTATTTAACTCATTTACCACAACCCACTGCTGCCTCCCTTTTACCCAGTTTTCTACCCATCTAACTATATCCCTAGGCACCCCCATGTCCTCCAACTTCCTCAGCAGGCATCTGTGAGGCACAGAGTCAAAGTAAAATAGATCCACAGCATGGCCTTCATTCACTTCCTTTGTCACCCACTCAAAGAAGACTATTAGGTTAGTCTGACAGGACCTCCCTGACACAAAGCCATGCTGTCTACTATCCTGACTCCATCAGCTTCTCTACAATAGAGATAAAGCTGACAGGTCTGTAATTTCCTGCTTGTTCCTTGTCCTCCCATTTATGGAACGGAACCAAGTCTGCCACCCTCCAATCCTTTGGGACAACCCCTATCTGAAGTGAGCTATTGCACAGGCCTGTGAGAGGCTCAGCTAGTTCATCTGCCAATTCCTTGAGCACTCTCCGATGTATCCCATCAGGAACTGGGGCCTTGTTTGTGCTTTCATAAATAAGATGTTTCAGCTGTTATAATTTACTAGAAAATACTTTTTTTTTTTTTGTTTTCAATGTTCTTTTCCAAGAGTTACAGCACATCTTGGTAGTCCATCTAAAAAGTCTGTATAGAAAACGTTTGAACATCATTGCCTCTTCCCTATTAACCTCACAGTGCCTTTGTTTATGACATCATAGTGCTCACCTTGACAACAGACTGTGATGTCACAAACAGCAATTGTGTGGTTAGCAAGGGAGAGTCAGAAATTTTGAGAGACCCAGTTAAATAACTGCAGCATTATCTACAATATTTATTAGATTAACAGCAGGAGAAAGTTAAAAAATAATTAAAAAAACAATAAAGTTAAAACCTAATTGGAGTCATTCTAATGTTTTTAAGCTTTTGTTATAACAGAGAGTTGCTCTTTAAGGGCTGCTAGCCCTTTCTGGATCTTTACCGTAGTAAATACTGGTTTCTCCATCTCTGGGGTCCTTCTCATGGCTGCTTTGATGACACTCTCAGGGAAGGGGCTGCTATCCTCCCTGGTGAACATGAAGCAAAAGTAGTCATTCAGGACTGCAGCCTCTTGCCTGTTATCCTTTATCACCCTGCCCAATCTAACAACTTAACTATTCTCCCACCTCTCTTTCTTTTCTCACTGATATAGCGGAAAAAAATGTTTTACTCTGTGCTTGAGCCCTTGGCTATTCGCAGCTCTGTGTCTGCTTTTGTCTCTCTAATCTCCTTCTTTGCTTCCCTGTTTTTCTGAACATATTCTTCCCATTCTACATCCCCCTTCTTCTCTTTAAACCTGTAAAAGGCTTTCCTGTTGGCCCTTACCATTTCCTTGACCCTCGCTGAGAACCATAGTGGACTCCTGAGTTTATTTCTTTGTTTACTTTACATATGCATAGCTGTGATGCTTCAAGAATGACCCCCTTTATTACCCCATATCTCTTCCACATCTTCTATACTGCCTACCCCGTCCAACTTGTCCCAAACCACCCCTCTGAGTTTGCTGAAATCTGCCCTTCTGAAGTCCAAGACCTCCATTCTTGTGTGTGTTTTTTCAATCCCAAGAGCAAATTCAAACAAAACTGAGTTGTGGTCACTGGCTTCAAGTGGCTCTCCAACTCTTACTGCATTTACTACTTCAGAGTTGGTGAGTACCACAGCCAGAATGGATCCCTGTCTGGTGGACTCCCTTACTAGCTACACCAGTAGACAGTCCTGAAAGGTATCCAGCATAGCCTAGCTTCTAGTGACCCTAGCCACTGGAACATCCCAGTCTATGTCAGGTAAGTTAAAATCCTCTGCTACCCAAACATCTTCCTGAGCCGCTCCCCTTCTAATTTCCTCTTGGAGCTCTCTGTGCTCCACTTTCCCTTGACCAGGCAATCTGTAGAACACCCCTAAGTGTATTTTTTTACCTGCTGCCACTGTAAGCTAAACTCACAGAGATTTGGTCCCTCCCGTCACCTCAATTCCCTCCCTGACATAGAGGGCCACTCCACCCCTGCTACCAGTTCCTCTGTCCTTCCTTAGCAGTAACTACCCAGGCACTGTCAGGTCCCAATCATTTTTATCCATGGCTCATGTTT
This sequence comes from Neoceratodus forsteri, assembly GCA_016271365.2. Lineage (NCBI taxonomy): Eukaryota > Metazoa > Chordata > Ceratodontiformes > Ceratodontidae > Neoceratodus > Neoceratodus forsteri. The sequence continues at coordinate 494,457,467 of CM057455.1, forward strand.
CAGTGATGGCTACAAGGCGCACCTTAGTGTCTGCTATCATTGCCTGGAGCTCGTTGATTTGATTGCCCAGACTTCTGGTGCTGATATAGCTTATGACAAACTAGAACAAGAACTAGAGGAAGTGGTGGGGGCTGAAAGAATCACGGGATTTAAGAATGCATGGGATAGACATAAAGGAATTCTGGAGGTCAGGGGTAAGGGGCAACAGACTTCCTGGAAAACATAAACTGAACTTACAAACTTAAATGGGCAGACTGGGTGGGCCATAGGCCCTTATCTGCCGAAACTGTCTATGTATCTATGTATCTATGTAACAAACTGTAACTTCTGATGCTGTAAATGTTTCCATACCCACAAAACAAACTGCAGAAATCTATAACTTGTCAAAAACATTTGGGAGCACTTATACCACAGTGCCAAGCTAAGCAAGTAATAGTGACAGAGAATGCTCATCCTATCAGACAAAAGACGTACAGATTACCAGACCGGGTTAAGAGCAGATGTAGTTAAGGAAACAGAGCAATGTTTTGCTCGGTTAGTCAGAGAGAGAGAGACAGAGATTGAGATTTAAAATTAGAAAGAGGTTCTCAGATGAAAGACTTGGGCCAGGATATTCAGAGCAGTTGCACAATTGCACCTGCGCAAGCCCAAAGAAGCGCCACCGAGTGGTATTCAAAGAGAGCTCCGGCACAGCGCAAAACCCAGTGCACCAATGCGCAACCATAATGCATGCAGCGCAGGTACAGGGGACGTGCCCATGAATAAGTGGCACAATGGCATATTCAACTGGGAGAGCAGTGTGCAAGTCAGGAGCAAAACCCAGGATGTGCCAGGCAGACTTGAGCCAATAAAAAAAGGAACAAGCACACAGACAACAGATGCACAACACTGAGCACAGTGAGAGAGAGCGTGAGAGAGAGGGTGGGTGGGTGCTGGAACCCGACAGAGAGCGATAGACAGACAGACAGACAGGGAGAGTGAGTGACACAGACCAACGAATGGACAGACGGAGTGAGAGTGACCCCCCAGGGAGAACCAGTGACTGAGCAATGGATAGTGGCCCATTCCTGATGGATGCTGTCATGAGGGGGAGTGAGGAGGCAGGAGGAACAGCAGCGTGGCCAACAAAGGGCCTGTCGGTGGTATGCCCAACGCAGGTGGTACCATGCCAGACTCACATATGAGAACTTCAGCGATACAGAGATAGTGAGCTGGTACCACCTCAACAGGGCCATTCTGAGGCAGCTCTGTGAGCCATGCAGTGATGAGATGCAGGCACCCACCAGACGGAGTCATGCCATGACAGTGGAGATGAAGGTGACAGCCGTGATGTGCCTGCTCACCACAGAAACCTTCCAGAGACCAACAGATGATACCACGGGTATCACCCAGTTGACCACGTCCTGCCTCCTCACCCAGTTCCTCAGCACTCTGCTGCCACATGCTTCGGATTACATCCATTTCCCCAGCACACAGGCAGAGCATACAGCAAACATGCAAGAGTTCCACCGGGTGGCACGCATGCCAGGCATGCTCAGGGCAATACACTGCACCCATGTTGGCATCTGCACACAACCTGGCCCAGAGGGGGCCGTCTACTACAACCACAAGGGATACGCATCCATCAACTGCCATGTGGTGTGTTATGCCATGGGGCGCACCATCAATGTCTGTGCCACACATCTTGGGAGCGCACACGATGCCTTCATATGGCACAGCTCTGCGCTGTGCTAACAGTTTGAGCGAGGTGGCATCCCCATGGGGCACCTCATAGGCGAGTAGGATGTGTGCCAGGGTGGCTGAGTGGCACAGCCATAGGGGTTGGCGCAGAAGGTCGGGGTAATTGCGGTGGTGTGTGGGCAGGTGGCAGTGCAGTACAGTGCAGGGATAACCATGTCTCCCCCCACACAGATGACAGTGCATATCCACTGAGGCCATGGCTGCTCACACCCTACTGGCGACCATCATCCCCCACAGAGGAGAGATACAACGAGGCACATGCCAGCACGTGCAACATCATTGAGCGTGTCTTTGGCATGTTAAAGATGCGATTCCATTGCCTAGACAGATCAGGCAGTGCCCTACAATACAGCCCGTCAAAAGCCTGTGGCATATTCCTGGCTGCTCGAGGCTGATGAGGGCGACAACAGTGGTGATGATGGTGGAGACAGTCCAGAGGGCAGTGGGCAGATGCCACCCAGATGGAAGGACCCCATACTGTTGCGGGAAGCATGGCAGCACAGAGACACAATAACAAGGGAGCATTACGGACAACGAGGGTGAGTACACAGTCACATGGGCACGATACACACAGGCCAGCATACACCACAGGGGATGGGATGTGCACAGTGGTATGCATGCAGGGATGGGGGAGCACCACAGACATGGTGGAGACATGGACACATGGGTACGGGCACAGATACACATGCAGCACTGGCAGGTGCACAGGGGTGCGCGTGCGCACACACACACAGCCACATGCACACAGGGCAGGGGACAAGGTATGGATCAGAAGCATGACAGTGGTGCACAGGTGACAACAGTGCAAGGCAGCCCTCATCACATCCAGGCCCCACCTCCCAGCTGCATGGTCCATACACACAGGGGCAAGCAGTGCAACACACCCGTGCACCACCACATACACGCAGCCCCTTCCCCCATGTGTGTGAGGCAATGGCAGCAGATGGCAGGTAAAGACTGCACACATGTCACTCCAACTGTTCGGTCCCACAACCACCATGGCCACAAGGGTGGCCTCGCTGGGGCTGACCAGCAGTCCCAGGCTCCGCATCGGCCACAGAGGGCATGCCAGATGCCCCCCCCCAGGGGACGATGTGCGGGACTGCGATTGGGTCCACGCAGGGGTGGCAAGGTGGCCAAACAGGCCTACCCCGGGGTGTCAGGGATGCTGATATCCAACCCTGGCATCCACTGTGCTGGTGTCGACAGACGCTGGGACCATGGGGTGGGCATCACACTGCGGGGGGTCAACTGCACATGGCTGAGCCCAGTGGCTGACACTGACGCAAACCCAGCTGCAATGGTACCAGCCATGCGGTCCACTGCCACCACAATGGCACTGGTCATACGGTCCAATGCTGCATTCGTGGCCTCTGGGTTAGCCTGTCCATGAGCCTGGCCTCGGCCCTGTCCTGCCACACCAACAAATGTCACACCTCTGCCCACAGTGCACGTACCTCATGAGCAAGCAATGCCTGGTTCTCCACAGAGGTCCATAGTAACCAGGTGTGCTCCTGCAGCACCTCGGCGGACTGCCCCTCCTGGGCTGTCCATGTGGTGAGGGGGCACTGCACGCTGCTGCGCAGCCTCCCACTCAGGTGGAGGCTGCACAGCAGGCCATACAGGGGGCACAGGCGGTGGGCACCATGGCACACAGCCCTACATCACCTGCATCCTGCTGCCGCCGACCGACTTTCCTCTGGGCATTGCCCAGCACCTCAGCCATGACCACAGCACCACCATTGTCCACACCAGACACAGCTGTGTTGGCACCCATGGCTGCACCGGTGGGGAGGGGGGGGCGGCCGTGGGGCTGAGGGCACATCACTGGGCCCTGCCTGTGCCTGTGTGCTGGGTAGGGGCGTGTCGGGCAGCTCTACCCCATGCTCTCCAGTATCAGTGCCATGTCATCCTCGGTGTCAGACAACGTCCCTAGCTGGGTCTCTGTGCACAGCACCTCCAGGCTGTCATCATGCAGGAACCCCACTAGGGGGTCGTCTGACCACATGCCATCAGAGGCCACATGCCCAACAATGCCAGGACACAGCCTATCCAGGGTCTGGGTGCCCATTGAGGTTGAGGGTTGGGCATCCGTGTAAGTGTCCTCCCCCTCCAGCCCCTCTGCACGTAGGCGTGCTGGTGCTGCAAGGGAAGAACAGTATGTCAGTGGTGCAGCATACCCCATGCCCCCAAAGCCCAGCCCCCCGCCCATGCCCCACCACTCCCTTGCCCCCTTGCCCACTGGACCAGCCACCACCATAGCCACCAGCCCTGCGATGCCATAGCCCAAATGACTATGGCGGTGTGCATGGTCCCATCCACACCTGCACGATGAGCACACAGCAGGCTCGGGTGGCGGCTGTGCATACTCACCATGCAGTGAGGGATTGCCACTGGAATCCACCTCTGACCATGCCCACCGCTGCCGTGTGGCTGATGGTGGATTCCACCAGCTCCTCCGTGGCAGTGAGTGGTGGTACATTCACGGGCCCACCACCGGTTCCCCTGCGGGACACCCAGATGGCCACAACCCTATCCACAATGTACCTCCTGTCTGTCCCAACCTTCCTCTTGCACTCCTGGGGAGTGCAATGGTGGCGCCCGTGTGTGTCGACGTACTGGGCCACCTCTGCCCAGCCCACTGCACGTTTCTGTGGTGTGTCTGTGGCACCACTGAGTAGACCCTCCTGATCCACATATGCCTTGAATAGGGTGGTGCTCTCGCAGCAGTGAAGTTGGGCCTGCACCTCCGTTCAGGCCCCTGGCTCTCCTCTCCGTCTGCTCCTGACATACGTCTACCTGTGAACAGCAAAGGCAACGTGGGTCAGTGGCAGCACAAAGTGGTGTAGCACCCTGCAGCAGTGGTAGTCACAGTTGGGTGTTCCCTGTGTTGCCATTGACATACCTGTCAGGTTGCAATAACTTTCTGTGGCCTGTGCAGCTCCCTGGTGCTTTTATGGCACAATGCATGCAAATGAGCCCATGCACAATTGTAAAGAGATGCTAACGAGTCCCACTGCACCGTGCATCTGCTCATGAGCTCATTTGCAAGTGTCAATTGAATATCACTTAACTGCGCCGTGCGCAATATGATTGTGCCGGAGCAACTCCATGGCGCACTTGCGGCACATGTGCGACCCACCCCGCCAGTAGTGTGCATGAGCATCGCTGTGTCCACAGTGCTATGATGCATTATGTGCATCATGCTGTGGCATGGCAAGCCATCGTGCAGCGCACCCATCATACACCACACACACTGCATGGGGTTATGGCCTCTGACCCCAGGCCCCTGTCATGACCCCTTGACCCCACCAGGCCACCACCTGGTGCACATGCCCATGACTGCACCATAGCCCCTCACTGTGCAGTGACCGCGCATCCATGTGCTGTGCGGTCGCAGCCTACTGCATCCTATTGTGCATCATGCTCATGTGGCTGCCACAAGCGTGGTGCCACAGTCATGTTCCAGTCACACCACTGGTAGCATTGGCACAGAGAGGCGGCAGACACACACTGAATTGGATGGAGGTGGAGCTGGAGAATCTGGTGGCTGTGGTGCGGCCATTTGAGGGTCAGCTCTTTGGAGAGGTGCCACTCCAGCAGGCCAGGGACAATGTGTGGCAGGCTGTGGCCAGGGCTCTGGAGCAGAGGACTGGGGTGCAGCGCACAGCTATGCAGTGCAATCACCAATATGGGGACCTGCAGCAGAGGGCATCGGACTGCCTGTGATGACTGCAGGCCCGCGTCCAGTGGGGTGCTGTGCCACAGCCAGGTAGGTGTGCACATGCTGCTGCTCTGCACTGGTGCCGTACTGTGGAGTTGCATGGATGTGCAACATGGCCAGCGGCAGGGTGCGGGGTCCACCTGGGGGTAACGTGCATTGAGTGTGGACGCTGCACAGGTGTCAGCCTTGCTGGCATGCAGGCACCAGGGCTGGTAGGGACACACCCAGCTCCCTGTGGGCTGGGCAGTGGAGGTGGAGTCATCTGTGTGACCGTGTACTAAATTCCACCTCTCTCCATTCCTTCCACAGGGCCAGAGAACTGTAGGAGGGCCAGGGCTGTGGTGGAGGCAGCAAGGGCATCAATACCGACTGGGCAGCAGCAAGCACCTCCTACGAGGCCTGGAGCAGGTAAGCATTGTCACCTTCCATCTCAATGTCACCATGTCCTAGTGGTGGGTTTGGTGCACAGCCATGGTGGTCACTGCCATGTGCCTGGATGGCTGCATGTGCTATATGGTCCATTGTGTGTGCCACTATGTGGCTTCCCATGGACACTGTGTACCAACTGTTGGTGGGGTGGGCATGCCATGTGGCCCTCACATTGTGGGTCTGTGGTCACTGCAGTACATTTTCCACCTCTGTGCACACCCGTGGTGTGATGTGCGGATGGTTGGCCATGCCCACCGTGCATGGAGCCATTCCAGTCCCTCCATGGGTGTGTGCCACCGCTGTCCTTTGCACACTGTGGATGGGTGGGGATCCATGGTGCTTTACACTGATTGTCTGTCTTGTCCATTCCCCAAGGTGTGCAGCATGGGCCTGGAGGAAGGGGCAGAAGGGCATGTGAGGGAACCCAGCGCCAGATCCTCGCCATGCTGAACAGGATCCTGTCCATGGTGCAGGCCATTCACCGCACCACCACGGCCATGAGGGGCATCATAGTATGGTGAGGACTGGACAGCTGTGCCAGGGGTTAGCCTGCAACGTTCTTCACCCCCTGTCCCTTGCTTACCCTATTCCCCTGCCGCCCCCCTGCTAATTGTACAGACCCTTTCCTGGTCCATTCCTACCTCTTTCCTCCCCTGTTCCTGCCCGTTTCTACTTTTATACTGTTCGATAGAGTTTTATTTCCTTATGTGCCTGTGTCCTTGTCTGCTTTGCAGGTGGCGTGTGGAGCCATGCTGCAGTGGTTGGGTGTTGGTGGTTGCTGTTGGGGCAGGGGAGGCCCGGGCACCTTGCCATGCCCTGCGGTATCTGGTGTTGTTTCACACTGCAGTGTGAGCTATTCCCCGGGTGTGGTGGGTGTGTTGTGTGTTTCAATGGCACCTTATGGCATTTGCAGCCATGGGGGTGGCGCATGGGCATGCTTCATCCTGTGGGGGTGTGGCCCTCTGGGTTCCATGTTGCCTTCCAAGGCACATCTGTTCTGGCCTCCTGCCTGGTGCTGGCTCTTGCAGTGGCTGCTGCCTTGGGGAGGGGGATGGCATGTGTGACTTGGTCCAGGGCTGTTGGGGGGTGGGCACCCACACCTCTGTGTCATTGGCCACAGCCGGCTGGCTGTTGGCCTGCGGGGGGGCCACGGTGGCTGGGTGGGAGTGCCCTGTGTGCACACCTGTGCCCTGCTGGCTGGGGCCACCGTGTGCTGTGCTGCTGGTCTGGTGCATGCCTCTGGCGCATGCCTGTGGGTGGGCTCTGGTGGGTTCACTGCTCAGCGCCTTGGGTGGTGGCTGTGCCCCATCCAATGCTGCCCATTGTATCCGCCTGCTCTGTGCTGGTGTGTGCACTGGTGTGCCCTGCAGGTCAGGCCTGAGCCATTGGCACTGTGCTTCCTCTGCTGTGTTTGTGGCCTCCTGCTGTTGGCTGCTTCATGTGCATGTGCGCAGGTTTGCTCCGTGCATCCATGGTTGCACCAGAGCATCTCTGGTTGTGCCATTGCGCATCTTTGCCATATTCAGCCAGACTGTGCTACTGCTCTTCCGATGGTGCATCCTCTGAATATGGCTCCTTCTGTGCCTTGGCGCATCTGCTTTGCACTGCGCCAGACTTGCACCGGCCTCTGGTGCATTTCTGAATATCCTGGCCTTTGTGAAGAGCTGTCCCGTACATCTTTATTTTTTATCTTATTGTTATCAATAATAATAAAATGCTACTTGAGCATGTTATAACTTATCCTGTTTTGCCTATCCTTCCTGCCCTATGCCTCTACGACACATGCCTCAAAAAAACAAAAGTCACCAGATTATTCAATTCACACTCCCTGGGTAGGCCTACAGTGCAGAGGTTTTTGCTTCTGATGAAATTTTTAATTTGCTTTAGGCATAATACTATTTTTATTTTCTGTAATGATCTTGCTAGTGACAGCTAAGGCCTTCCCTGCCTGCCCCATTCAGTCACCTACCTCTGTCTTCAGGCCATGACTGACTGCTCAACAGTCACCAATCTGGCCATGAAACCACTGAATTTCTTCTCCAGGTTTTGATTTGACCCACATAAAGTCAGTATTATTTTTTTTTTGTATATTCTTTTTACCTCTTTCCTCCCCACACTCAGCCTCCCTCCTCTTCTTCAGGCAGCCAATCTCCTGTTGCTGTTTTCCCTGGTCAGCCGTCCTGCTGCTCCATCGCTCCCATGTCCCAGATGTATCCCTTCGCTGGTGGCCCTCCTACCAACCTGGGCCATCGGGAGGGGAGACCGGAGTGCACATAGGCACTCACTTGCATCTGTGTGGGGCGTGGACATGCAGCATCGGAGGCATCTTGACTGATCAGTGTGGGGAGGTGGGGCCACTGTCATCCGGATGGCAAGAGTGACATTTTCGCATTTTTCTGTTCCCCTGCAATGTGCCACCCATGTAGTGTTCCCGGGCTCCACCGGGGGCTGCTACAGAGCAAGGTTACCCCACAACCCCCCCCAGGACAGGACAGCAGTCCTGCGGATGCTCAATTCTCTCCTTCCCCTGCCAGCCCCCAGCAACCTGAGTCCATTCCCAAACCCAGGTCACTAGCATGGCACGAAGTGTGGCATCCAGCACCTCAACCCTCAGTGCCACTGGGCTGGCCCTAAATAGTTTTTAACGTCAGTAAGCTGCATTGCAGTGCCAAGAATGTCAGTTGGACAATCCACTGGTGGCAGTGGGCCTCCCAATCCTTGCTTTGGTTTATAAAACTCTAATTTTGGGGACTTCAAAGTGCTCTTTGGTGTCCCCATCATCCTGTCTCTACCCAGTGTTATCAGGATGCAATAAAATGTGGTATTTATTATAGGGGAAAAGTTAGTTTGTAGCTTGACTGTAGTTTTAAATTTGAAGACTGCAGCAGGAGCTCTAATAAGAGTATTCTCTTGTCCTGATGACTAGCTCTAACCCCTGAGACCTATGCTTTTTTTTATTCCATTTTAGATCACCCTTTTAATCCTGTCTTAAGTATAGGGTATCCTTTTTTTCCCCTAAGTGTGATGTAGCATTTTTTTATATTAGGAATAATTAGAGTGCTCCTTTATAATATGACTATTCCCAGAACTGTACCCTCATTCTCACCTATTTTTGAACAATGATTGTTGAATATGTATCAATGGGGGATATACTAACATACTAAAATGCCAGCAGAATAGGCCTAATGGCCTCTCGAGTCTGCTCGATTTTCAGCACCTGCACTGAGGGCCGATTTTGGTGTCTCCCCCCCCCCTCCCCCTTGGGTTATACCATCCCCAGTCCCAGATGTTCCGCCTGTATTGGGCCTGGTCAGAGTTACCCTCCCCCTGTACCTGTCCCAACCCCTCTTAAATCCGTCCACAGTCTTCACCTCTAGCAGCTCCCTGGGCAGTGCATTCCACGGCTCCACCACCCTTTCAGTGAAATAACATCTCCTCCTCTCAGCCTTCCCCCTTCCAGCTTACACCCATGACCTCTTGCTGCCCCACCCTCCTTCCTTTGGAGCACCCTGACTGGGCCTCCTTTATTGATCCCTTTCATGTACTTAAAGACCTATATCATGTCCCCCCCCATCCCTTCTCTCCTCCAGGATGTACATGTCGAGCTCCTTGAGCCTCTCCTCATAGGTCCTCTCCCCCAGGTCCAAGATCATTTTGGTTGCCCTCCTTTGGGCCCTCTCTAGGAGTGTTATGTCCCTCTTTAAATGTGGTCTCCAAAACTGTATACAATACTCGAGGTGTGGTCTAACCAAGCAGTTGTACAGTGGAAGGATCACTTCCGCCTTTCTGGAGGTAATCCCCCTGGCGATGCATCCCAGCATCCTAGTTGTCCTTGCCGCTGCCTTCCTACAGGTCTCTGAGTTGTTCATTTTGACATCTACCACTACCCCTAGGTCCCTCTCACCCTCCATGACTTGAATCATGTCTCCTCCCAGGGTATACCCCTGGCATGGATTTCTGACTCGCAGATGCAGAACCTTGCACTTCCTCACATTGAATTTTAGTTTCCTTTTTCCCGACCACCTTTCCAGAGCTTCCTGGTCCTCCTGCAAGGCCTCCCCATCCACCACTGCACCCAGCTTTGAGTCCTCTGCAAAGAGACTCATCTCACTCCTGATCCCCCTCCTGATGTCTGAGATAAAGGCATTGAACAGAAGTGGCCCCAGCACTGACCCCTGGAGAACCCCACTAGTGACCCACCTTGGTGATGAGGCTAACCCTCCAACCACCACCTTCTGCGTATGCTCAGAGAGACAATTTCCTATCCATCTTAACAACCGTCTCCCTACCCTCATTTCCTTCAGCTTAGCCAGCAGGCCACTGTGGGGTACCGAATCAAACGCCTTGCTAAAGTCCAGAAAGAGGACATCCACTGGCCTACCCTGGTCCAGGGCCCTTGTCACCCAGTTATAGAACTCAACAAGATTTGTCTGGCATGATCTTCTGGTTACAAAGCCATGCTACCTATCATCCAAGTACCCAGCTTGCTCCAGTAACCCCCATAGCCTCTTCTTGACAATACCCTCCATCACCTTGCCGACCACAGATGTCAGGCTAGCGGGCCTGTAATTTCCCGACTCCTCTCTTGATCCCCGTGGATTGGCCTGACATGGGCCACCCTCAGCAGGGCACCCACCAGTCCTCAGAGATGTTGAAAAGCTCCACTAGAGGGACTGCCAGGACGTCCGCCAGTTACCTCAGCACCCTGGGATGTATCTCATCTGGCCCAGGTGCTTTCTCTGTCCGAAGGGACCTGAGGGCTTCCCTTACTCTCTCTCTCTACTGGAATTTCAGCCTCCACATCCTCCCCCTTTTCACCCTGCACTACTGGGCCCCCACCTGTCTGTGGTGGCCACTCCCTTTCCCCGGGCCATCAGGGCCCCTGGTCTCTACGGTCCCCGCCTTGCTCTGGTTTTCCCCGCTCCCTTGCAAGACCTGGCCCCTCTGTCCCCCAGTAAAAGAAACTGAGGCAAAGTACTCATTTAGGGCTTCTGCCTGTTCCCTCGCCTCCTGTGCCCAACCATCCCCTATCCTTATCTTGCTGATCTGCCCCCTTACTTTCCTTTTTTCCCCTATATATCTAAAGAACCCCTTGTCCCCCCCCTCTGGATCCCACTGGCCAAGGACTTCTCCTTTTTTGCCTTAGCTGCTCTTACCACCCTGGTGACTCTCTTGGCTGTCAGCTCATATTCCTCCTGATCCCTTTTACTCCTCGAGCACTTGAAGCGCCTATAGGCTGCCTTCTTTTCCCTCACCACTTCCTGTACCTCCCGGGTCCACCAGCAGGGTTTTCTGACCTTACTGAACTTACGCTTTTCCCTTGCGCAGGATCTGGTAACCTCCTGTATTCCCCTCCTAATGATCCCACCTGCTGTCAGCATCCATATCTGGCCTTAGTCCTGTCCAGGCAGTCTTAAGGATCCTTCCCATCTCCCTGAAGTCTGCACCCCTAAAGTGGTTACTACTGCCCTTGTTCTGCTTTCTTCCCCCCCCAGGTCCAGGAAGAACCAGACTGTGGCGTGATCACTCCCCGCCAACGGATCCCTCACCTCTAGGCTCCTAATCTGATCACTGTCTGCCAGGACCACGTCCAGTGTCCGGGCCTCCCTAGTTGGCTCACCCACCTGTTGTGTCAGAAATGCATCCTGGAAGACATCCAGCAGCCTCTGGATACTGAATGATAGGGACTTTTAAATACCTCAAGGAAGGAAGCCTATTTCAGCAAAAAGAATGAGTAAAGACAAGGGGTCATGATAGGAGGGTAGTAGGAGGCAGGTGCTGGGGGAATGTGAGAAAGTACCTTTTCACAGAAAGGGTGGTAGATCCATGGAACAATCTCCCCACTGAGATGATAAAAGTACAAACAGTGGAGGCTTTCAAGAATGCCTGGGATATGCATAAAGGAATCTTAGCGGGGATGGGGTGAAGGTCAATAAGGGTCACTTGGAGGGTAGGGTAGGTGGGCAGACTGAATGGGCCAAGCATTCATCTGCTGTCAAATTCTATGTTTCTATGTACATCACTTTTCTTGTGCCTAAGGTGAACTAGCATGCAACAGATGCTACACCCTGGTGTTATGGGGCAATGGATGTTGTAATTATTTAATTATTTAAACTATAAGATAAATGCAAAAGCAGATACAAATGGTGAAATGGGTTTTTTAAAAGGCAGGAGAAAAAGAATAATAATGTATATGTTCAACATTTCACCGTAACATGCACTGCTACTTTCAATGACATTTTATAACCTCTAAAATCTCTTAAAAACACAGCATCCTCTCCCATGTAAATTGAACCACATTGGGTTTTTTTTAAATTATCTTTTAATATCCAAGTCTTTCCAGGGCTTCCTGGTTTGGTGTGGTCATGTACTAATAACAACTGGTTCAGGTTGTGGTACAGACTTAACATTTCTTTGTTATTCGGGCAGTTCTGGAGGAGACCATATGTCATCTATCTTCAAGATTGTTATCACTTTATCTTTTTGATGTTTTTCCACCACTCCAGCCACCACCTGCCTCCTTATCTGTTGTGATCTTTAGGGGTCCAGATCGCACCACAGCCAATGCAGCCATGTACCCCATATATCCCTTAGCAGAGGAGTCGGCCTGGTGTAGATATTTCCACATCTTCCCACACATGGCACTACCTGCCATTGGTGGGGTGATGTAGACAAAGCTAGGGGGTTCCTGGCACAATGACTCCCCTCTCCTGAGACACCAAGGGGTAGCCATTCTGTGAAGAGAGCAGGAGACCCTCCCTGGAGTGGAGTGCATCCTTCGGACTGCCTCTCCGGGTCCTGCCACAGTCATCTGGGATTGAAGGTTTTGCACTGAGCAGAAGGCAAGTGCCTCAACCCCTGTGCCACTGAAGCAGCATAAACACTGTTGTTACCTGAAACATATAGCATTCACCAATCACTTAAACATTGTGTTTTGCATTAGAGCCAAATTCATATGGACACAATCATTTGATGAATCACATGCATCTTCCGGCATTTCCCTTGTAAGCCGGCACAGACAGTAAGCAGACATCCCCCCCCCACTCCCCTTCGGGAGAAAGGTTGAGAGGTCCAGCATCGAGGAGCCCTCCCTCGCACAGCAGAAAGTGCAGATTCAAGCTGGCACAGACAGTAAGCAGATGTCCCCCCACCACCGTCGGGAGGAAGGTCAAGAGGGCCAGCATCGGGGAACCCTCCCTCACACAGCAGAAAGTGCAGGTACATTGACTCGGAATGGCAGGCTCACGGTGTCGGCCACAGAACTTTTCTACTGGCCACAGAGGACTCTTGGCATGCTGGCGCCATCTTTAATTCGAATCACAGACTTGAATGCCTCTTCTTTGGCACCATTTCTAACTGAATCTGTGACTTTAAAAATCTTTTTTGTCCCCACACGAATGCAGATAGTCTCCTGTGTGTGATGCTTAAGAATAATAGTATCTGTTGTACCTCCTGTATGCTGCCTTAACTTAATGGGTAGTAGGTAGGGGGTAGTAATTGTGCAATCACAGTATTCATGTAGTCTATGCCATGTAAGGTGCTGCCTCTCATTTAGCTTTTTGCTGTTGTAATTATGCTGTCCCTCCTGTTGTCTGCTCAGTAAAGCCTGTGGATGCTGTAATTTGTGCCTAGAAAGATAATGCTGCGCATTTAAACTGCTTGCTGTAATTTGTGGCAAGAAAGGTAACATTGCATATTTAACTGCTGTGGTTGCTAATAACTGCAGTATGCTTTGGGACCCAGAGCTTGAAGGCAGCTGTAAGTTGTGGCAAGAAAGGTAACGTTGCACTTTTAACTGCTGTGGCTGTTAATAACTGCAGTGTGCTTCGAGACCCAGAGCTAGAAGGCAGTAATTAAGGAACAGCCCCCCCCCCAAGAGCTGTCAATGTTGACTTACCCTACTTAATCCCTTCGTTCCTCTACAGATTCAAGCCAGCACAAACAGTAAGCAGATGTCCCCCCCCCCGTCGGGAGGAAGGTCGAGAGGGCCAGCATCGGGGAGCCCTCCCTCACACAGCAGAAAGTGCAGGTACGGTGAATCAGAACAGCAGGCTCGTGGTGTCAGCCACAGAAGTTTTCTGCTGGCCACAGAGGATCCCCGCCAATGCTCCGCGTCGGCTCCCCACCACCCCCACCACCACCCTTGGTTGACACGGAGCTATATTACTTCTCCATTTGCAGCTTATTAGCTGCTGCCACTAGAGGCCACTTCACTTTGGTTGCTTGACTTGTAGTACTGGCTTGAAACTGATAGTGGTTGGAGGCATCTATGGTGTACATAGGTAGCCCTGTGGTACTCTACTCCTGGTAGCTGTGACAGCAACAGGTCTGGCTGTCCTCCTACTTTCCTGCTCCTCTATGCTCTATGGATGCTTAGTGGGATCTGGACAGCCCTATCTCCTCCTTTTCAGGGTTGTCCATTGCAGTTCAGTGGCCTGACTTTGGTGAGGGTGTGCATAATCATGGGGGCTCCTATGCATCCCATGAGTGGGGCTGAGTCCTTTCTTTTCACAAATGTCCTCACTATTGGGCTGTTCTCTGCCATATTCTTCCCTCTTCTCATTTTGGACTGTGCTCCCCCCTTGGGATGCTCCCGGGTCTCACCTGGACTATTTGATGAGTGTGATTTTATTTTCTCAAACCTAATAGCCAGTGACAGACAGTACTCTTGGCCCATCTGCTGCCTTAATCTGCGGAGTTTCCAGTATCCAGTCAAATTGGTCAGGTGACCTGATCACAGGCTGTCCATTAGGGCTGGCTCCCCCCCCTTTGAGGCATCTCCTCTGGCTTCCCCTGCTGACAATAGTCCTTGCAGGGGACGTGGAGCTGAACCCTGGCCCTCCATGCCATGTTTTCTCCACTCCTGTGGACTGGCTGTTTGGCAAAGGGCTAAAAATAGCTCATCTCAACATCCGCAGCCTTCTTCCAAACTTGGCGGAGCTCCAAGACTGAGTCATCTATTACAAGCCTGACATCCTTGGGATAACGGAAACCTGGCTTAAACCCTCCATCCCAGATTCGGCCTGCATGCTCCTTGGCTTTGACTTTGTTAGACAGGACCATCAAGGAAAAAAGAGTGGGTGGTATCCTGGTTTACTACAGGAGTCACCTCAACCTAACCTGTCTGCAGCCTGTGCAGTCTTCCTGTGAACTACTGCACACTGTGCTACTACTTAGTAATGCAAAGAAGCTACACATTGTGTGTACCTACAATCCCCCTACGGGGGGTGTACTGGGATTATCCTCTCTTCTCGACTCTGTTGGCTCTAGGACTGGGAATAATGAGTTTATGATCCTAGGGGATCTTAATCTAAACTGGCTTGGAGGAATTGTCAAGCAGTATGAGCCTCTGTTAGCAGGCTTTTCACTGTCCCAACTTATAAAGGATCCCACCAGGTGGACATCTACTGGTGGTACTTGCTCTCTCCTGGACTGGATCCTGTCCAATAGGTCTGAGAGGATTAGTGCTTCCGGCACCCTCCCGGACTCCATCTCTGACCATGCCCTTGTGTACTGCATATGGAAGGTCTCTGCCCCAAAGATCCCTCCTAAAATCAGGGACTTCTCCAGGTTCAGCCTAGAGTCCTTCCAGGAGGATCTTATGATCACGGACTGGTCTGAAGTGATGGATGCCAAGACTGTCTCCTCCGCAGTCAGTCATTTCCATAGTACCTTTCGGGTACTACAGAATAAGCATGCCCCCCTGGTCAGACGGAGAGTAAGGAGGGCTGCTACAAAATGGTTGCATGGGAGCCTCCTTGCTCTCATAAGGGCTAGAGACAAGTGCTGGGACAAATTCAAGGTCTCAATGGACCAGGCCATATTTCAGCATTACACGAGGCTCAGGAATGAATGCAAAAAGGTGATCAGGGCTGCAAAAAGTGAATTTTACAAAACTGCCCTACGGACTTCAGCTAAGGACCCTAGGAATTTTTGGAGGAATATTAAAAATATAGTGAGTGGCTCCTCCACCTGTGAGGCTCTGGACATGCTTATCGATGGTGCTAGCTGTAATAATCCGCTAACCATAGCCAATGCATTTAACTCACATTTCTCTGACCTGTCCGCCTTCACTTCTCTAGTCTCCTCCAATGGTTGTGACAGGCCAGTCCAGGTCCCTCAGCCTCAACTGGCACCTACCTCTCATCCTCTGTTCTACTTCCAGGCTGTCACGGCACAAGAGATGCAGGGATTGCTCTCTGGTCTCTCCCCCTTTTCTAGTGCTGGCCACGATGGTATGGAACCCAAGCTTCTCCGCCTTGCTGCTGCCTTCATTGCCTCTCCTGTGGCCCATATAATCAAGCTATCCTTAGCCTCTAGGATTATCCCTGACCTATGGAAGGTGGCGAGGGTTGTCCCTGTATTCAAACAGGGCAACCCTAGGATTCTTGATAACTATCAGCCGATTGCCATCTCATCTGCTATCAGTAAGCTTCTTGAGAAAGTTGTAGTGGAGCAACTCAAGGATTACATTCAGTCTCATGAGCTACTGTCTCCCTTGCAGCATGGCTTTCAAAAAGGGCACAGTACAGCCTCAGCCCTGGTCACTGTCACTTCAGGGATAAGGACTGCTATGGACCAGGGCAGACTCTCTGGGGCTATCTTTATTGATCTCTCTAAGGCCTTTGACCTAGCTGACCATGCACTACTGTGCACTCAACTTAGGTCCCTGGGCCTGACCCCTCCCGTGATCAGTTGGTTCTCCAATTACCTTCAGGGCAGGCAGCAACTTACCAAATATAGTAAGGTGTTCTCAGACATCACCGTAGTGTCCTCAGGGTTCCCCAGGGGTCAGTCTTTGGACCCCTGCTCTTCTCCATATTCATCAATGATCTACCCTCTTCTCCTGCCTCCTACTATATGCCGACGACCTGGTTATTCTCACTCATGCATGAGATATTGGGGTCATTAACCACCAATTGAGTGAGGATTTCATTAGTATCCAGTCCTGGATATCATCTCATAAGCTGGACCTAAATCTTAAAAAGACACAGGCAATGCTGTTTGGATCCCTGGCTAAGTTAAAGGCCTCCTCTGTCCCTCTGTGTATCTTGTATAATGATGGTGCTCCCGTTCTCATCACCGACTCCATCAAATACCTTGGGGTGACACTTGACCCTTAGCTTGATCTTGGTCACCATATCTGTAATGTATGTCGTGCTGTTAACTGGAACTTGGGCCTGGCATATAGGACAAAGAATAATCTTACATCAGCTGCTCACCCAGCACTGACCAGAGGTGTGTCTCTACCAACCCTCTGCTATGGGTTACTTTTGTTTGCCCGTACTTCCATGGTACATCTCACTAGGTGGACTGTTGCCTACAATAATATTTGTCGCTTTGCACTAGCAGCCCCTCGCTCACTCACCATTGCGATCTGTATGCTAAGCTTAACTGGCTCTCCCCGTCCAACTACATGAACTTTGTCTTGGGCTGCTTCATGGGTAAGGTACTGGCTCAGGCCCCTCGGCGTTAGCGGAGCACCTTGTACCTGCTGCCCCACTGTCTACTCCTAAGGTCTATGGGCCCCTCTATCCTTAAGGTTCCTGTGAGGTGCACCAAAATGGGAATAGGGATTTTTGCGTCATGTGCCCCCAGATTATGGAACTCCCTTCCGGTTCAGGTCCGGTCCTCCTCCTCCTAGGCATGCCTATGAACCTCTCTGTGGACACACTTGAAGCTTGCCTCAGTATGTGTCTGCCTTAAATCCCCCTGACTACCCTGATTACCTGCAGTGTTCCTTGACTCCGGTCTTGCCGTGGTTGACTGCCCGCCTGGGTGTGGTCCTGTGTTAGTGTAAATTTTGTATATATCTGTATATATTGCTTTGAATACTGTCATTCTGACTCTGTATTTGATTTTATATTTGACTGTGTCACTGTTGAAACCTGAGTTATCTTCTATGTATATTTTGCTTTTATTTTTTCCTTTTTATTTTCAGTTTATCTGCCTTACTTGCTTCAAACTGTACTCTGTATGTGCTTTCAATTCCTGTACTCTCCCGGGTCGTACCTGAAAATAGGCACATGTTTGTCTAGTGTACCTACCTGGTTAGCAAAAGCTAAATAAATAAAGTCAATTTAATATATTACAGCACCTAACACTCTTTTGACAATACCAGGGATCCATTTCTCTTCATGTTCCCCTTCCTGTTTATTCCGACACAATCATTTGATTCACATGCATCTTCTGATATTTCCCGTGAAAGCCAATCAAATATACTGCAGCACCTAACACACTTTTAACAATAACAGGGATCCATTTTTCCATGTTCTTCTTTCCTGTTTATTCCAACCTGCCACAGGTTCTTCTGGAGCAAACTCCATGATGGAATGGCCTCTGTGCTCAACTTGAGAATTTGTTTGTCTGCTGTACCTGCTTAGACTTTATGAATTAAGATCTGGCTTAACCAGAGATGAGCTGGAATGTACTGTACCTGTCTAAGAACAGTTTCTTGGGGGTTTCCCAGTAGAACTATGTGGAATAGTTCAGTAACTGTGATGTGATGTCAGAGATCCGCTTGTTTAAAATACTGTACCACTCTCTCAACAACGCTGGATGTCAAATGGTAAGAGGGCAGTTTGGTGTGCTTGACCACATTTAGCTGCAAAACTGTCTGAAATCCTCCAGAGATGAACTGTGGTGCATTATCAGAAACTCATGAAGCCCATACACAGCCAAATCTGCCTCTTAAAACTTTTAAGAAGCATAATTGGTTAAAACGTCCATTTTTTTTTTTCTGTTTTTCTGTTTGACATCAGTACCACTTTGGGTCACACTGAGTATGCATCAATCAGTAATAAGAACATTTGTATTTCTATTTCTACAAAATCTACTGTATATGCACTCTGTGCTATTGTCTAACAACTTCCATGGATGCAGAGGTACTGCAGCCAGTATATAATGGTTATTGTAACAAATTACATATTGACTAACCAGTGTTTTTTTATGTCCTGATCTATTCCTGGCCACCAAACATAACTGCATTTAAGCACTTTCATTTGTCCCATACCTCAATGACTTTCCCTCAGCTTCCCAGTAGCTGATTTTGGAAAACTGTTAGAATTACTGTTCTAAAACCTCACAATATGCAATCATTTTCAACATTTGCAGTAGCTGCCATTTTCTGGTAATAATAGGTTTTAACTTTACTCCAGATGCAGCAGGACTCAACCTCCACCTAAAAAACTACAAAAAGTCTTGGGAGCTATTTTGATCCAAAACTAGGCTCTGTACTGTTGCCGCAAAGATCTTGGCATAGTAAAAAATGCTGCTCACCATTTGCTAGTTTAATTTAAGTAGTTTTATCATATCACAGGATTTCATCAGTTAACTACCTGTAATCAACCTTTCACAAGATACTGTAACTTCTTCATTAGGACTTTGCAGTTAACGTTCCTATATTAAACAAATATATAAATAAATGTAAATTAATACACATTTCTAATGGCTGTTTTTTTATATCAACTGAGAAAATGTATACAGTCATATATTATTTTTAATAGTACATTCTTATACTTCAATTAGATTTTTATAATAAAAGGTCAGGTAATCTAATATTAAGGTCCCATATTTTAAAGTTCTTATTTTAGGTTATCTCTTGTCTATTTAAGTCCCAGCCAGTGTCCTTACTATCCAATAAATCTTAAAATTGTCTACTGAACTGAGTGAAGCTGATTTGGAGATGAAGTTTTAAAACTCATATCTGTACATTAAAATAAATTATAATGTATAAATTGGTACATAAACCAGATATGCTCATAAAATAACTGACAATAAATCAACTCTAGTGTTAGCTGAAAACAGAGTCCTGTGCTCTAGTTCATGTAACAATGCTGACGCTGTGCATTCACAGTCTTCTAGGGAAACACTCTCGTACAAAAAGCAAAGCACTTCACATAAAACAACGAAGGCTTACACCAAAATGTTAGTATCCTATCCATGCCCACTCAGGTGTGGTTTGTCTTCTTTTGTGATGGCTGAGCACTAAAATCTGTAAAGCTGCATTAAAACAAAAGCTACTGTAAATCACAGAAAATTAGTCCTTTTTTTTCCTTCAAATTCCATTTTTCACCTCCACACCCAGGCTTCCTTCCAGGGTGTCCTCTCGACGGCAGCCTCTACTCCCAGCCTGAACCCTGCATCCCTCGGAGGGACTCCCCCTACCACCCCGGCAGACCTAGCCCCCCCAGATCAGCCCCCCCATGGCAGACCAGTCCTCCTGCGATGGCCTTTCTGGGATTAGAGAGGCCTTACCTGGATGGCGGGTTGGCCATGGAGTCCCCTGAGCACAGGGCCAGTGTTGGGATATGGGCTGCATCCCTGGAACCCCCATCATCTCCATGGATGTGGTAGAGGTTTTTCTGTGTGTTGGTCCCCAAGGAGCTTGGATGTGCAATGGCAGCTGGGCACGGCGTGCCGCTGCCCTTCAAGCTCCTCCCCACTGTACATGCCACCACTGCTTGCACTGCACCCGACCATCACCAGGTGCCACTGCAGAGTGGCGCAACCCCAGAACCCTCCCCAGGAAAGGGAGAGCCATCCTCCGGATGCTCGATCCCTTCCCTCCCCTGCCAACCCCTGGCAGCCCTGGCTCATTCCCAAACCCAGGTCACCGGTGTGGCGTCCAGCGCCTCAACCCTCAGCACCACCGGGCCAACAGAAAATGAGTCCTGATGGAACATGTAAGCAGTGGCAAATGAAACTGATGTTTGAAGTTGCACCTCAATGAACTGGTAGGATATGAAAGCTTTGTTATTCCTGTTCTTATATATGAAGTGCTTTGGTCCATGTGTACACAGGTGTGTTCAAATGTTTGTGTAATAAATCAACTTTGTTGCTACATTTTCTTACTAAAATGAAGCCACCCAGTCTATTTCTTCATTCAATCCAAAGCACTTGCTCAAAGGGTCATATCTGCAAATCTACTTTGCTTCCTGTACCAAAATATTTTTCTCCCAATCAGAGTTGATTTATTGTCAGTTATTTAAAGGATAGGGAGTACTCTGGCCAGTAGTTAAACAGATAAGTAATGGTTTAAAGGAGAACTGCGTTGAATCTGAGAGTCATTTTTCTCAGTAGAAGCTGTTTTTTTTTTTTAAATCCTGGTTCAAATTCTGTTATTGTTCTAGTTATACAGGCTTTTTAGCTATCCTAGTGGGTGTTTCTGATTTACATGCTGCTTGTAAGAACCATTTTTAGAACTGTATAATGTAGTTTATGTCCCTGTTCTACTCTTTTATTGTTGGTACAATGCATTTATGTTCTATTGTAGAACTCTGTGGCTGACAGGGACATAAAACTACATCATACCATTCCAAAATGGTGTTTACCACCAGACAGTAAAGCAGAATCATTCACTTAGGTTACTAAAAGGCTCATACAGATAAAACAATAACAGAAATGTAACCAGTACTTAAAAACTGCTTCTACTGAGGAAAATGACTTACAGGTTCAGCGCAGTTCTCATTTAAAATTGGAACTTTAAAACATGAGACAATCAGAAGTCAGTAAGAAAGCGGTTTCATTGAGGTCCTGTTACTCCCGTTACATACAGTTCATTAAAATGGAGAAAGTGTCAATATATAGCATGTTTATGGGCCGGGTGTTAGAAAAATTGAAGGTTTCAAATAATGATAGTATGGTCTTGTGACACTGAGATGGAAGTGATTTAGGTGTTCACTTGACACCCATCCCACCAGAGCAGCTGCAGTGCTACCGCTTGTGACACTGACAATCCAGGTTCTGGAAAGAGCCAAGAATGTCACAGGGCCAGCTGGGGGAGGTAGGAAGAGTATCCATTGGACTGCTCTCCTCCTCCGGGGGGGCGGACACCGGTGTAAGTGTGACTCTCAGCAGAGGCTGGTAATACAGCACTGCACGGGACTATAGAGATGAGGTGAAGATAGCCAGCCCACCAGCGCAGTGGTTGAATTTCCGTTTGTGACACCAGCAACCTGGGTTCGGGAGTGGACCCAGGGAGCTGGAAGGCCAGCCGGGGGAGAAGGATTGAGCACCCTCAGGGCTGCTTTCCTTCTCTGGGGGGAGGGCTGGGGAGACTGCCCCGTGCATGAGGACTCCTAGTGGAGGCCAGGAGGAATTGCAAGCACTGGTGTCGAGAAGTTATGAGGGACAGGGTGGATGCAGGACGTCATTGCACATCCCCACCCCTGGGGTTCAAGCAAGGAAAACCTTGCTTGTGGCCACTATGCATGATGCCAGCCCCTGGCCCTAATCAGCCTCTAGGCTGGCTCCCGATTCTGGTCCCACATTTGTGGCACTGAGCTCAGATGCCACAACCCCACCCAGAGGGGGAAATCCTGAGGGTGTCGGGAAGTCGCAGCCAGTATGGAGGTGGGGGTCCAGGGGTCCGTGACCGGGTTGAGGACTCAGTGGCCGTGGGCAGCATAAAGAAAAGAATAAAAAAAAAAAAGAGAGATGAGGTGAAGATGATGGCAGACATCTGTAGGGCATGTGCAAGAGCACACACACCCACGCTGATGTAACTGTATGTCAAACCCTGTGGCAGCTGCACAATGATACATGGGCTCTCACAAGCATCACCTCAAGTTTGCTCTAAGGGACCAGCATAACATCTCAGTCCTCCCCATTGGGTCAAGTGGGATCCCCACTGTGGGGGCAAGCCATGGTCTCCTAGATTCCCCAGAAGGTCCCTGGAGCCAGCAAGGGAGTGAACTTGAAAGGGGACAAAATGGTAGATATGGGGTACATCCCCCAGACTGCTACAGGAAATAAAGAGAATAAAAAAAAAAACAGATGATCACTTCACAGAGATTATTCAAGCTGCTGCTATCTCATAGATAGGTTGGGCAAGTAGGGGGTTTTAGCACACTTCTGACTGGTGGCATTTGGACTAGAGACGTCATCACACAATGACATCCTGGCCCTCCCCTGCCTGATTTGGGGTGAATGTCAGGCCACTTCATAAGGATGAAGACGGCATTTGTACTATGCTGGTTGCCATTATATGAACAGGGGGAAAGTCTGTGAAGTTTTAAAACTGTAAACATAAGGAAACTTATTCTCACTAAAGGAACTTAGTCCTTGTCATCTAGGCACAGGTCAGGAACACAGGAAAACCAGGAGCAGTTGTAGAATTCACCAAAAATATTTATTTACACTAGCAGTAACACAAATAAATAAACTTGTTCAGTATAACTATTTACAAAGGCAAAATAAAATAGAGAACATCTATCAGAGTTTTCCTTCAATCTCTGTGTCCTTTTTTCCTCTTTCAAGCAATTGCAGCTCAGCTCTAAGTCCTTCCAACCCCCACTCTTAACAAGCATCCTGTTCTTGTAAGTATCAGGCGTGTGCAGCTAGAACACAATGTCCCAGAAAAGATGCCCTTTTTCCACAGCTCTTCTGCAAAGGCTTAAAAATTTGCACTTGGGTAACCTCCTGAGTTTCCAATAGCTTTTTGCAATCATCTCAAAATATAATTATATACATTTAAACAATAACACTACATATTTTCAAAACAAAGGGATACCAATATTAGTTACAGTTCCACATAATGATCTGCATATATTTTTATATCAGCAGATATGCAAGGGAGGAAAAAAGACAAACAGAAAGGGAGGGCTGAGAGACAGTGAGAGGCAAAGAACTGCGAGACTGTTGGGGTGATCAAGTCCGAGGTCTCACAGGAAAATCTGGTTGCGCAACCAGACAGACAAGAGACAGGAAAGGGGAGAATAGAACAGATCATTGCATTCAAACTCTTTCCATAACAACTAGGACAGGGTTCTATTCTACCTTGTCACAGTTCTTTAGTAACTGGAAGTTATTTTTACAGATTTTGAATAACAGCCCCTAAAAACAAGTAGAGATCAAAACAGAGCAATGAAACGTGAATGCAGAATTAAGTGCAAGTTCACATAGAGAAGTAATACAAGACAATTTGTAAAGAAACAAAATAGAATGCAAGTCTATAATATATAATGAGAAAATCTGAAATGTGTTCTGGATCACAGAATAAAAAAAGTTTTTAACCAGACTGCAGAGCACAAATATAGAAATTGATACAGGATAATGTTTGATTTTTGTTATAATAAAATAAAACATACAGTAGCAGTGTCAGTGGCTCAGCAGGTTGCACACTCACCTCTGATGCTGGAAGATCAGAAGGCTGTGGGTTCTATCCCCACACCAGGCACTTGGGTTAAATCCCAATATTGACACTGTAGTGCAGCATGAGGAGAGTCCTGCACTCCTGAGGTGCCGTCTTTTGGATGAGACATTAAATCAAGGTCCCATCTGCCTGTTCTGGTGGTTGTTCAGGTGGACGTTAAAGATCCAATGCACTTCTCAAAAAGAGTAGGGGAATTTTGCCGGTGTCCTGGCCAAATTTCCCCCATTCACTAAAAATACCACCAACAGCTTAATCTGGTTCAGTTTCAGTTGGTTACCATCTGTATCCCCCCAGGGCGCCACTGAAAAAGGGACTTCTAGTCTTAGTCATTACTTCTAGTCATTACAGTTGGCATCAACAGGACTCCTATCTCATAGTTTTGTTTCCATTACCCAGAGCAAGATGGTGGCAGTGTGTGAGCTGCCTGAGCTGCCTTAGATTTCTGAGCTTCAAAGTTTTGTTTTTAGCTTGTTTTTAGTTTTTATTAATTGTTATTTGTTTAGGCTGTTTTGTCAGTTAGTTAGGGCATGTAAGGGATTTACTTAGACCAGAAGAGTATTTTTTCGGTAATAGGTTAATGTGGTCCTACAGTTTTAAGTTTTATTTTATTTATTTATTTAGCTTTTGTTAACCGGGTAAGTGCACTAGCCATAAAATGATTATTTTCAGGCATGACCCGGGAGAGTACAGACAAGCAGAAACTTAACAGGATAACAATTTATAAGTGCTTTACATACAATGAGTTAAAGATGATACAATATATCGGAACATACAAAGTAAAGCGCTTTACATACAATGAGTTAAAGTGGATACAATATATCAGAGACACATAGAGTAGACCATTCATAAGTTCATAGGTGCCTACCTATGCAATGAATAGAGAGGACCTTGGACAATAAATTATCAAGCGACATATCATATAAACAGAACAAGGTACACAAAAACAGGTAATACAGCAGGAAGAAATAACCACTGAGAGCAAGGGGTGTCATTAAGAAAAAGGTCGGTAAGTGAGGAAAAGGGGAGCAAGCCATGAAATTAGATTATATGAGTATATGTAGGTGTAAGGGAGATGCCTGCAGTGCAAGATTGTATATGGGCAGGGAAGGGGAGCCAGGACAGGCTGAGGCAGAAAGAGGGTTATATAGAGGTGAGGAAATACTATTGTATGGCAAGAGACATCAGTCATTAGGTAGGGTGAAAGCAGGAACAGGTATCAGCAATCAGCAGATTTGAGCGCAATTTTCTCTTAAAGCATGTGTGGGAGCTAGTAAGTCTAATGCTGAGGGGAAGGGAATTCCACAGCTGTGGAGCCACATGCTCAAATGCAACAGTTCCTTTCCTAGTGCAGCACCTCTGCAAATTCAGAAAGGATTTATCAGCTGATCATAGACCATGAAGTGTGTCCTGGGGAACAAGCATAGCTGCAAGACACTTAGGGGTTTGATTTTGAATTATCAAATCAATAAGAGAGCCAAGGTAGTATTTCCTACTAGCTAATGGAGATAACCAACCAAGATCATTATGAAGTTGACAGTGGTGTTTAAGCCGAGGAACAGAAGAGGCATAGCGACATATGTTGTTATACGTAATATCCCATCTGAGTAGGTCAGTTTTATGAGCAGCCCCAAATAAGGTAGCCCTACAGGTTAGGGTGAGGAGCAGAATCCCCCTCACAATGGCCATTTTAGCTGATGGCATGAGCATATAACTAGTCTTATATGCAACACCCAGTTTGGAGTTGACAGCTCTGCAAACAGACTGTACATGAAGATTAAGATCAAGAGATTGATCTAGCAGGATGCCCAGGTACTTGAAAGAGGTCACACATTCCAGTAATTGACCTTCTAAGTCCTGCACTATCAGTGCTGTCGTGCAAGCCCGGAGCTTTGGGGCTGATCCAAGCAGCATGGCTTCAGTTTTGCTAGTGTTGACAGCCAGTTTGTGGTCATATAGCCAGTTTTGGATATTGTTAAAGTCAGAGGAAAGGGTTGTATTGATAGTGTCTATATTAGTAGAACTTGTATAGATGACAATATCATCAACATATAGAATAGCAGAGCAGGATTTTAGAGCAGCTCCAATTTTATTTATATTTAAACTGCTAGTGACCTTAAAATTTGATAAATATTATGAACTAGGGCAAACGCTAGAGTTTTGGTGTTTGTTTAACGTCTTTTTTGCATCTGTGACTGGTAAATTAAAAGCCACAATTAGCGTCTCCTCTTACAAGATTGTAGAAACTGCAGAGTGGTTTTTGGAGCGTTACTCAGGGAATCTCAGAATTGAGGTAGAATCTTCAGCTCTGGAAGCCTTTGAAAAATCTCTCCAAGTGATTGGAATGTATTTAGTGGGACTGTGGAGTATAACATTTCTTGCTTCCACTGCCTGAATCAGTGCTGGTGTGGTGCGGTGGGAGCGCACTTAATTATTAGCACTGGTTGTGGAGTGTGGATCTTATTCCTCGTGCCGTCTGCTTGTGGAGTTAACACCACAGCGGTGACAGCACCTGAGGTTACAGGTGCAGCGTATGGAGGAACAGTGGGAAACAGTATTTTTCTCCTGGAGTCGACGCTGATGTGGTGAGAGCACATTTCATTTATAGTGTGCAGAGGACAAAAGAATAACTGAAGCTTCTCTCTCTCTGGTTTTTTATGTGGGTGCTCCTTTCCACCTGGAGTGTACAACTGGCAGGGTTTGGGTGTTTAGGGAGGAACTGGGGGGGGTTTGGACTGGAGGGTTTTTTCCTCTGTGGTTGTAGGTGAGGGGGACTCATGTGGCTGGCGGGCAGCTGAGATCTCCAGATTCCCCTCCTGTGAGGCCTTTAACTATTGTAGGTCTGTCACTCCAGTAAGGGGAAGGTTGTTACCTACCTATTGGGCCATGGCACCAAAATAAGGTTTTTAGCTGGAATTGGTTTGCGACTTAGAGGGAACTCAGAGGGGCGTTAGTGGATGATAATATGTCACTCTGGAGGTTCTTAAGGCTTTTTGTGGGGGAGCTATTGCTACTTCTCAGGGGCCTGTATTCTCTGGTCGCAACCTTCTAGTGTAGCCCTGGGACTGGTGTCTTGGCCCGAGTTTTCTGAGTGTTTTCATTGAGGAGGTTACTAGAGAAGAAGGAAAGTAGAAGTGGTTCAACCGTTTGGAGGAATTATTTGGTGCCGGACTGGATTGGGAGAGAGTGAGAGCCTCTCCTGCTTTAAGAAACATTTCACCTGAACTTTTATATAACTTATATTAACTTATTCCATATATTTGGACGCTGACCTACTATTATTACCTTGGGACTTGCAATAGTTGACTTTGCTTTCTAGAACTGAGAGAGGCTGAGAGCTTCATCTGCCCAAAATACCTACTGAATTTTGGGATTTTTATATATTTGGACATTTTGGGATTTTTTTCAATTGAAAATGTTGTTTTTGTGTTTTTTTCTGTATTTTATTATATTACAGATTTAGTTTGGGGTGGTTAGATATTTGTTTTTCTGACTTTCCCCTGGTGTGAGTGTGTGAGGACTCAATGGATGTTAAAGCAGGCAAAGAGCACCACACAATTATAACACAAGCAAATATTTACCATTGGAAACCCTGGGGGATGGAGGTGGGGGGATGACAGAAGGACTGGAAGGTACAAGGGCAGAAACAGTGATGATGACTGCATCGAGGATGAAGAAGGGGTAGATAAAATAAGGGAAGGGGGCATGAAAACGAGGGAAGAACCTGAAAAGAATTTACCCACAAAGGGCTCTGGTTCTGGGAAGGCTGCAACAGGAGGAATGACATGAATGGATAAGAACTGTACACAGGGAGATGGGGGCATTGGAAAAAGTGCAGGTGACAGTGAAACAGAAAGGGAAGTGGAAGATACTAGCAAGTTAAACAACATAGATGGAAAGGGGATACAGGGGACAAGAAAAAGTGATGCAGGGGTATGGGAAGAGATGAAATTCTATTAACAAACAGATATGCACCCATAAATGAGACTGAGGAGGGGATCAAGAGATGCCAGAAATGAAAGTATGAGTAATCAAGGACTCAATCCTAAGGTGAACAGATGCAATAATATGTGGGAACAACAAAATAAATGAGGAGGTGAACTGCCTCCCTGAACCCAGGATAAAAGACTTAAAAACTATAATTCCAAAAGTCACTGAACAACAAAAAAGGACACAAACATTTGTGGTACAGGTAGGCACCAATAATGTGGGAAAATACCACGAAAAAATATAGTCAACAAAATAATAGAACTACTGTATGTGATGAATTAAAAAACAATTGGGACAGAAAGCAGTAATCTCAGGTATTTTACCTACTCAGAAGGGTCATGAGGAAAAAAATAATACCATCCAGAGAAGAAATGGTAGACTACAAAACAAATGCACGAGAGAGGGGATCACTTTCATAAATACTTGGGATGCCTTTCATAAACAAAAACATTTGTATGCAAAGGATGGGCTCCACTTGAGCAGAGCTGGCACCAAAACATCAGTGACGATGATAAACATGATGCTTGAAATGATTAATTTAAACTAGTGACAGAGGGGGGAGGGGAAATGGCATACCTAAAATAAAGGTGCGGTCGTAAGCAAAAATAACAAAAAGGACAAGTCCTCACCACATAAAGGTATAAACTGTCTCTTAGTAAACACCAAGAGCCTTAATAATAAAAAGGAGGAAGTAGAAACACTATTAAAACCTACCAGAAAAGCAGACATTGCCTGCACCACTGAAACAAGGTGGACATGAAACGAACAGTGGGGAACAGAAATCTAGAGACAGCAACTGTATCAACTTATTAGAACACAAAAAAGAGGAGTGGAGACAGTATATATACCAAACCATATAGGGGCAAACTTCATATATGATAAAATTAAAAGGAAGGGTAGTAAAATGGAAACTTCATGGCTAGAAATAGTGACTGAAAGGAACAAACATATTGTACTTGGTTTATGTTATAGACCACCAAATAGTGAAACTGAGATAACAGAGGAAACCATTAGGGGAAATTAAAACAGCATGTGAATTAGGCCAAGTGATAGTTATAGGAGATCTAAATTACCGGGACATAAACTGGAGTAAAATTGAAGCTACAAAACCAAGTAGTAATACCTTCTTAAAAACTGTACAACAGCTAGACCTTAAACAGTACGTTACGAAACCAACACGGGGAGATAATTTATTAGACATAGTTCAGATGATGTGAACCTTACTAATTGCAAGACCAATGCACCTCTTGGAAACAGCAACCACAACATAGTATCCTTCAACTTGGAGGAATACACACTGCTAATCAACGGATGTAGAGAATTATATGACTTTAATACAGCAAACCATAAAAACATTCAGGAGGAGCTAGCTACAATAAAATGGGAAGAGGAACTAAAATCTAAAGATGCGATGCAAATGTGGGATTTTATAAAAAAAAACAGATTATACTAACATACTAACATACTATTTGCCAGCAGATTAGGCCTTATGGTCTATCAAGTCTGCTCGAACCTAGATCCTTAGTTGGGTGCCGAGACCCTCCCATCCCTTGTGCTCCAGAAACATAGAAACATAGAAACATAGAAGTTGACGGCAGATAAGGACCGCAAGGCCCATCCAGTCTGCCCATTTCTTTTTCTACCTTATAAATGTGCCATCGGCCTTGCTCTGTCAGTGACCTATCTATTCATAGTCATTTGTATTGCTCCCTTATGCCTATCCCATGCCTGTTTGAAGCCCTGCACTGTATTCATAGCCACACACTTGTGGTAAGCTATTCCATGCATCTACCACCCTTTCTGTGAAAAGAATTTCTCACATTCCCCTTAATCGGCCTCCTCTAATCTCATGCTGTGTCCTCTTGTCCTGCTATTTTTCTTATATTTAAACATGTTAGACTCTTTCACCTTGTTTATGCCCTTAAGGTGTTTAAATGTCTCGATCATATCACCTCTCTCCCTCCTTTGCTCAAGGGTATACATATTGAGCTCCGTTAATCTGTCCTCATATGTCTTCTGATGCAGTCCCTGCACCATTTTGGTTGCCCTTCTGGACTGCCTCAATTTGGTTAATGTCCTTGTGAAGTGTGGCCTCCAATACTGCACGCAGTACTCCAGATGGGGCCTAACCAATGTCTTGTACAGAGGGATTAATTACCTCCTCTACGACTTGTGATACCCCTACTAATACATCCTAACACCCCCTAGCCTTACCTACTGCTTTAGAGGTCTGCTTGGATGATTTTAGGTCATCAGTGATGATGATGCCCAAGTCTCTTTCTTCCTTTGTGACTGCTAGCAACCTCCCAGCCTATAAGTGGCTTCAGGGTTTCTTCCCTATGTGCATGATTTTGCATCTTTGCATTAAATCCCAGTTGCCACTCTTCTGACCATTCTGCTAGTTTATCCAGATCTCTTCTCATTCTGCCCACCCCATCTGGATCATCTACTCTGTTGCAGATCTTGGTGTCATCTGCAAACAGACAAGCCTTACCTCTAGTCCATCTGCGAGGTCACTAATGAAGATGTTGAATAGGACTGGCCCCAGGACTGATCCCTGAGGTACCCCACTTGTGACTTGCATCTCTTCTGACTGTATACCATTTACCACCACTCTCTGTTTTCTGCCAGTCAACCAGTTTGCCACCCAGTTGACCAACTTGACCCACCCGAGCCTACCCAGCTTATTTATCAATCTTCTATGTGGAACAGTGTCAAAAGCTTTGCTGAAGTCAAGGTAGGTGACATCAACTGCTCCCCCTTGGTCCACCACTCTGGTTACCCAGTCAAAGAAATCTATGAGATTAGTTTGACAGGACCTTCCTTTTGTAAACCCATGCTGTCTTGGATCCTGTGCCCCTATGGATTCCAGGTGTTGCACTATCCTTTCCTTAAGGAGTGCCTCCATAATCTTGCCTAGCCTACTGAGGTAAGACTGACCTGGGTCTGTAGTTCCCCGCCTCCTCCCTGCTACCACTCTTGTGGAGTGGGATCACATGACCCTTCTCCAGTCTTCTGGGACCTCTCCTGTGCTCAGAGACTCACTAACAATTCTGCTAAAGGCTCTGCTAGTTCCTCCTTTAGCTCCTTAAGTACCCTGGGATGTATGCCATCAGGTCCCATTGCCTTATCCACCCTGAGCTTAGAAGCTCTTTAGGACCCTTTCTTTGTGAAGGAGTAGTGCTCACCTCCCTCCCTCCTCGCTGTGTCCATGATGTTGAGCTGTGGGCCCTGCCCTCACTTTCTCTTCAGTAAATACTGAGCAAAAGTATCTATTTAGGATAGATGCCTTTACAGGGTCCTCCTCCTCACATGCTCCCTTTTCTCATTAAGCTTAGCAATACTCCTCTGGACTTTCTCCTTTCACTAATGTATCTATAGAAAGTCTTGTCACCTTCTTTTACTGTCCGTAAGAGTGTTTCCTCAGTTTGGGACTTTGCCTGCCTTACTGCCTTACCTGCTTCCCTTAGGGCAGTTTGGTATGCCTCCCTATCTTCATCCCGCTGTGTTCCCTTATATTTTCTGAAGGCCAGCCTTTTGGCTCTGACCTTTTCTGCTACTGTATTTGAGAACCAAAGTGGTTTCCTTCTTCTTTTACACTTCCTTTTCTGTCTAACACAATGGGATGTTGCTTCAAGTATTGTATCCTTAATGCTTGCCCACTACCCCTATCATCCATCCCCACCCCCCCGGGATAAATTTATAATTTATAAATTTATAAATTTAAAATATACAACAACAAAGGTGTAAAACTGAAATGGCTTATTAAAAGTCTATAGAAATTATTAAGGAAAAAATGTAAGCTATATAATATATATCAAAGGGATAAAACTGAACAAAATTGGGGGAAATATAAAAAAGTTCTAAAGCAATGCAAACAGAAAATATGAAAAAATAAACAAAAAATGGAAATAGGATTAGCAAAGAATGTGAATAGAGACAATATGAAAATGTTTTATGGATACGTTAACTTCTTAAGAAATACAAGTAACGGGCTTTGCTCTATAACTTCAAATAATCAACACACTGAAGACCCAAAAGAGATGGCAAACATGTAATTCATACTTTGGGACAGTGTTCTCAAAAACCAAAGTTTACCCAGGTGAAATACCTGTACAAATGTCCAATACTGATGAGATTACAGAGGAATATATAAACAATAAAATCCAGGCCCTAAAAAGTACATATTCAGCAGGACCTGATAAGATATCCCCCAAAATGTTGAAACGATTAGCACCACAAATTTTTACTCCACTAAAATTGCTGTTCAAAATATCATTAACTATGTGTAAGATTCTTGGAGACTAGTTATCTGCTATAGTTGTTCCAATTCATAAAAAAGGAAGTAGAATCAATGTCGATAATTATATGCCTATAAGCCGTACATTGGTACCAGGAAAAATTATGGAGTCTATTTTAAAGGATATGACAAATCAATACATTATAAATAATGGTCATGCTGATGATAGGCAGTATGGATTTACAGCTGGAAGGTCAGGTGTAAACAAAATTCTAAAAGAACTAAGGGTAGAACTCATGATACCACTGACTATCCTTTTTAACAAATCATGGGAGGATGGTGTGGTACCTGAGGACTGGAGGAGGGCGAATGTGATTCCCTTTCACAAAAGTGGGAGCAGGACAGAGGCAGGAAACTACAGACCTGTTAGTTTGACCTCAGCGGTAGGGAAAATGATGGAATCACTTCTGAAGAAAAGAATTGTTGAGTTCCTAGAGGCCAGTTTGGCACAGGGCCCAAGGCAGCATGGATTCACAGCAGGAAGGTCGTGTCAGACGAATCTAATAGATTTCTTTGACTGGGTGACCAAAGCAGTAGACCAGGGAGGGGCTGTGGACATGGCCTACCTAAACTTTAGCAAGGCATTTGACACAATTCCACACAAAAGATTAATATACAAGTCAGTCAGCCTTGGAGTGGGCCCCAAGGTGGTAGTCGGGGTTAAAAATTGGCTGGAAAACAGGACACAGAGGATAACAGCAAACGGAGTCCACTCTGAAGAAAGGGGGGTTACTAGTGGGGTACCGCAGGGTTCAGTACTGGGACAGGTCCTCTTTAATATCTTTATAAGTGACATTGTAGATGGACTGGAAAAAAAAGTATGTCTCTTTGCAGATGACACAAAGATCTACAACAGGGTCGATACAGAAGGTGCGGTGGAAAGGATGCAAAGGAACTTGACAAGGTTGGAGGAATTGTCAAATGTATGGCAGCTTACATTCAATGCAAAGAAGTGCAAAGTAATGCACTTGGGGATCAAAAATCCAGGGGCAGAGTACACCATGGAGGGTGAGATACTAACACCACCAAAAATGGAAAGGGACCTGGGGGTAGTATTATCAGATAACCTTAAGGTGGGCAAGTAATGCGAGAGGGCAGTAAGGAGGGCTGGGGAGATACTGGGATGCATAGGGAGAGGCATCACCAGTAGAAAACAAGAAGTTGTTATCCCTCTGTGCAGACAGTTGGTGAGACAACATCTGGAGTACTGTGTGCAGTTCTGGAGACCCCATTTCCACAAGGACATAAACAGGATGGAGGCTGTCCAGAGCAGGGCAACTAAAATGGTGCAGGGTCTACACCAGAAGACATATGAAGAGAGATTAAAGGAGCTTAATATGTATACCCTTGAGGATAGGAGGGAGAGGGGGGACATGACAGAAACTTTCAAGTACCTTAAGGGAATCAACAAAGTCCAAGAGGGTAGAATCTTTCAGAAAAAGAGATGTGCAAGAACAAGGGGCCAATATGAAGATAGAGGAGGATGGCTCAGAGGTAATGTGAGGAAGTATTTCTTCACAGAGAGGGTTGTGGATACATGGAACAGCCTTCCTGAGGAGGTAGTGGAGTCAAAAACAGTGAAGGAATTCAAGAATGCATGGGACAGACATAAGGCAATTCTAGTGGGGGTAGGAAGAAATAGGCTGTTAGTTAACTAAGATCTGCAGCTTAGCCATTAGGTAGGGAAATGGGCAGACTAGGTGGGCCAAGCGGTCCTTATCTGCTGTCAAATTATATGTGTCTATGTTTCTATGAATCTGTTATGTTTCTATGAAAAAATATCAAAATCATTGGATAAGTGGTCATCTGTGGATTGCATTTTTTTGGACTTTGCAAAGGCCTTTGATAAAGTACCACACAAAGCTGTAATACAAAGCTGTAATACAGAAACTGATAGACAGATCAATCATAAAATTATTAAGTGGATTAGAGGTTGGCTGAGTGGGAGGAGTCAGAGAGGGAATATACAGGGATATCTATCGGTTCAAACTGGGGTCACTAGCACAGTGCCGAAGGGCTCGGTTCTTGGACTCTTGCTGTTTCAGATTTTCATAGCTGATGTGGGCAACCATTTAACAAGCTGGCTAAGTAAATATGCAAACGATACAAAGATAGCAAGCATTACTGATACAAAAGAAAATATAGATACTCTATAATATAAACTGAATATAATATCTAGCTGGGCTGTGACATGGGGAATGAATTTCAATGTTGATAAGTGTTGTATGTTGCATTTGGGGCGTCACAATAAGGAAAACATATATCCCTTGAATGGCCACCCATTGAGGAAAATGACAGAGTAAAAGAATCTGGGCATAACTACAACATAGAGAATAAAGTATGGGTCAGTGTGTGTAATCAGAAGTTTACACCGAAGGGTTAGATGCTACATAAACCCAGAGGCCGAGGCTCGGGGTTTATGAAAGCATCTAACCCGAGAGTGTGTAAACTGAGTTTACACACACGACCTATTTTTATTTTATATATTGCTGGATTTCCTTTTTCCCTCAGCAATTATATAAAATAAAAGCGGATTTGCTGTACGACCGCAGTCCGCTTAGGTTACAGCGCAAGGCTGCGATCGCTTTTCGTTGATGTTTTGTTTCTTTGGGTCATGAACAAGTTATTTTAGGAGGCACACATATTTTGAGAACTTACCGCCAACTCCCAGTGGCAGTTCCTATCTGTTTAGATGGTGGTTGGGTGAGAAAACAAAAGTGGACCATTCGGGAGATGAGAAAATCCATCGGGCGCATGTGCACAGTCAGGGAAACCATGCGCATTTGCCATAATGAACACTCCTTCATTATGGCAAATTATGCCACGGTTTCCCTATGGGAAAAAAGGGAAACCAGTTAATATAGGGAAATTAAGTTATGATATATACTGTAACTCACAAATCAATAAAGCAAAAAGATTACTGCGATCAAGAGAAACTTCAAAAGCAGAGATGAGAGTGATACTGCCTTTGTACACTGTAGATCATATATGAGACCAATCCCAGACTATGGCAACCAGGCTTGGGGCTATATTGCTAAGGGGACATCTGCTGATCTAGAAAAAATTCATAGGTAAGCAACAAAAAATGATCCATAATATAAATTCCCTAACATATGGGGAGCGTTTCCAAAGACTAAATCTTATGTCACTAGAAACAAGAAGAATAAGAGGTGAATGAACTAAACCTTGAATTCAAGAATGATAACCAGGGTACCAGGGGTCATCCTCTCCAGCTCAGACCAAATCAATTTTTTACAGCTAGGAGAAAAGCATTTTTCATACAGAGAGTGATAAATCCATGGAACAGGTTACTACTAGAGGTAATAATTAGCAAAGACATATCCCAGTTTAAAAACGGACTCAATGCCTATGCAGTAGCAGGAAATAGTCTGAGTTATTATGGATGAATGGTAGGAGCACACATGGGCATACTGCCTTCCAGGCTCCTTTACCCTTAGTACAGACTTTAGTAATTAAGAGTACCAAAGCAGTCAATGGGCAAAAGGCAAAAGGGGAGAGAGACAAGGAGATAGTAAAGCCTCCAGAAGGTTATTTCATAGTGGGGATTTTGGGGAAGAATGTGGGAATAGTAGCTATAGTACAGGGTAATATTAAGACTTCCAGGGGAAAGGTGGTGCATGTAGGAGGTTTGGATGAAGCCAGTGGCAGGGTATAACCTGGGGAGCAAGGAGACAGTAGCAGGGATACAACTACATTGGTGGAATTAAAGTTTGAGCAGCAAAGAGGGAAAGCAAGAATCATCATAATTGATGACTCCATCATTAAGGGCATCAGGTGGGGGTGGGAACTGGAGCAGAAAGAGCTCAGTCAGGGTGGAATGCATGCCGGGGATGATTGCGCACAAAGTGAAGCACATCATCCCCGCATGTGACAGGAGATGGGGGGAAGGAGCCCCACCTGGTAGTGCATCTGGGCACTAATGACTTAGAAGGGAATAGTCTTCAGGAGGTTCAAGCAAGGTTTAGAGAATTGGTAAGGGTGTATAGAAATGAAGCTTGGACAGTTACCTTTTCTGAGGTACTGCCTGTACCTAAAGCTAGCACAAACAGAAAGCAAAGAAGTAAAGAATTTAACAAATGGTTGTGGTTAGTGTGAGTCTATGGGGTTTGGGTTGGTAGGTAACTGGGGGGAAACATGGACAAACAATAACCTGTATGCCCCAGACAGGCTGCACCTCAGCAGGGAAGGTACAGCATTCCTGAAACAGAAACTCAAGGAGTTTCTGCTGTCGAATTTCAATTTAAACTAACTGGGGGGGGGGGCAAGACACATCAAGAAGTTGGAGCTCAGGTTAATGGAGGACCTTTGCCACTCCCCCAAATGGTAAAATAGGTCACTGGGAAACTCCAGAGGGGGAAGGTATGGGGAAAAGGTTAGAGCAGGTGGTGACCAAGGGAAATGATGGATAGTGGTCTCCATGACTGTGAGGAGCCTGGGCAACAAGATGCCAGAGCTCCACACACTGATAGCGGAAGACAGGGGGAGACATTGCCACCCTCACGGAAACGTGGGGAAATCAAAATGGAATGGGACTTAATAAAACGGGCTTTAGGTTGTATAGGGGAGACAGGGAAAATGGCAAGGGAGGAGGTGGTTACTGTTTACATAAGAGGGGGATAGAGTGCAATAGAGAGGAAGGTAGTGAGGGGAATACGGAATCCTTGTGGGTCAGTATATGCAAGGCAAGAAACAAGAGGGTCAGGCTGGGGGTGGTGTAAAGACCACCCTCCCAGACGGAAGAGAAGGAGAGGGAACTGGTGGGGGTTATACAGCAGAACTGCAGCAGGGGCAGCACAGTGGTGGTCAGTGACTTCAATCTACCGGGGTAGATAGGGCCAACGTGACCTCAGCTAGCAGCAGGGAACAAGTCATCCTGGACGCACTCCAGGATGCATTCCTGACACAGCAGATAAGAGAGACAAAAAGAGAAGGCAATATCTTAGACCTTGTTTTGTCAGATGGTGATCAGGTATGGGAAGTGAGGGTGGAGGACCCCATAGAGGGGAGTGACCATAGTACAGTATGGCTCTCCCTAGAGTTGGGCAGAGAGGAGACATACCACCACAGAGGTCTTAGACTTTAATAGGGCCAACTTCAGCAGGATGGCTGTGAGTACTGGGGAGGCATGTGGCCACCACAGGTCCAGACATGAACACCACCCAGAAATGGGACATCATTATAGTGGGACTGGTGGAGGCCACAAACTCTTGCAATGTGTGGAGGAATAAGAAGGCTAGGTCCAATAAATCAAGCTGGTGGACCAAGGAAGTACAGGCAAAGGTGAGGGAAAAAAGGGTGGCCTTTAAGACTTATAAGAGGACCAATAAAGTAGCAGATAAGGAGGATTACATCAGGAGCTCTAGGGAGATGCCCAGGGTGGTAAGGGCAGTGAAGGCTATGAGGGAGCAAAGGCTTTCTCAAGGGATAAAAGAAAAAATTACTCACCTTAGTAATTATGTTTCTTCTAATGGAGTCTTGCTGTATTCTGACAATTGCAGTTAGGTTCCAGCCTTTCAACTGCCCCAGAGAACGTAGGGTTAACTTTTCTATGCATGGCATCGAATGTTCATCTCGAGCTCAGTTGAAGCCTCTGCCTGTTGTTATTCGAACTGCAACCATCAGATCTTTATGAGCAAAACTCACTAGGTGTTCAGTGTGGAAACTGTAACATTTTTAACTAGCCAACTGGCAGAAATATGATGTTTTTGGTTCTCAAAGAAAGACTCAAGTCAGGAAACCCCCAAAAAAAACAATAAAATGAAACAACATTCCACCCAAAGAAAAAGAGGGTGTAAAAGGGAAGGTACCTCTTAGGTGCTAACACTGCGCCTGCCCACCCACATCCCAAAAATCTAGGTTCTGAGAGGGAGGTGAGGTCAGAATACAGCAAGACTCCATTAGAAGAAACATAATTACTAAGGTGAGTAATTTTTCTTCAAACAACATGAAGTCTTGCTGTATTCTGACAATTGTAGACTACAAGCAGTACCTCCATGGAGGAGGGACAGAACCTACTTTGGAAACAGGCTCTGAAGTACTGCTGTGCCAAACCGAGCATCACTCCTAGCCTGGATATCCAGAGAGTAATGCTTGGTAAAAGTATGGACTGTTTTCCAGGTGGCTGCCTGACAAATTTCTAAGAGAGGGATATCCCTGGCAGCAGCCAGGGAAGCAGCTGTACCTCTTGTGGAATAAGCCCTCAGGCCTGAGGGTGGAGTTCTACCCAGTTTTTCATAGCAGAATTGTATACAAGAAACAATCCACCTGACAATAGATCTCTTGGTGGCAGGTTTGTCCTTCCCAACTTCTCCATAAGTGAGGAACAACTGGAAGGATTCAACCTGTGACCCTTGGTATGCTCTATGTAGTAGCTAAGGGCTCTTTTAACATCCAAACTGTGTAGCCTCCTCTCTCCCGAGGAAGAATGATCAGTGAAGAAAACAGGGAGAGATACAGACTGATTGATGTGGAAATCTGAAACCACCTTAGGCAAGAACTTTCTGTTAGTTCTAAGGACCACTTTATCTCTGTGAAAAGAGATGAAATCAGATTCCACTGAAAAGGCTTGCAATTCACTGATACGTCTGGCAGAAGTAATGGCTACCAAAAACACAGTTTTCCAAGTCAAGTACTTAAGCTCTGTTGAGGACAAAGGCTCAAAAGGGGGTTGCATAAGCTGAGCAATGCAAACATTAAGATCCCAAGCAGGAGCAGGACCCCTAAAGGGGGGATTGGTGTGAAGCAATCCCTTGGAAAACTTACAGAATACAGGATGGGATGACAAAGAGGAAGACTTGCCTACAGACAAGAAAGCAGAAACAGCTGCCAAGTGTACCTTGAGAGTAGCTGGTCTGAGACCTAGGCCATTAAGATGGACCATATAATCCAGAACCGAAGGCAATTCAGCAGAGTCTGGAGAAATATTCTTCTTAGAACCTCACTTCCCAGTACCTCACTTGTCACATTTTACTGCTCTCTAGTAGTTGTTTTCACTTGGTCATCACCCCCTCATCACTCCCTCATCACCCCCTCTCCAATCGTCGAAAGCTATCCCGCCATTGTGCACTCCCCAGATCAGCCCTCCTCCTCCTGCTCCTGTCAGGCAATGTCCACCCCAATCCCGGGCCTGGCAGCACTGGTCCTCCCTGAAATCTCCTGGGCTGCGATTGCTTTTATGAACATCTGTAGCCTCCTGAAAAAACTGGACTCTCTGCACTGCTGGGTGACTCTTCATAAACCTGATGTTGTTGCCCTTGTTGAAACCTGGCTGTCTCCTCCACTCCTAACCTCATGTCTCTCCTGGCTACACTCTCCACCGGTTGGACCCGTGTCGGCAGGAGAGGTGGGGCTGTGTCTTCTATTTGAAGGATTCTCTCGTGGGGCTACCACTCCCCCCGCCTGACCTCGACCATAAGGCCCAGGCACTTACTCTAAAGCTGTCCCCGGACCCAGCTAGAGGCCCATTATTCCTAACCATAGCCTACATACCCCCCAAGAACCAATCCCAGGCCCTGGGCCCACTAATTGACTACCTCACCTCCCTACCCAACTCGTTGGACCAAATCTTGGTGGGCGACTTGAATATAAACTGGCTCTGCCCCTCATCTTCCTCCCACCGTGAGGCTTTCGA
This sequence comes from Neoceratodus forsteri, assembly GCA_016271365.2. Taxonomy (NCBI): domain Eukaryota; kingdom Metazoa; phylum Chordata; order Ceratodontiformes; family Ceratodontidae; genus Neoceratodus; species Neoceratodus forsteri. The sequence goes on from CM057455.1 coordinate 494,497,452, forward strand.
TTCAATTGACCTAACTCAACTGGTCTCACAGCCTACTAGAAAAAACCCTAGGGGGACAAGCACCCTCCTGGATGTGGTCCTCACCAACAGGCCAATCCGCATCCACAACATCCAAATCCTCCCTGACTGCCTCAGTGACCACTCCCCTGTGCTTTTCAACTGGGAAACCCCTCGGCTCTCATCCCCGGTCAAAACCACCTCTCGAAGGCGGCTTAGGCCTGGGGGACTCATAAGGCCTTAGCCGCCTTGCTCCACACTGATTGGTCCTCTCAACGAGGGCAACCAACATTGACTTGGCCCTGGGCTTCTTTGTAAGCACTTTCAACTTGCCTGTGATATCTTTGCTCCCATAACTGCTAGGAGGTCCAAAGTGAAACATGCCTTGGATCACCCTGCCCTTCTGTGGCAACTAACAACGTGACAATCTTTGGCACCTGCTTGTTGCTACTGGCCGCTCAGCTGACAGGCAGTCCCATGCTGCTGCCCATAACCAGTGCACCTGGGCCATTCCGCAGCAAAGGCGGAATACTACCAAGCCTCTTACCTCCTCCTGGGGAACCCCAGGTGCTTCTGGGACAACATCAAGCAACTGAATGGTCACTCCCAGTCCTCCTTCTCTTCTCAACATCAATGGTACCGTCTCCTCTGACCCTGCCCTCATTTCCTCCCACCTCAATAACTCCTTTACCGACCTTAGCTCAGTACTTCCTGGTAACTTTTCAGTCCACCTCCTCCATCTGTACCACCACCCATTGCCGCCCCTCTTTTCCACTCAGTGCCGTGTCACCATGCAAGAAGTTAGCCTCCTTACTTGCTAAAAGCCCTAAAGGTAACACCATCGGTAATGACTCACTTGATCCCTGCCTTTTACGTCAGGTCTTGGATCAGGTCCTCTCACCTATTACATGCATTTTCAACAAATCACTCTGTCTCGGAAAATTCCCCTCTGCCTGGAAGATTGCCACAGTTACCCCTGTCCATAAAGGTGGTGACAGGACTCTTCCGGGTAACTACCGACCCATCTCAATCCTCTCCCCCCTCTCTAAGGTGTTAGAGAAAATTGTGGCGTCCCAAGTCTCTGACTACCTCTGTAAGTACAATGTTCTCTGCCCTGAACAACATGGGTTCAGAGCAGGTCATAATACCAATACAGCACTCCTGGAATTTTCCAACTTCCTCCATGCCTCCTTGGACTCTGGTGCCCTGGCTGGTGCTATATTCATTGACCTGTCTAAAGCATTCGATACTGTTTCGCATCCTCTTTTGCTCTCCACCCTTGACCTAATAGGATTCTGCCTCAGGTCCTGTTTCCTGGTGCACCAGCTATCTCTCCTCCCGCTCCCAATGTGTGAAAGTCAACGGTACTCTCTCTGAAACATGCCCCATTCGTCTGGGGTGCCGTAGGGCTCAATTCTTGGACCCTACTATTCTCACTTTTCTTAACTCCCTACCCAGCAGTTGTACGGGTAAGATGCTTCTCTATGCTGATGATGCTGTTCTCGTTGCCTCCCACAATGACCCCATGCTGCTACAGAACTCCCTCCAACTAGTCTTTGACTGCAGCTACCTGGTTCACTGAGCACCGACTTGTTATCAACCTTAAGAAAACAAAACGATGCTCTTCTCCCACCCCAAAATAAGTACAGCAAGTTTCCTTAGCTGTCCACCCACACCCAATCTCGTCATTGACCAGGTGCAATCCTATAAATATCTTGGTATAACCTTTGACCCTGCACTTTCATTCCATGGACATATATCTGCCTAAATTCTGTCGCCAACTCACGGCTAGGCATTCTTTATCGGCACAAGAAATGCCTCCCTCCTGATGCCCTCCGCCTGGCTGTCACTTCCTCTGTCATGTCTCATTGACTATGGCCTCTGGTCTATGGCTCAGCAGATCAGACTGCCCTCAACAAGGTTCGTCTCTCAGTAAATAAGGCCTGCAGACTTATCACTGGTGCTCCCAGACTCACTCACACATGTGAGCTGTACACCCTGGCTACCCTACTCAACCTGGAAGAGCGACTCATGTATCAGACATGCCAGCTCACCTTTAAAGCCCTGCATGGCCTATCCCCCATAGGCCTATCCAACTCCATTCGCCGTACTGCACCGATCTTGATCACGCGCAGCTTGTCAAGAGCTACCCTAGTTATTCCAAGAGCCAGGACCTCACAAGGTCAGAGGGCATTCCCCTACCGTGCGCCCCACTGGTATAACTCCCTCCCTGCCAGTGTCTCAAACTCTCTAACCTTAGCTTGCTTTAAGCCCAGGCTCAGAAACTTCCTGCTTAGCTCTCGAAATGCAACTGCCGCTAGCCTAGTGTTAAAAAATATATATATATATATATATATACACTCTGTTTGACAATGCTCACTGAGCGCTCCCTTCCTTTCCTACTTATTTCTCCTCCCTATCTCCCTCCCTTCTACTCCCACCAGCCTCCCGACTATAAGTTTTGCACCTTTGTTATCTTTAGCTCGTTGGAGATTGTACTCTATTGTAACAAAATTGTAATTGAACTGTAACTTTTTTGTTTGTAAGTACTGTGTCCCTTGTACTACTGTTCTGATGTCCTCTTTGTGACGAGGTACCTTTGTAAATGAGCCTCTGGCTCAAAGGTTTCTAAACTGATGTTTAACTAAATAAATAACTAAATAAATAAATAGAACACCAAATGCGGAATCTTTTCCATTTGGAGTTGTATGTCTTTCTGGTGGAAGGCTTTCGAGAAGCCTTAAGGATATCCAGAACCCCTTGGGAAAGATGCAGATCTGCAAACTCTAACTCTTCAAGAACCAAGCCTTGAGATTGAGAGACTGAAGATTGGGGTACCAAATCCTCCCCTGAGTGGATGTTAACAGGTTGTAATTCCTGGGAAGAGACAGGGGAAGATGGACTGCTAGGGACAGCAACAAGAGGTACCATGGCTGCCTGGCCCAGTCTGGAGCAATCAGAATAACTTTGCACGGTTGTGACCTTATCTTGACAAGCACCTTGAACAGGAGAGGGTAGGGGGGAAAAGCGTACAGAAATTTCCCTTCCCAGTTCAGGATCAGAGCATCCAGGGGGACTGAGCCCAAGACTGGGGGTCTGCAACAAAAAAGAGGAAGTTGGTGATTGTCTGGGGCTGCAAAAAGATCTATCTCTGGGGTGCCCATCTTGAGAAAATCACTTTCAACACCAGAGGATCTAGGGCCCATTCATGATGGCCCTGGGATATTCTGCTCAGTGCATCTGCTAGGACATTGTCCTTCCCTAGGAGGTGAACTGCTATCAGAGAGGTTTGCAGGAAATAAGCCAGGGACCACAACTTCATTGATTCTGTGCACAAGGCCGTAGACCGAGTGCCTCCTATGCTTGTTGATGTACCACATGGTGGTGGTGTCTGTTCTGACCTGAACCACCTTGTTCTGCACAGATTTGGAGAAAGCTTGCAATACCAGAAACACTGCTCTGAGTTCCAAGAGACTGATGTGAAGCCGAGATTCCTGAGGCAACCACAGTCCTTGGGTGGTAAGTTCCCCCAAATGGGCTCCCCAGCCCAGCAGGGAAGCATCTGTGGTGAGGACCACTGAATGAGACTGAGTGACAAATGGAACCCCTTGCCTCAAATTGTCCTGATCCTGCCACCATTGCAGGGCTTGGATCAGAGTTCGAGTCACTGGAATTAGTTTGGTAAGGGAATCCTTTCTTTGGGACCAAAAAGCTCTTAAGTGGAACTGAATGTCCCTCATTTGGAATCTTGTGCCTTGGACCACTGCTGTAGAAGCTGCCATGTGGCCCAGTAGCTGAAGGAAGTGCCTTGCTGGTCGAGACACCTGAAGGATGAATGAAGAGGCCAGTTCCATGAGGGTCCTTGCCCTTTCCAGGGGAAGGAAGGCTCTTGCTTTTACCGTATCCAGCTCTGCCCCATGAAGGTGAGGAGCTACACTGGTTCGAGAATTGACTTTGGTAGGTTGAGGAGAAATCCTAAAGAAGTGAGCACTTGCTGGGTCACTTGCAGGTGTGACTTGACTTGGTCTGGAGACTGGCCCACTATGAGCCAGTTGTCCAAGTATGGAAAAATGGAAATCTTTTGTCTTCTTAGGAAGGCAACAACTACTGCCAGACACTTTGTGAAAACCCTTGGGGCTGATGTTAGGCCAAAGGGCATTGCTCTGAACTGATAGTGGCCTGAGGGCAACTTGAACCTGAGGTATTTTCTGTGGGAGCACCTGATGGGAATGTGAAAGTAGGCATCTTTGAGGTCCAGGGAGGCTAGCCAGTCCCCTGGCCTTAGAGAGGGAAGGATAATTCCCAGAGTTATCTTGAACTTTGGCTTTAAAAGATGTTTGTTCAGGTATCTTAGGTCCAGGATGAGTCACCACTCTCCTGTCTTTTTGGGGGTTAGGAAGTACCTGGAGTACAATCCTTTGCCCCAGTGTAGGGTAGGTACTCTCGCTATAGCTCTGAGAGCTAGGAAAGAAGAAACCTCTGCCTCTGGGGCAAGGGTTTCTGAGAGATTTTCAGGTGGAAAAGATCTGGCTCTCAGCTTGGAAAATTTTTTGAAGCTGAGAACCAGACCCTGGCTTACTACTTCCAGGACCCACTTGTCTGATGTAAGAGACATCCAGTCCTGGACAAAGTAAGCCAGCCTGCCCCCTACTGGGATAGGAGAATCGACCCGGGCAGACCCATCAGGGTGTCTGCTTGGCAGGGGCTTTAGGCTGAGGGGTGGATGTAGGCCTGCTCATCCCCCTTCTGCCTCTCCCTCTGAAGAACCCTCTCTGTGAAAAAGAAGAAGAAGAGGCCTGTGCTTGGTAAAAAGGCCTTTGGAAAGGCCTGCCCCTGCCCCTGGACTGCTGCCTCTAAGGAGTTGCTTGCCTTTCCTTGGCATGAGCACTCCTGTAAGTTGTCCTGTATTCATCCATTTTCTTCATGTAATTCTCTGTCTGCTCCCCAAACAGAGAATTACCCACTACAGGAAAATCCATGGCCTTAGCCTGGGTATCCTGTGAGAGGCTAGTACATCTGAGCCAAGCCATTCTCAGAAGAGCCACAGATGTAGCCATGACTCTTGATGATGCATCATTGGAGTCTACAGCAGCATGAAACTGAACTTTCGATGCCTCAATCCCATCTGCAGCCACCTCCTCCAGCTCCTTGGTAAGCTGGGGGGAATCCTGTTTAGCCAGTGCCACTACAGTGTCCCGCCTGGACTTCTGGTACCTGGCGGCATAGGCCATATAATTAGCCTGCCTGAGTCCTAAGCATGATGCCATGTACTGCTTCTTAGCCATGGCATCAATCTTCCTGGAGTCCTTGTCTGGGGGGTGTGATGCCAAGGGAATGCTTGTCTTATCACAGACAGCAGCCTGTACAACCCCAACATGGGTGCATTGCTGATACAAACTCTGTATCTGAGCCTGAAAGAGTATACCTCTTGTCCATTCTTCTGTCCACAGGAGGTATGGAATTGGGAGACTTAAGAATTTTTTGTGTCTGTTTCCCAAAAGATTTGTGGAGGGGAATAGACAGTCTCCTGGACTCTGGGATGTCCATAATCTCTACATAATCAGGCTCTTCCTGATCCTCCACTGCCTCCTCCACAGGAAGCTGGAGGGTATCAGCCACCTTTCTGTAAAACATGTAGTGTGAAGGGGACTCAGAAAGCCTAGGAGGAGAAACACCTGAAGGTCTGTCTGGGGAGATGTCTGGGTCAATAGGCACATCCAGACTTTCACCATCACCATAATCATCTTCCAACTCTCCCTCCTCCTCAAACTCCGGTTCATAAAATTCTTCCAGGGTATAATCCGGAACTGGGGGAACCGACCGAACCGAGCCCCTGCCAAAAGGTGCCGGTTCAGTCGGAATCGATACTAGCGATTGCACAATACGAATCGCTTTGGCTATTTCATCGGTGGTCAGAGTATGAGATTCTGGATCCGAACCGGTCGACTTTTCTTTTCTTTTTCCTTTTGTCAGAACTGGTTCCTCGGAATCGGCTCTCCTTTTGCCCGAAGAAGTAGCGCCCTGGTCAGAGGGCACTCCTTCTGGTTCGGTCGGAACTGAACCGGGCTGCCCATCCGGGTCAGCGGACTTCTCGGCCTCCCTTTCCCTCAGTCTACCTAATCTCTTTTCCAGAGTAGATTTGGGAAAATTTTTGCAAATTTGGCAGTCTGAATCGAGGTGGTCAAACCCCAGACAATAAACACAGGTGGTGTGGGGATCAGCCTTAACAAAGACCTCCCTACACACACTGCAGTGTTGAAACCCAGTGGGCCTGGTTTTTTTCTTGGGTTTCTCAGACATGGCCAACCTAACCAAACTACCCTTTTTTCCGCAATCCGCCAGGCAAGACTCCCCTATCGGTTCCTGACCATGTCATGGGTCTTGGAAAAAAACATACTAAAACCCGTTTTTTTTAGAGCCAATACGGACCAGTAACCACACACTAAAGTAAAGTACAAATTTTACCTCAAAATGATCGGTTCAGCCAAACCGATCCACAGCTTTACAAGTTCCACACAGAAAACAGAACAAAACCTATATAGTACTCACGGTACCACAGACAGAGACTTGAACCGACTATGCGGAAACAACAATTTCGGAAGAAAAAACGACCGAAAACAGACACTTCAACCGACTTTGAACTGAGCAGCAGGAGAAATCTCCGGAGCAACTGTTCAGTGAGGTGGAGTAAAGAATCTGACAGTTGCAGTTCAAATAACAACAGGCAGAGGCTTCAACCGAGCTTGAGATGAACATTCTATGCCATGCATAGAAAAGTTAACCCCTATGTTCTCCGGGGCAGTTGAAAGGCTGGACCTAACTGCAATTGTCAGAATACAGCAATACTTCATGTTGTTTGAAAGAGGTGAAAAAGGATTCTTCAGATACATCAGGGAGAAAAGGAACTGCAGGGAGCAAATCTCTAGAATTAAGATGGAAGGAGGATGGGTGGAAAAGGGGGCTGAACAGGCAGAGATATTAAATGAATACCTCTGTTCAGTATTTACAAGAGAGCAGAATGGACCAATCCCACAAGGGCAGAAAAGGGTAGGGGAAGGCAGTGGAGACAGGATGGTAGATGAGGTGATTCCTGTGCAGAGGGTACTAGACAGCCTAAGGTACGTGCAGCAAGATTAAGCACCAGGACCAGATGGCATACATTCAAGTGTACTGAAGGAACTCGCGGCGGTCCTGGAGGTACCTCTGACAGACAAATTCAACACATCCCTTCTGTCAGGATGTGTGTCCTTGGATTGGTGGATGGCACATGTGGTGCCCCTCCACTAAAGTGGATATACTATGATATCTCTAAACTCAGTATGCTGACGCTCGCCCTACCGAGTAATATTGTCCAAAATGCACAGCCCCGAATGACTCCTATGCCCGACATACGAATTTCGGGCATGACATGAAAATAAAGTGTAAAATGCAGTGGGCCTCTCGCCTCACACCTTCATGTAGGGCTTTGGCCCCACATCCCCGTGAATTCAAAATATCTAACTCTAGGGAAGCGGACTCGTAGTAAAATGTTAACATTTTATGGGGTGCAGCGTGTAAAATGACATGATCCGGACCAGAACCCAGGTCACGCACAATATGTCGGCTGAGCTACCGGTGGTATTCCGCTCCACACCACTGGGACAGCTCGGCCAGCAACCCCATCCAGCTGTCCTTTTCTGAGCATCACGTGGGGTAAGGTAGCAATCCATCACATCTGCTACCTTACCCCGTCGGGTGTAGTAGCGTCAGGTTATCTCATTAATCGGGCAAAGCTGATTGGGGTACTGTGTGTCAGGATAGTCAGCTTCTGTAAACCGTAAGTATACCACAAAAGCGGCTCTTGGGATGAGCCAGGGAACTACAGGCCGGTCAGCCTCACATCAATTGTGGAGAAACTAATGGAGACTATCCTAAAGGAAAGGATGGTGGCATTTTTGGAGGAGAATGGTCTCCTTGATGACTGACAGCATGGAATCACCCAAGGAAGGTCTTGTCAGACCTACCTGGTGGACTTCTATGACTGGGTGACTAGGGCACTGGATAGCAGCAAGGCGGTTGATGTCCTGTTTTTGGACTTCAGCAAGGCCTTCGATGCAATGCCTCACAGGAGGGCAATAGGTAAGCTGAAGACATGGGGCTGGGGTAAAAGATGGTCAGATGGATTGGGAGCTGGCTGGAAAACAGGCAGCAGAGGATGGTGGTATGGGGGGAGCTCTCATCACCCCAGGCAGTCATCAGTGGGGTCCCACAGGGCTCAGTGCTGGGACCTGTACTATTTAACATCTACACAGTGGATATGGCAGCTGGGATTTCAAGTTGGATGAACTTGTTTGCTGATGACACCAAACTGGGAGCAGTGGTGGACAGACTAGAGGGTGGGGGAGTACTGCAGAGGGATTTAGAAGCATTGGAGAGGTGGGCAGACACTTGGCAGCTGGGTTTCAATGCCAAGAAGTGCAGGGTTATGCACTTCGGAATCAAAAATCCTGGGTACAGTTACCAATTGGGGGGGGGGAAGCAGTTATCGATATCCACCGAGAAAAAAGATCTGGGTGTGCTGGTCACAGGTAATATGAATCACTCAGCATGGTGTAGGAAAATGGTGGCAAAGGTCAACAGGATGCTGGGGTGCATAGCAAGGGGAATCAACTAAGGGAGTGAGGAGGTGATCCTGCTGCTGTACAGGTCACTGGCGAGGCCTCACTTGGTGCACTGTGTGCAGTTCAAGCACCCCTTCTTAAAGAAGGACATCAAACCATTGGAGAGGATACAGAGGAGTGTGACCAAGATGTTAAGCGGGATGAGGGAAAAGCCCTACAAGAACAGGTTGAGGGCACTCAATATGTACTCCCTGGAGGACAGAAGGGACAGGGGCGATACCTTTAAGTACGTGAAGGGCATAAACAGAGTTAGCCCTGAGGACCTGTTTAAGTTTAGGAAGGAAGGGGTCACAAGAGGGCACAGACTGAAACTGGAAGGGGGAGGTTCAGAAGAGAAATGAAGAGGCACTTTTTGACGGAGATGGTGGTGATGGCGTGTAATGCATTGCCTGAAGAACTGATTTTGCAAACATCAGTGGGGGGTATTTAAGAGGGGGTGAGACAGGGTCAAGGGCAGAATCAGAATAGGGGAGGGTGTGGAAGACTGGGGTAACTCAGATGGTGTAATCAGTCAGGAAGGAGGAGAGGGTGTTGGGGGCAGCATCAGTACCCAACACTGAGAGCTGCACACTCGAGCAAATATGATAGACCGTAAGTCCTGTATCTGCTGGCTTCTTCGTATGTTCATATGTTAATGTGCTAGGCAAGCTGCTTTCTCCTACCATTTCTCCTTCCTTGGGAACCTACTACCCTCTTCCTTTCACCGCTCCCCCTTTCTCCATACCTTTAGATGCCTGCAAAGGCATATTTGTGCCCCCATACCTGTCACTCCACCTCTTGAACCTTCTGATCTTTTACTCACAGTTTCTGCTGTTCCCCCACCACCACCACCTTTGATTCCCCAAATCTGGGCTAACTGTGCTCATGGCCATCAGTCTGCTCTCTATGCAGTGTGGTACATACTTTATGCACTCTAGTATGTATAGTTCAGAATATCTATGTATGAACCCACGCACTGTGTATTTTATTCAATGTAAGTTTACTTACTGCTCTTAACTCATGAGATTTAGTCTCCTCGGTTGGATGGCCTATTTATCTCGTATTTTGTATTTTTGTACTTCAGATGTTTGTAATGCTTTGATGTCTGTACTCCCATTCCACCCCCCACCCCGGTCACACCTAGGAATGAGCCTTGGCCCCTTATGCCTTTCCCAGTTACCAAAATTGTAAATAAATAAATAAATGTGTTTCTGTTTTAATTTATCTGAAAACTGGTAATTGAGAAAGGCACACTGAACTAGTCAATAAGTGAGTGACTGGAGGAGTTAGGGTTACATACATACAAACACACGATGAAGCCAGCAGATAAAGGCCTAATGGTCTATCTTGTCTGCTCGAATGTGCAGCTCTCAGTGCTGGGCACTGATGCTGCCTCCCTCACCCACTCATTCCCTTCCCCACTAATTTCTCCATCTTCTTTACACTTAACCATGTAGTTCCCACCACTACCCTTCTCACCCTCTTCCCTAATTGCTCAAGTTGCTTTACCCTTTTCCTCCCCCTCCTTTCCCATTCTGATTTTGCCAATCACTCTGTCTCCCCCCCCAACAAATTTCCCAACTGATGTTTGCACAACTAGTTCCTCAGGCAGAGCATTCCACGCTGTCGCCACTCACTCTGTTACAAAATGCCTCATCTCCCTTCTGAACCTACCCCCCTCCAACTTCATGCTATGCCCCCCTTGTGATTCCTTCTCTTTTCATATTTGAACAGGCCATCCTGACTAACCCTATGAATGCCCTTTAAGTATTTGAAGGTCTCAATCCTATCTCCCCTGTCCCTTCTATCCTCCAGCAAATACATGTTGAGTGATCTTAACCTATCTTCATAGGGCTTTTCCCTCATCCCACTGAACATTTTGGTTGCTCTCCTCTGAACCTTCTCAAACAGTCTGATGTCCCTTTTTAAAAATGGGCACCAAAATTGCAGACAGTACTCCAAGTGAGGCCTCAGCAATGCCCTATAGAGCGGCAGGATCACCTTCTCACTCCTTGATGTGATTCCTCTTGCTATACACCCCAGCATCTTATTGGCTTTTGCTGCCACTTTTCGACACTGCGCAGAGTGATTCACATGGCCTGTGACCAGCACACCTAGATCTTTTTCTTCAACGGAAACTGCTAACTGCACACCTCCTAGTTGATAACTGAACCCAGGATTCCTACTCCCAAAGTGCATACTCCTACACTTCTTTGCACTGAAGCCCAACTGCCAAGTGTATGACCATCTCGCCAATGTTTCTAGGTCCCTCTGCAGCACCTCCCACCCCATCCACCACTGTCCCCAGTTTGGTGCCATCAGCAAACATGCTTATCCTACCCTGAATACCCTGTGCTGTATCTGCTACATAGATGTTGAATAAATTGGTTGTGATGGGTTAGATTAAAAATCAGTTGTGAAAGATCCCGTTACTAACCCCTTATAGTACCAGTGACCCCCCCACACACACACAGCTGCAATTCACTTACGTAAACTCCATTTTCTTACTTTTTTTCATTACATCATTTTAACATGTTAAAGGAGTTCTTGGTCGCATCATTCAACTGAATCATGATAAGCCTGACCATCAATGACAAGGTGGCCTCCTCACTGGTCAGGTACCTACACTTCAAATTTTAAAACGATAGTATGAACTGAGTTCCCACTGCTTTCTCTCTTTCTTGTGTGGAAACCACTGTCTGGCTTCATCCTTTATATAGTGTGCACTAGCCCATAAGAGGCTCACAGGTGACCACTGGGTAGCTTACTACTTAGGAGAAGGCCACACCTTTCTTATTTGTAATGCAATCTCAGAGGTTCAGCAAGCTCAACCCTGGCTAATACAGAGATTTTATCACATCCCTTATACATTTTTCTTAAATTTTATAGTGTTGTTCCTGCTGAGCGGCCAAAATCAGAATCAAACAGTTATAGTACCAGTGTTTCACCCCAACAGCTGCCTGAAAGATTGCAATTCCTTTAAGTTGATTACATTTTCTTACTTTGTCTTCATTACATCATTTTAACATTTTAGAGGGGCTTTTGGTCCCATCATCTGGTCAAATCACAATTAGCCTGATCACCAATGACAAGGCGACCCTCTAATTGGTCAGTGCCTACACTTTAAATTTTAACATGCCAAGATGAGCTGAGGTCCTACTGCTTTCTCTCTTTCTTGTGTGGAAACCACTCTCTGCCTTAATATTTTATATAGTGTGCTGTGACCCATAAAAGGCTCACAGATAAGGCTTACTAATTAGGTGAAGGCCACACTTCTATGTGTTTAATGCAATGTTAAAGATTTAGCAAGATCCACTGACTCAAATTTCCGAGTAAAGGGATTTGAGAGCAGTGGATGACACTACTTTTTACGACTAGCAATTCTAAATGCACCGCCTGATCACTGCATTTTTTACAATAACTGTAATTTTCCTTAACAGTTGCAGTATTTTATCAGTGTAAGCTTTTAACACTCAACTTACTGGCAGCAGCTTTACTTTTCTAAATTTATGTTTGTATAGTTTTGTAGAAATAATTGACATGGTTGTACCAATGTCAATTTTCATTCTGGTTTTACATTATTAAAGTTTGCTATTACACACGATTTTACACACTCACTATCAGAAGTCCCAATAAAGTCTAATCCAATTTTTTTTCCAATGACTTAACTTTTACAGTTGCTCAGTACTACGAGAACACAACATTTGGTGTGTAGCTGTGACAGGGTTTGTAGTTCTTAGGTTTGTGAATCCGATAATTGCCATCTCGTGTGAACTGATCCTTGGCCAGTTGGTCAGTCTGCAGGCTCACTAATATGACTTCAGCTGGCAACACCGTCATGGATGATTCATTGTGTTGCAACAGTGCGAGTGTTGAGTGTACTGATTTTGTACTGTCTAGCATTGTCCTCAGTAATTCCAAAATATTTGTTTTAACTTGTTTCTGGTGTTGAAACTGTTGCACGCAGTGGCTAGTTACTTCAAAGGTATTGGCTATTTTGAGTGCCTTATGTCAGGACAGCATTTTAGTCTGTGAATAATTCAGTAAACAGTGGCGAAGTTCTAAAGCTGTGAAGCATTTGACTAATACTGCCACAAACAAATGGGTCCCTCTGTTTTTCACCCAAACTGCTTTCCAATTTGCAGCAGGAAACCAGTTTGTTCAAACATACAATATATTCTGCAATAGTTTGCTTGGTTGCTGCTTTCAGCTGTGAAACAACCTTTTCTATCACAATGAACAAACAATTCTCTGCTTCACAGAAGGAGGGTCAACACAACTCAACATTAAGGAAACCAGACTGGCCTTACATTAATACAGTTTATCCCAGAGTAATAAATATAGATGCATTACAGGTGCAAAATATTCAACAGAGATAGTAAAATGGCAAGAGCAGGGCACACTGTACACCATGTATGTAAATGGTAGCTTCAGCTTGTGAGGGAGGACAGACAGGTGTAAAGTCACTCCCCAGTACTACTGGTGCCTTTAAGAAAAACAAAAAAAAGTTCCCCCCTCTCCCATTGTAATAGTGAAATAAGCCCTGATGCTATTGGTACCCCCACCAACCCTGATCCCTGTTGTGATAAAGAAAGTATCCCTGGTACTTCAGTGGTACCCTTCTCCCTCACTAGATCCCTGTTGTAATAAGGAAATTAATCCTGGTGCTAATGGTACCATGTCCTACCCCGTATCCCCTCTGCAATAAAAAAAAGTGTCCCTGATAGTCCAGTGGTACCCCCAACCCCTTACTCACCCAATTCATGTTGAATAAAGAAAGCATCCCTAGCCAGCCCATTGGTGCAGTGGTAAAGCAGTCACTCATGATGCTGGCAACACGACTTTGGGAATGAGATTGGGCCGTCACGGGGGAGGAAGAACAAGCATCTCAGAGGATGCATTCTTCCTCCGCAGATGGATGGCTATCATTACTGCTGCAGAACTGCCACCTGGGTGAGTACAGGTGGTAGTACTGTAGACAGCAAGAAAGGGAGGGAGGGGGCCAAGATCTGCATGAAGTACACTTGCATGCTTCTGATTGGGCCTTCTAGTGTACCAATGTCCTCAGGTATGGGACCAGAAAAGTGTGGGGGGAGCCTGCCTCGAGTACAATGATCTGAGCACACTTAGGCCCCAACCTCTGCTGTTGCCAGCCTCTAGGGAATACACCAAGAACCTCTGCTTCTGTGATCAGTTCATTCATTCATTTTATTTTTCATCAGGAAAATGACTGGGCACAGCCCTTTTTCAGTCATGCCTGACATACAATTACAAAAAACACAATAATATAATAAATACAAGAAAGAACAAGAAATACAGACAAAGACAAGTTAACATAGTAAGAAAACACAGTAAAAAGTGCACAATTCAGATATTATTACAAGAGCAATGAGTTATTGGACCATAGTAGGATACAAGCATTTTTTTTAAGTGCATTATACTCTTAGCTTTTTTTGTAACTTGTGATAACTTGTTTAACAGTTGTGGACCATAACAGGTGAATGAGCGTCCTGTCTGAGACAAATGAAACAAACAGTAGCAAACACAGCAACAAAGGACAACATTAAACAATTATATAGTTATGTCAACTCTTTGAGGGGTAATAATACTGGAATAAGATCGTCAGCACACAATAATCGAAACATAGAGGAACCACTGGATATTGCCAATATAGTCAATGCATACTTTGGATCAGTATTCATCGCAAAATCTAATTTAGATATAACCACTCCAGAGGGGGTAAAATTAGATGTTAAGATTAATCCCAGTAGAATCATTGATAAAATAAATGCATTCAAAAATACTACGTCAGCAGGACCAGATAATATCTCATCTGCAGTGCTCAAAATATTATCCCATGTATTGCAACACCCCTAACCAAGCTGTTTAATAAATCCTTCTCAGAACAAATAGTTACAATTGATTGGCTAACTGCCACAGTGATACCGGTTCACAAAAAAGGTAGTAAATTAGACTGTACAAATTATAGGCCAATCAGCCTAATGTCAGTTCCAGGAAAGATATTGGAATACATAATTAAAGAAGATATTTATATATATATTTAAGGGACAGTAAACAGTTAGACCCCACACAACATGGCATCATGCCTGGAAGATTGTGTATAACGAATCAGCTATGCTTCTATGAAAACCTATCATTAGCTTTGGATCAGGGATATCCAGTAGACTGTATTTACCTAGATATGTCAAAAGCCTTCGATAAAGTCCCTCACAATCAAATAATCCAAACGCTAATTAATCTGGAAATTGATGGATGATTGATACATTGGATTCAGAATTGGCTATCAGGTAGGACACAAAAAGTTAGTATCAATGGGTTTTGTTCAGCACCTGCCTCTGTAACAAATGGTGTACCACAGGGCTCAGTGCTGGGCCCTTTACTATTACAGCTACACATATCCAAGTTAGGACATAATGCGGAAGTATGCATAAGCAAATACGCAGATGATATTAAACTGGCTAGTGTGGTTTCAGTTAGTACTGACAGACAAAAACTACAAGATGCTCTAAATAAACTGATTGGGCTGATTCAGCTGGTATGATTTTTAACCAGGAAAAATGTAGTGTATTACATTTTGGAAATCACAATACACATACTACATATTTTATGAAGAACAATTTCCTCAAAACTAGCAGCGAGGAAAAAGATCTGGGAATTATTATATCTAATAAACTAACATTTGAAACTCATTGTAGGCTCAGGTAGCCAAAGCAAAAAAGAGTCCTATGGACAATTAAGAGAAATTTCAAAAGTAGAGAGGCTAAAGTTATTATGCCTCTGTGCAGAGCGAATATCAGACCTCATCTAGATTATGGTAACCCACTATGGGGACCTATAAGGGGGACTAATAGGGACAACATTGAGAGGGTACAGAAGCAATCAACTAAAATTATATATGAATGCAGGAACTTGGGATACGAAGATAGGCTGAGAAAACTAAATTTAATGCCACTCAATAAGAGAATGATTAGGGGGGACTTGATATTAAGATTCTGAATTAATGGATGAACTGAACCTAAGTATTACGGATCATAACAAGGGTAATAGGGGACACAAATGAAAATTAAAACACACAAAGTTTAAAACAGAGAAACGTAAGGCATTTTTTACACAACACGTAATCAACCCATGGAATACTCTCCCTGATGATACTGTGTACAGTATGCACAAAACACAATTTAAAAACAGACTCGATAATTGACTATTAATGGGTACTACTCTAACTTACTATTAGATTGTTACAGGAGCACATATGGGCCTAAAGCCTTTCTTTCACTCCTATGACCGTAGCATGGACCTTAGTAATCTATATGAATTTATGTAAAATAAAGAAGCCTAAGTTGGAGGTGGAAGTGCTGGATACCGGTAAGTTGGACCTCATCATGGGGTGGGGCTGGGGTAAGCCGATGGGATTTGAAACCCTGAAAGTATGTGACAGGCCCACGGGGTGATGTGCCTCACTCAGTGATGGGCTGGGATATCAGAAAATTTAAATTATATTTAAAAAAAAGTACCCGTTGTAGTCCGGTGGAACTCCCCATACTCACCCAATCCCAGTTGTCCCACTGGTCCCTCCCCCCTCCCAGTAGCCTCCAATCCCAATGAGACTGTCAGTACTTATCCACTAGTCTCCTCCTTGTTCAGCCTCCATCTGCCCCCCAAATGTCCTGCAGCAATATACAAAGCTGCATATTGCTATACAACTTGTCTAAAAATGAACCAAGTTAGTATTTTTTTTTTTTATTCTTTTGGTAACTAGTTAAGACCCACTAGGCAAAAGTGCCTGTTTCCAGGAGTGACCCGGGAGCACTGGGGAGATTAAGTGACTTGTTCAGAGTCACAGAGTAAGCAAGTGGAGGTTGTGAGAATCAAACCCAGGTCTGCTGTATGTAACAAGCTCATTCACCATTCATTACTCTAACTTCTAGGCTATAATTCCAGCCCTTCTAACCTCCAGAGGATTACCGCCAGGTATACATACACAGTACCATACAAAGGCACAGAGGCATTGTGCAGAGCTGCTAATGGTCTCATAATGGTATGTAAATGGCCTCTTAGCACCTTGTACACCTTGTCTGGTTATTAGCATGTTGCCATTGGAATATGGCACCCATAAGCAGAGGTGCTAACCCATTGGGGATGCTCTATCCCCCATCCCTTTGCTACTGGGTGTCTGCTTTTGGAAGGAGCTGTGGTGCTCTGCATATCTGCACTTTGCGCAATGCTACTACAGCCCAAAATTTATACATACAGCATGTGTTGGCCAGGGTGCTCTGCATGTATGAATATGGGTCCTTAATGGCAGCATGCTAATTAGAGCCATGCGCTATGCATTGCTTGGCACACTCATCTGCTATTGAAAATGGCCCACAATCTTTAATGGTAACCCATCAAAATGGTGACGGAACTTGAGCGACTCAAGTTCAGCACTTGTTATATGAGCTACCCTGAAAGGATAGAGACGGACAAACAGAAAGGCAACTGGAAGCACAGGATGGGGAATGGAAGAGGAGGGAAGGTACGTGGGAGATAGTGTGGCAAGAGGCTGCCGAGCTATCCATGTGGTGTGGTGGTGGTGAGTGTGGCTGGCTACAGTGGGAGGTACAGGGTTCGGGGTTTAGGAGGTGCACAGTATTTTGTGTTTTTGGTAGGGAGTATTTTTTTTTTTTTTTTTACGTTTCTCCCTCCCCAACATGCCCCTCTGGAGTCAAGAATCCTTAGTGAGTGCGGGGGCAAGCTCGCTGCATAAAAAATTTGTGTTTGCTGGTGTTGCTTCACTGGTGGTGTACATCGCTGCTTTGGTTTTTGGGCAATGTACACTCACTGTTATGACACGGAACACACCACGAGACTGTCTGGAACAGTTTCTCCATTTACTTATACCATATGGTCTATCTCCTTGAAACTGTATTGTGTATTCCCTTGTATCTATGGTTAGCCGAGTGTAATGACTAATTTCTCTTGTACAATAGGTATCACCATGCCTGTCTATACTGTAATGTGTTGGACCCATGTCCGTATTATGTAACAGTAACCACTGTGACGTGATGTGCTTTTACCTATGTCTGTAACTCCTGGGTTGTGACTGAAAATGGGCAATTTCTTTGTCGAGAGCACTTACCCGGTAATCAAAAACTAAATAAATAAATAAACCTTGTTTTATTCATAGCTGCTTCTCATGTCCTACTAAAATCAGACTACTTCTTTTGCAGCTTGACAAAGCCCCACCAAGCACAAAGGAGATTAAGCATAACTGTTTTTCAATATGTGAGTGAGGGAATCAAGGCCATGCAGGTACAGGAGCACCAGGAGGAAAAGGAAGTGCTGGAGGTGCTGTGAGTCATCTTGTAGACACTGGGGTAGTGTACAGATCTCTAGCACAGGGAGAGGAGTTGGATATGGCACTTGGGGAAGCCATCATCAGAATGGCAAGCAAGAGGGAGGTGCTGGTAGTTGGAGACTTCAGTCTGCCAGATGGGGAATGGGACCCTCCAACTGCAGCATCTGCAAGGAGTAGGCCATCCTTGACTCCCAACAAGGGTCTTTTCTCTGGCAACTAATCAAAGAACCCACTATGGATTGGTCAGTGCATTCATTCCTTTTGTTTTTTAGTTTTCTGAACTATGCCAGCAGCTGAGGTGGGTGCTGATGTGATTTTAAAAGTGGCTTTTCTGAAAAATTTAGGAAGGAGAAACATGAACCCCTTAGTGGGGGCTAAGACCATCATATCCATGAATTCAACCTCCTCCTCATCAGTTTCCTGAGAAAATGCTGTGGGAACTGAATATATGTCTCACAAAGGTATAGCAAGAGGCAAGTGTTCTGAAAATCTTGGAAGCAAGGCACATTCTTGCTCAGGAGAACCATCTGGTTCTATGGGTTTATTTATTTATTAACCAGGTAGGTGCACTGATCCAAAGGACTGTTTTCAGGCACAACCCAGGCCATAAAGATGGCACATGAGAATACAGACAAATACAAAATTGTGTTACATAAAAATAGTGCAGGTGAAATGCATGAGCACAAGACTACATAGACAAAGCTTAGATCACAGGCATCAGAAAAGGTACAAAATAGAATGGATTAAGCAGGATTACAAGTTGTGATACAAATACAAATGCATGTTCAAGAATGCAGTTATATAACACAAGTGCAGCTACTTAGAAGAAGAAGTAAGTGTAAGATGAGCTAGGGTAAGTTATGAAATATTCATTGGTGCACCCTTGTTTGGGAAGGGATGTACAGGGGCCCTGGAAGGAGGGAAGAGTACTAATATCCAAGGTTAGCCAGTTAAGAAGGAGCACTTAGCTTTGGAAAGTAGCCAGGCTTTGAGGTGAGTTTTAAAAGTAAGGTGGGAGTCCAGTGAGCGGAGAGAAGCAGGGAGTTTATTCCACAGTGTGGGGGCCATGACAGACAGGGCTTTGCTTCCCAGGACAGGCATCTAGGACCGACTCTGTGTTTGATCAGGGATGAATAAGGTGATAATTTGCCCACTCTAATGGTGCCTATCAATGATGCAGCCAAGAGGACAGTTGTAACGTCCTTGGAGGCAGAGCTACCCTAGGGACTGGTATAGGGTGCAGTGATGTGTGGAGAAGGGTGACAAGAGTGCAAACCTACAAATATTGCTATATACAGTGGTTAGTTTGGAGCACAGCGAGGAGAGTACATGGGAGTAAATCAGGGCACAGTACTCCAGTAGGGGGAGGTTTCCTTGGGCAATGGCTAGGCACGCCTCCGGGGTAATGTAGTCTATTAGTCTAAATCCAGACCCTAGTTTCTGGTTGACACATAGCACCATATTGTTACTATGTTCCAAGAAGGAAAGGGAAGGGTCGAGGGTGACACTGAGGTATTTAAAGTAGGGAACATTCTGCAGGGGGTGAGCCTTCTGGAGTATGTACTGTTAGGGAGAAATTCGACTTGGAAGATTTGAAATGTAGGATTTGGACCTCAGGAGCATTGCCTTGTTTTTTTTTTCCTTGTTGAACAGGAGCCTGTTGGACAGAAACCATTTATGGGCAGCACCGTAGTTCAGGGTAAGGGTGGTGGATAGAGTTGCTAGGGATTTATCACAATGAAATAACACAAGCTCGTCCACGTACAGCAAGGCTTAACATGTAAGACTATCCATGGGAAGAGAGTTATAAAGAGGGAAAACAGCAGAGAACTCAGAATGGAGCCCTGGGGAACACCTACGGAAACTGACATAGCCGGGAAGGTGGCAGTACTAATATTTACTGATTGGGATCTGCCAAAATGATAGCTCTGGAACCACAATGAAGTTTTCCAATGAGCAATCAAGGTGCTGGAGTTTTGTGTGGAGAAGGGCATGGTCAACCAGGTCGAAATACTTTGTCAGATCACAAATACAGCACCAGTGGCATTCCCTTTAGCCATGTTCCAGAGAGTTCTCCCTCCTCCTCCTCCTCTTCATAAAACATTTCTACCTCCTTCTGTGCAGGCACCCAGACATACTCATGAAATTCCCCATAGCCTGGAATACCTGGAAGAAATGCTATGCCTTGGTCATGTCCTCCATTGAGGACATTTCATTTTTATTCACTTGCGACTCCTTTCCTTCTTCAGGAGGAGGGACAGATACTTTTTTTTGGCATGCACAGTTTCCTCTTTTATTTTTTTTTCACTGGTTTCAGGTTTCCCCCATTCAGACACCCTGATTTCTGATCCATCTTTGCAACTTTATCTTTTCTTATTTTTGTCAACTGGCATCTCTTTCACTTCTTCAGTAGGAGGGGCAGTGACAGGCATGAGTTGATGCCTGCTCAATAGCCCTTTTATTCTTACTGAATTCAGGGTTCTCCCTTTCAGACACCTTGTCCTTCTGCTTACTCTGAGGGGTTGGACCCTCACCTAAGACTTGTTATGACATAGAGGCAGATTGAGAAGCCCTAATGAAGTCTAATTTTTTTTAGACCTTTATTTTGTGTTTTAGGACAAAACTTTAAACAAAGCTTGCAACTGTTAAAATTGTGGTCTTGCACCCCAGGCAATTTAAGTACAACTTATGACAGTCTGCCTTTGCCAGGAGTTGGAAACAAACTTTACAATTTTTAAAAGCCTGCAGCCCCTGTCTTCTTCCTTAGTCAAGTCAAACACTGGAAAACTAGGGAAGATAAAGTGTCAATGAAAAGTAATTTTTGAGAAAAAACCCTGTATATGTAAACAATGGGTTTAAAGTATTTGAAATGTGGTTTGGGTCCCTTAAAAATGAAACCACAAATAGAAATAGCATACAGATGATTTTTTTTTAGGCTAAACTGTAAACTAACAGCTCAGTTCCCAAATAAGAGGAACTGAGAAAAATAAACAGTAAAAATCACAAAGCGGTTTAATTTTGTCGGCAGTTTTAAAAGTGGTTTCCTAATAGTGGGAACCGTGCTGAAAAATGGCCTTCTCCATATCCCAGAAATCAGAGAAAAGTTAAAAAATATATAATAAATAACCTAACTGAGTGGAGTTATCAAAATAACTAAACAGTATGCTATGGAAACATTTTACAAAATGATAAACTGAGAACTGGTTGGAAGTTGAAGAGAAGACTTTGGGGTAAACTGCTTCTTCAGGCGGAGAAATAAATCTGCTGTTAGATTGTGAGGGTGAGCAGAGTCTGAATTTCATTCCAAATTCCATAATTGGCATTAAATTCTAAGCTCTGGGGCAGCTCATTTCAGGGGAATGATGCAGTTGTTAACAGGAGTGGAGGATTCCTGGGGTTTGAAAGGTCTGTTATACAGGCACAATCATGTAAAAACAAGTTACAAGTAATTTTTACCTCTGTTGTGCAAAATAGCATAATCCATTAAATCACTTCAATTAATATCAATAAACATACTTCATATAGAAATTAGTTAATAATGTCATAGTACTGCACAGTAGTAATGGATGCAAGTGACTAAATACAGCTTCACTGGTATACGCTCAGTCAATACAAAGACAAGGATGCTGCCTTATTCTGCTGCAGACTTCAACGAGCAAAAATGTCAATGTGGAAGCTGGTTAAAAAAGAAGGCAGAATATTAAAACAGCTGGTCACATAACTCATTCCAAGCAAAATATGTTAGAACAGTATATCAACTAGGTGCTAAAAGAAAATAAAAATTGTGTAAGGGGGAGGGAACAGAGGGGGAAGACAGGAGAAAACAGAAGGAAAAACTGAGTGTATATATGAATTATATTCTTCCTCCTCTTTGGGATCAGGAGGGAGTAGAGAAACCTCAGGAGTCACACTCCAAGTCATGGGCTGTTGTGATAAAGAGACGGAGCCAGGAGATCCACTAGGCTAGGGTTGCAATGACGAGAGTGACAACAGGGGAGGAGCTGATGAGATGACCATCATCAGTAATGTAGGCAATAATCTTTGGATCAGTTCTGAAAATGTAACCAATACTGCAGCATTAGCATCAACACTGACAGCTAGCAGTAAGCTGTGGGCATGTAACAATACCATAATGGAGCCTGCATCCAACCTTGGCATCTCAACAACAGTAGCACCAGTAACTTTACCACACAGGGTATCAATGGAGATCGTGACCTTGAGTAAGAGAAATGGTATGACATGCCACTAAAGGTGACTTCTGAGTCTTATTCTTCAAATAATGGCACTTTCTTGGCAACAGTGATGCTGAATGAAAAGGTGATTTCAGAGGCATCGCTGGATGAAAAAATTGAGGCAGAGACCCTGTTACAGAAGCAGAAGCTGCTTGCTTGATATTCTCCATTTTCTGCAGAAATTGTTCTAGTTACTTTTAACAGCATCTCCTCTTAACCTGGATGAAGTTTTGGCAGATAGGGCAGAACTTTACATCATGTGTGTGGCCCGGGCAGTGAACAAAGTTCACGAGCATTGTCAGGGAAGACTTTCTAGCCATACTACCAGACAGAAAAATGGTGACATCATGTAATGATTTCGGTATGTGGAAATAAATGAGAAAATTCAATGATTTAAATCAACGAAGACATGTCTTCAGTCCAACAACTGTGGTCAATGGTGGGAGAAGAAGAAAGCAGGAGGAAACACTGACATCCTGGTACACATAGGGACAAATGATCTCTCCAGCCGGTCAGTTGTGGAGACCAAGGAACACCTGACCAGGTTGGGTGACAAATTATCATCCATTTCGTCCAGCATCTCCTTCTCTGAGATCCTGCCAGTCTGGGAGAGGGGGGCAGATGGACAGAAGGTCAGAGAAGGGGAGACAGGAGAGCTAAACATGTGGCTCAAGGGCTGGTGCCAGGAAAAAGGACACAGATTTGTAGGGAAGTGGCAACAGTTTTGGGAGCGAAAGTTCTTTAAATTTGATGGACTGCATCTGACTAAGGAGAGAGAGTGCACTGGGGCAGAAGTTTGAAGTCTTTGCAGAATATTTAAACTAGCAAATGGGGAGAGGGGTGCAGCACCCCATACGTCAAATGGGAAGAACACCTCTCCCCCCTCAGCTAGTGGTCAAACAGGGAGTCAGCATGTTTGCAGTTCATTTGCATCACCAGGTAAGAAAAAAGGTCAGTCTCCCCATACAATGCACAGGGGAAATGCCATACCTCACCCAACAAACAACACACTGAAATCTGGCCAATGGAAAATCATGTACACAAATGCTCACAGCCTGGGAAATAAGATCCCAGACCTGCAGGCAATAATGTCAGAGGCTAAACTGGGCATAGTAGCAATTAGTGAGACGTGGTTTACCAGTAGCCACACTTGGGAGACTTCAGTACCTGCCTATGTACTGTTCAAAAGAGACCGAGGTGCAAAAGGGGGTGGAGTGGCCCTGTATGTCAATGAAAATGTCAAAGCCACAGAAATTCAGAATACACATAAGGAGCCAGAAGAACTGTGGGTCACCCTGGAAACAGGAAATGGGACAGCCATAAGAACTGGGGTTGTTTCACAGGCCCCCATACCAGGGGAGGACATAGACACATTACTGTTAGAAGATATACAAAACATGACAGCTAAAGGGGAGGTTCTGATAATGGGAGACTTCAACATGCCGGATACAGATTGGTCAATACCAGCAGAAACATCTGCCAGAACTAGACACATGGTGGATTCCCTGCAGGGGGAGGGCCTCAAACAACTGGTACAACAACCCACAAGAGACAGGGCTATCCTAGATCTAGTACTGACTAACAGGGAAGGGATCACAGATCTCCAGGTAGAAGGTCACCTGGGGGCCAGTGACCATCACATGGTATGGTTCAATTTCGCTATTACAACTACATCATCCCATTCCAAAGCAAAAATATGGGACTTCAGAGAAGCTGACTTTGATAAGATGGCCAACAGAGTTAAGCTAGCCCTGGCAAAAAGAAACACAGGTGAGGGGGTACAGGCAAAGTGGGGAAGCATTATGATGCAATAATCAAGCAACATCCCATTGTGTTAGACAAAAGGAAGTGCAAAAGAAGAAGGAAACCACTTTGGTTCTCAAATACAGTAGCAGAAAAGGGCAGAGCCAAAAGGCTGGTCTTCAGGAAATATAAGGGAACACAGCGGGATGAAGACAGGGAGGCATACCAAACTGCCCTAAGGGAAGCAGGGAAGGCAGTAAGGCAGGCAAAGTCCCAAACTGAGGAAACACTAGCACAAACAGTAAAAGAAGGTGACAAGACTTTCTATAGATAAATTAGTGAAAGGAGAAAGTCCAGAGGGGCTATTGCTAAGCTCAAAGAAGAAAAGGGGGCATGTGAGGAGGAGGACCCTGTAAAAGCATCTATCCTAAATAGATACTTTTGCTCAGTATTTACTGAAGAGAAGGTAGGGCAGGGCCCACAGCTCAGCACCATGGACACAGGGGGATGGAGGTGAGCACTACTCCCTTCACAAAAGAAAGGGTCCTACAAGAGCTCGCTAAGCTCAGGGTGGACAAGGCAATGGGACCTGATGGCATACATCCCAGGGTACTAAAGGAGCTAAGGGTGGAACTAGCAGAGCCATTAGCAGAACTGTTTCATGAGTCTCTGAGCACGGGAGAGGCCCCAGAAGACTGGAGAAGGGCTCATGTGATCCCGCTCCACAAGAGTGGTAGCAGGGAGGAGGCAGGGAACTACAGACCAGTCAGTCTTACCTCAGTAGTGGGCAAGGTTATGGAGGCACTCCTTAAGGAAAGGATAGTGCAACACCTGGAATCCATAGGGGCACAGGATCCAAGACAGCATGGGTTTACAAAAGGAAGGTCCTGTCAAACTAATCTCCTAGATTTCTTTGACTGGGTAACCAGAGTGGTGGACCAAGGGGGAGCAGTTGATGTCGCCTACTTCAACTTCAGCAAAGCTTTCGACACTGTTCCACATAGAAGATTGATAAACAAGCTCGGTAGGCTCTGGGTGGGTCAGAAGTTGGTCAACTGGGTGGCAGACTGGTTGACGGGCAGAAAACAGAGAGTGGTGGTAAATGGTATGCGGTCAGAAGAGATGCAAGTCACAAGTGGGGTACCTCAGGGATCAGTCCTGGGGCCAGTCCTCTTCAATATCTTCATCAGTGACATTGCAGATGGACTAGAGGGTAAGGCTTGTCTGTTTGCAGATGACACCAAGATCTGCAACAGAGTTGATGATCCAGATGGGGTGGGCAGAATAAGAAGAGATCTGGATAAACTAGCAAAATGGTCAGAAGAGTGGCAACTGGGATTTAATGCAAAGAAGTGCAAGTTCATGCACACAGGGAAGAGAAACCCTGAAGCCACCTATAGGCTGGGAGGGGAGTTGCTGGCAGTCACAAAGGAAGAAAGAGACTTGGGCATCATCATCACCGATGACCTGAAATCATACAAGCAGACCTCTAAAGCAGTAGGTAAGGCTAGGGGGATGTTAGGGTGTATTAGCAGGGGTATCACAAGTTGTAAGAGGGAGGTAATAATCCCTCTTTACAAGATACTGGTTAGGCCCCATCTGGAGTACTGTGTGCAGTACTGGAGGCCACACCTTCACAAGGACATTAACCAAATTGAGGCAGTCCAGAGAAGGGCAACCAAAATGGTGCAGGGACTGCATCAGAAGACATATGAGAACAGATAAACAGAGCTCAATATGTATACCCTAGAGCAAAGGAGGGCGAGAGGTGATATGATCAAAACATTCAAACACCTTAAGGGCATTAACAAGGTGAAAGAGTCTAACATGTTTCAATATAAGAAACATAGCAGGACAAGAGGACACAGCATGAGATTAGAGGGAGGCCGATTAAGGGGTAATGTGAGGAAGTTTTTTTTTCACAGAAAGGGTGGTGGATGCATGGAATGATCTACCTCAGGGAGTGGTGGCTATGAATACAGTGCAGGGCTTCAAACAGGCATGGGATAGGCATAAGGGAGCAATACAGATGAGTATGAATAGATAGGCCACTGTCAGCAAAGGATTATGGCACAGTTATAAGGTAGAAAAAGAAATGGGCAGACTGGATGGGCCTTGCAGTCCTTATCTGCCGTCAACTTCTATGTTTCTAAATGGAGGAGGTGTGGGGCTGCCCATGCTATATAGGCATGCCAGTGTGCACACTGGCATGTCAACATGGCTGGCTGCAGCTTGGCAAAAGTTTGCAAGTGGTCCAGATGCTGATGGTTCACAGTTTAATATGCGTGACACGATGAGAAGACACATCCTCAAAGAAGACTAGGTGTTTAAAAACACGAGAATAATGGGGATAACCATAATAAAAGCAGCAGTCCTTTTAATTATTTCAAACCTAAAACAAATGGGGGAAGGGCATCTTCTGAGACAGGAAAATAGGTGCTCTACAAAGGAATAAAATGGTAGGTTCACAATTTTCACCATAACATGCACACCTAACTTTAAAGGTCTATATACTGTACTACTTGATGCCACAGTGCTCTCTTGCAGCTCATTCCATAACTAACAATGGTGCTTTGCAGAGCAAACATCTGCCTTAAAGGAGACAGGAAATTATTTTTACATAGTTAACTGCCCTTCCATCTTCCTTTACATGCCAGTTATGTATTATGATATGTTTTGATGATTTTTCATTATAGTCTAGCTTTGGGGTGCGCTCAGATCTACATAGAGTTCCACTCTCCTCACCAGCTACTGCTATTAATTTTCATATTTCTCAGACATTTTATGACATCAATAATTCCCATTCCATGCTATTAAGCTGAATGGCCTGGAATGGTGTTATTGATGTAATAAAATGTTGAGGCAGTATGAAGAAACAGCAGCAACTGCTGAGGACAGAGGGAGTCATGGTAGTTTCAAAGGCAACAAAATAAGATTATTAATAACAAAAAAAGGTCAAAAACATGTCTGAATACTGGGTAGCCAGTGAAAGGACAACTGGAGGTCCTCTAGAGGTGTAAAAACTGTTTTCTATCACCTTTATAGAGCAACTCTACACTTGAGCATGTAGTCTCAAACATGATGTTTCAGCTATAACAATTTACTATAGAATGCATTTTTTTTACCTTGAGATTTCCTTTCCAGGGTTTATAACATATTTTGGTAGTGTATCCAAAAAGTGTGTATAAAAAGCACTGACCTATCCCCCAATGACCTCATAGTGCTTCTGTTTCTGACACCATAATGCTCACCGTGACAACAGACTGTGATGTCACAAGCAGCAATTGTGAGGTCAGTTGCAGACAGTGAGATGCTTTTTTTGAAACACTCGAAACATTATCTGAAATACTTAGATCAATAGCGAAAGAAAGTAAAAGAAAACTAGAAAATACTAAAGTTAAAGCTTTTCATTTTATTAGCGAGATGGGGTAGGATTTTTAAAAGGATCTGCCTAGTATATGCACCTGCTGCTATTTTCAAAGCAGAAGTGCATCCAGACCTGTTAGACCATTTGTTAAATGACCTAAAAGAGTTCAAAGTTCGCAACCAAAAAACAGTTGTAACTACATCCAAACTGTACACAACTTGCAATCGCATTCATTTTCTGACGCAAATTGTGACTTTGTCACGTATACAGATGCAAATTCTAAAAATAGCAGCGGGGCTGCCTGGTGGCAGATTCAACATGCATTTGTGTCAGTGGCCAACCTTTCTGAATACCCACCCATTCTTTATAATATTCCTAAGGGGATGAGCCTTAACTTTCAGGTGATCCCATGGTAATGTACCATTAAAGAGTACATTACCATGGGAATGCACTGTTAAAGAGTACAGTGCAGCCCACTTGCATCGAAAACACTTAGGCTGGATGCTTGCTTTGCATGGACAAGATCCATTTGCCTAAAGCCATTGTCATAGCAAACAATGCAAATACTATTTTAATGCCACAAAGTTATAGGGGCCCTACAGAAAGAGCAATTCATTCCCTAAGATCCCCTCTCTGTATATGTAGTGTGGGTGGTAGAGGGGCTGTGGGGCCCTGCATTAAATACCCCCCCTCTCTGTTTAGGTGCCCTTTCCAATAATCTGGGGCAGGGCAGTAGTAAACAAAAATTAGAAATGTATTTTTCTTTTCTTCCTGCCTGCTCCCATAGGGCACCCCCCTCCACCTGAGCAACCAGCATGAGGTAGAGAAGGCCACACACTGGGAGTATTGATCTGGTCCAGTATGAGGCATTTTTCTTTTTCTAAATGTGGTTGGGGTTGGGCTCAGGGTTCTAGCATGAGAACCTCAACTTTTTTTTTTATGGGGATTCTGATGTGTGGCAGTTGGATGTGTGCAAGAACAAGGGGGCACAATTTGAAGATGGGGGGGCTGCTCAGAGGTAATGTAAGAAAGGATTTTTTCAGAGAGAGGGTTGTGAATGCATGGAACAGCCTTCCGTAGGAGGTTGTGGAGTCAAAACAGTGGTTGAATTCAAGCATGCATGGGACAGTCATAAGGCAATTCTAGGGGGTTGGGGTAGAAAGAAGTAGGCTGCTGGTTAACTAGGATCTGCAGCTTATCCATTAGGTAGGGAAATGAGCAGACTGGGTGGGCCAAGCAGTCCTTATCTGCTGTCAAATTCTATGTTTCTATAGTATTCAGCAGGAGAAGGAGTGGTGCACCAAGTGGAGTGACAGGAAAACAGGGCTTACCTGCAGTTTTTGAAGCTGGTTCTGTCAATTCCTCTGTGGTGCCTCCTCACTGGTTGGTGGTCCAGTTGGTGGTCATCCATTAGCAGTGTCCCCAGAGTGTCAAAGGCTGGTCAGTGTGGGCACTGTTTAGCCCTGTTTGCTTTTTTTTTAAATAAAGGAAGTGCATTGGTCCATCAGTGGCATCCGAATCCTGCAGTGTCGAGTCTGAGAGCCATCAGAAGGACAGAGCGCCGCAGTGAAAGAGGAGCCCAACAGTGACGGACACATGTCTGTGTTGGGGGGAGCCACAAGTCCCATCTCCAGCACCTCCCTCTACAAGTATCCCTTTAGTCCTGTCAGCATCTCAGCCAGGGAGCTGAGTTGGTGGCAGCACTATTAGAGAGGTGCCAACCACCAGGAACATTATTTAACAAAAAGGGTCTCCTGTCATCATTGATGTGACGCACCTCCATAACAATTAGGCTAGCAATGATACTGACTTTTTTTAAATGGGGGGGTGATAATACAGACTTTGAATGATACATGTACTGTGCTGATACGGTGTTGTACTTTTCTGTGTTTTTTATGCAAAAAGTTCAATAAATAGAATCTATATAAAAAAAAAAGGGGTCTCCTGAAGTTGCCCAAGGGCACAGGGCATGGCTGAGGTCACGGAAAGGGGAAGGGAAGCTAACTTATGGATTTCCCACAGGGCGGAGCTAGGGGCTACAGGCCCATGATAAATAAATAAAAGTTAAGCAACTCTCCTCAGGCAGAGTCAGAGGCAGGGAAAGCCCCAGCCAGACTTTTAAAGAGTTCCTTTTTGCTGCACTTAAGGGCACTATTTAAGGTAGCTAAGGCAACATTGATAGGGACATTACTTACATTTTCCAAACTCTGGACTACCCATAGATGTGGCTGAGAATGGAAATGGGTCAGCAGGCCCTCTAGAGAAGAGGGGCTGGGGTGAGCAGTTTAAGGGCAGTGCCACCATAATTCATGTCTGCCCTGCAGTGGCATAGAAGAAGATTTGCCCCAACCATTGCTAATTGCCTCCTGAACCAGGTTTTCAAACTAAATTGTTGCTGATTGCCTCCTGAACTAAGTATTTGCCCCAAGCGGTTGCAAACTGCCTCCTGAACTGGGTGTTCACCCCAAACTGTTGCTAATTGCCTCCTGAACTGGGTATTTGCCTGAACTATTGTCAAATGCCCCCTGAACTGGTCCATTGCTCTAATTATCAGTAAACTGCCTCATGAACTGGGGCACTGCCTCTACTGTATGAGCCTATAGTATTTGTTTGAAGGAACAGTCAGGTTGTCCTGACTACCTGGCATGGAATCAACTCACTACTGAACATTTCATCCCGCTGCATGTGCCTATCAGTATCTCAGGTGTCACCTCAACCAGAGACAGATCCTGCATTCTCCTGGGTACACTTCTCCTCTGAACAATGACGTGGGTGTATTACCCAGCTAGCATAGGTTGATAGCTAGGAAGGGCCCATTTGATACCCTGCTACAGCCACATCTCTACCCTGCTAAGGAGTCTAGTAAGCATAGGAGCCACCCTGATGCATTAGAAAGGAGTCTCCCTTGCACAGTAACATGCTTTGCTCCATTTGTTATTTTCCCTTTCTTTCAGGGACAGCTCTCCAGTATCGTCATCCGAAGACCTGCATTGTGGACCTACAGCTGAAGACCAGCAGCTCTGTTGTTACACCTTCAGTTCTTCTTGTCTCGGCAGCCCATAGGAGGATTTGTGCTGAGGGATCATCTTCTGTTCTTCTCATCCCAGCAGCCTAAGGGAGAGTTTGTTTCAAGGGATCATCTTCTGCTCCTCTCGTTCCAGCAGCCCAAGGGAAGGCTTCTGCTGAGGAATTCGCTCCATCCTGCATCTTCAGTGTTCCTTGTCCCAGCAGCCTGAGGGAAGGTTTGTGCCAAGGGATCATCTTCTGTTCTTCTTGTTCCAGCAGTCTGAGGGAGGGCTCATGCTGAAGGATCTACCCTGTTGTTTTGACTTAGTGTTTCTTGTCCCAGCAACCCATGAGAGGGTGTTTCTTCTGATGAAGCTATAACCTGTTTACAAATCCTCTCTTAAGTCCCACTGGCCTTCCACAGGCTCCACACTGAAGCATTAGTTCAGCATTTCAACCAGACTCTCTTATTGGTCCAGTTGCCCCTTCCTACCTCAGGTCTTTTCAACAGTCCTACTTACATCCCATTACATTACATTTTAATACACATGAAATCCATGGAGATGAGATAAAAATAGCTACAGATCAGACTAGAGAAAACTTTGCCTCAGAGCCTGACAGAATTAGTTCTATATTTCTTAAAAGAACATCATCAGTAGTCATTACCCCACTAATACTTATGTTCAATACTTCTTTATACAGTGGTACAAACCCTGATGAGTGGAGAGAAGCACTTGTTATTCCAATTTATAAATCAGGAAGTAAGAATAATGCAAATAATTACCGACTCATCAGTCTCACATCAATTAAATGCAAGGTGATGGAAAGAATTCCTAAAAACAGAACAGAAAACAATTTAGATGAAAATAACTTAAGGGACCAGAAACAACATGGTTTTGTGAATGGTAGATCCTGTACCACCAGCTTGATCAGCTTTTATGAAAAGGTTAGTTTTCATCTAGATCAAGGGAAACCAGTTGACATGCTATTTGTGGATTTAAAAAAAGACAGTTTCACGTGGAATTCTAATTTCCAAATTGATAGAATTAAAATAGAACCAAATATTAACAAATGGGTAGAGGCATTGTTGTATAACAGAATGCAGGTTGCCAAAGATCTCTGCTACTATATCTGACTCTATTCATGGTAACTAGTGGAGTTCCACAGGGTTCTGTATTGGGCCCTGTCCTCTATGGAATCTATATCTCAGATCTGCACCGAGGGTTTAATGGGTACATCAGCAAATTTGTCAGGACATTAACTCAGTGGATAAGATTGACAGTTTTAGGAGAGATATTACATTTTGAAAACTGGGCTTATCAGAGTAAAATGGAATTCAACATATCAAAATGCACTATCATGCACATAGGAGCAAAAAACCCTCACACCCAGTATTACCTTAATGGGAACCCACTACTCCATGTTAAAACAGAAAAAGATTTGGGAATAATAATTAACAATTCCCTCACAGCAAGTGACTATTGTCAACATGCTGCACAAACAGCCAATAGGACTCTGGCTTTGATCAGAAGAGCTTTTTACGTCTAGGCATGAAACATGTATTCTGTCATTATACAAGTCTTACGTAAGGCCTCACTTGGACTATGCATCATCCTTTTAGGCTCCCTTCTTGACCAAGGATATAAAACTAATAAACAGTGTACAAAGGAAAACCACTAAACTTATCACAATAATTAGGGATTTGCCCCATCAAGAAAGGTTACAAGAGCTAAAACTATTCGACTTGGAAAGTAGAAGACAAAGGAGTGATATATTGTTACTATTTAATATACCAAGAGACAAAAATCTAATGGCTGAATGCAACATTACCTATGCTCACAAACCATTGACCCTTAGATGTAATACCAAACAATTAGTGGTCCCAAGGGTCTATACTAACAAAAGGAAAAATTACTTTGCTATCAGAGCAGTGAAATTGTGGAACAGACTCCCTCAAAGTACTGTGGACTCCAATAGTGCCCTACAGTTTAAGAACAGATTGGCTAAATACATCCTGGGCCTAGAGAAAAAATAGCCCACATGGGTGGGAAGGTGGACTTGATGGGCCTAGTGCCTCCTTCTACTTTGTAATACTGAGTTACTGAGTTACATCAGGATCTGAACTCAAAAGTGACTAGATTCTTATTCAAACTAATACACTGCAGTACGCACTGTTGCATAAAAGCTCACATTGTTAGTGGTCAACCAGCTGGTCACTGTGCCTTACAGTACTCAGTTATAGTAGAAAACCCATATATAAATAGGCCAAGGTGCACCTTTTAGATGTTAGTGTTGAGTGTGTACTCATTTATTAATCGCATTGATAGCTATCATTTTGCATATGTCCTGTTGTGTTATACTGCTAGTTCTTGCCCCTGTGATCGTGTCAGCAGCGCTGCTGAATAAAGTCCTCACTTAAATAGTTCTCTGAGTATGACTCTTGTCTCTCCTTGTCGGGTACCCCCATCCACCCACCTAAGAACCTATAGTGTCCCTCACCATAATACCTGCTTCAGGTGATACTTGTCGTGGCTGTGAAGAAGACTTGGTTCCCTTTTCACAGCCTGACTCACTGGAACATGACCCCATGTTACCACATTGTTGCTTACAACATATTAAGCAATCAGTGGTCAGAACTGTATTAAGCAATCAATGGTCAGAACTGTGGTCTCTTCTCTCTGTGTTTTACCTTACAGGCCACACCGCATGACGTCTTTCTCTAGGACTCATTTAATCCGCCTAGCACTTCTTGCCGCTCTTTTTGTGCTTTCTTCCCTTTCAGATCAGTCACCCCTTCCCCTTGTTGACAAATTACTTCCACTCATTCACTCTCCCTTGCGATCGGTCCTCCGACTTGCACCAACTCTCCTCCTGTTTGCACTCCCTCCTCCCTGGAGCTATCTTCCCACAGCCCACCTTCACCCCTGCCACTACCGCACTTACGTATCTCCCCTAACCATCCTCAGCTACTGCTGTTGCTGTCCTCAGCTTAATTTTGCTTGACTAAATCCCCTGTACTCACCTCTGCTTTCTATTTTACAATTGCTACCTCTGTTATTGCTCCGACACATGATTCTGTTTTCATTTTTGCCGTTGTATATGTGACCTGTAACCTAACTTAAAATGTATTACACTTGTATGATAGTTTTATTCTACATTTTGTAACCCATTGTTGTCCTGTACACCTTGTCCCCGGGTCACACCTGGTAACGAGCCTTGGCTCTGTGTGCTTTTCCCAGTTATCAAATTTTAAATAAATAAATAAATAAAAGAATATCATTTATTTCTCATGACTAGTTAGCTAGGTCTCAAACCTACTTTATGGATCATGCAAAACAGTGGAAAACTGGCTCAGGTTTTCCTTCTCAACCTACTGCATGTAAAAGGTTCTTATAACTTATAAATGAACATGGCATGTGGCAATGTCAGAGTGATATAAATATATATTTTATTATTCCTGTACAATATACGCTAATAAACTAATGAAAATATTGCATAGATATACATCTGGTAAATACTGTAGAAGGCAAAATAAACACTAGTCTACAAAGCAACAAAACTTTCAAAAATCACAAACAAAAGTAATTAGACACAATATGCAGGCTTAAACTTTTGAAAATAGTAACATCATTCTTGCATAGACATTTTCTTAAACAGTTATCTTTATACCCATATATGCTTATATATGTTATAAAGTTCTCCCTTTGTAACCACCCCTTTCCTATACACACACACACACATACTATATATATATATATATATATATATATATATATATATATAGTCAAAATCATTGATATATAACTCTCTCTCTCTCTATATATATATGTATATATATATTAGAGGCAAAAAACTCTGTTTAATGCATTAGTTAGGTGTTCCACAGCGACAAAGTGAGAAATTCGATTGTTAGGTTGAAAACCCCCTTGAATCCCCTACCCCTAGCAGCATTGGGGTCATCAGCCCCAACTTTCACCCCATCACATGTGTAAAACAGCAGAAGTATAGGAGAATGGGGTGAGAGTTAGGACCGACAACCCCAATGCACACCCCAATGCCGGTTGGGGGTGGGTGGGGTCCAAGGGGATTTCAACCCTAACACCGAATTTCCTCACTTTTGTCACTGTGGAACAACCCTAACTAATGCATTAAATGGAGTTTTTTGCCTCTAATTTCCCTTCTTTTTGAAAATGATAACGAGAAATAGTGAATGTAATGCAGCGGTGGGAGCGCGGCCGCCACGTGATGTCTTGTGGCATAGTAACAGGAACAGCAACATAAATAGAAGCACTAACAGTGGTGCACATGGTAACGCAAGTGCAAATGAGAACAGAAAGGGTAATGCATACGGTGGCATAGACGGGAACGGTCTGCCACGTGATGTGTTGTCACATAGTAACATGGTGCCTGCAAACGGAAATGTCAATGGGCATGGTGATGCAAAGTGAAACAGAAAGAGAAACAGTACTGTAGACACAAATGGCAAAAAATAACAGAAACACAAGTGCAAATGAAAACGCAAAGGATAATGCACATGGTGGCGTAGACGTCAACGGTAAGTGAAACAGGTACGGAACCGCAAGCGGAAAGGGCAACAGTAACAGTAATGTAAGTGCACAGGCTGGTTTTCCCCAAAACCTGCATAGAGAAAGACAGTGAGTACAAAGAATGTATGCATAATAATAGGTATCAGAGCAGAAAATGAGGACTTGGAATACTAAATAGGTTATATCTCAGGAACCATACGACGTAGAAAAAAAATTTAAAAGTCATATGATTTATGACTGTCCTGGCTAGTTTAGTGGGGGCTAAGTATTTTTCTGACAAAAAGTCCGTATCTCACACCATTTCCGAGATACGGGCCCTGAAAGGCACGGCAAACGCCGTAATGTTATCTTATGGGAAAAAAAGAGAAGTTCGGAGCGTCATAACTTTGCCTCCCTGTAAACTTGTTTCACCAAACCACTGAAAGGCACATGTGTGGGCTGTTGACTGTCTTCTCTCCAAATTTCAGGAAAAAAGACCAAACCGTTATTTTGCAGCAGGGTGCCAAAGGATTCCTGTAATGTGTCGGGCGCCGTAATGTTATCCTATGGGAAAAACCGTCAACTTTGGAGTGCCGTAACTTTGCCACCATGTAATATTTTTTCAACATAACACTGAAAGGCACATCTGTGAGATGTCGGCTGCGTTTCCTCCAAATTTCAGCCCAAAACTCCCAACCGTTCTTTTGCAGCGCAGTGCCAAAGAATTGCTGTCATTTTCCCACAGACTAGAAAACTACTGTCGCAATTTGCGAAAGCTTTCACAAAATTCTGCGAAACTTTGTGGAGCACGAAAGTACTTTGCGAAAGTACTTTTTCCAGAAATTTGAAAAACATATTTCTGGGGTGTTTTACCCCAAAATAAAGACATGGCTAGCATCCTCAGGGTCCGACTAGGTGAATACAAAAATAATTAGGTTGCTAGAGGGTCCCAAATTTAAATGGCAAGCATTTTTCTGATCACTAACTGAAAACAAAATGGCGAATTTGTGAAAGTAACAGGGCCATTTGCGAAAGTAAAAATGCATTTGCGAAAGTGTTGAACTTTTTGTTAACTTTTCCCATTGACGTATAATGGGAAATTGTTTTTTGAATAACTTTTGAACCGTTTAATATTTTTTCACCAAATCTTTGAAAGGCACATCAGGGATCCTGTCATACGTTCCTGAAGAGATTTGGGCGGTCCATGAAACCATACGACCTGTAAGTAGCGACCGTGGAATTCCAGAAAAAGTGTAAATGTGCACACAGATCACGCTTAATAACTCCGCAGCCGTATATCCGACCAGTACGAAACTTGACAGATCCCAAGGCCTATGATTCTTGATCACGTATTCCAAATTTCAGGCAAATCTGTCAAATGGTTGAAAAGTTATTAAGGTGCAAAATTTTGGGTTTAACATAGAAATGGCTCCTCTACCATAATATATTTATATTTATCTATATCTATATCTATAATCTATACTGGATGAGTGCAAGTTGGCTGCAGTTGAACCCGGCTAAAACTGAGGTGCTGGTTGTGGACCCTGATCATTGGGAGGCGGGTTTGTAGGCAGGATCACCCTCTGGATTATGTCTTGGGGGTGTGGCGCTGACTACCTCAGACAGGGTGCGGAACTTGGGTGTTATTATTGATGATGGTTTGACCCTCAAATCACAGGTGTCAGCTGTCGTCAAAACCTCTTTTTGCCATCTGAGGAATATCACCCTGGTGCAACACCTGGTTCCTCCCGAAGATCTTCCAACACTGGTCCACGCCTTCATTACCTCTCACCTTGATTATTGCAATGCCCTATACCTAGGGTTACCGGGGGTTGATGTCCGCTGCCTTCAGCTAGTGCA
Organism: Neoceratodus forsteri; assembly: GCA_016271365.2. Classification (NCBI taxonomy): domain Eukaryota; kingdom Metazoa; phylum Chordata; order Ceratodontiformes; family Ceratodontidae; genus Neoceratodus; species Neoceratodus forsteri. The sequence continues at coordinate 494,534,183 of CM057455.1, forward strand.
GAATGTGGCAGCCAGGCTATTGACTGGTACATCTAGAGCCAGCCATATAGCGCCTGTGCTCTGCGGACTACACTGGCTTCCAGTGCGGTGCAGGATCACATTCAAGGTCAGTTTGGTGACCTATAAAGCCCTACATGACCAGGGACCTAATTACTTGCAAGATCTCTTTCACCCTTACTGTCCCCTCCGCCCTCTCTGATCCACCAACAAGGGATTGCTAGAGATTCTCAGGGTCCGTTTAAAGATATCTGGGGCCCGGTCCTTCAGCTCTGTGGCCCCGACCCTGTGGAATTCTCTACCTCATCAGATACGAGATTGCCTGACCATCCAGCAGTTTAAAACTGCACTTAAAACTTATTTATTTGAATCAGCATATGGTGGTTTTAATTGACAGTATTTTAACTGTGAACTTTAAATATAAGATTTTATTGATACATTTTAAATCATTTATTGTATTGGTTGTGCTGTGTACAAGCGCCTTGGCTGTAGAAAGGCGCTTTTTATAAATAAACTACGATATGATATATGATATGATCTCTCTCTCTCTCGCTATGTGTATATATATATATATATATATATACACACACACATACACATACACACATATTCTTAGCAAAGAACTTTGTTAATGCATCAGTTAGGGTTCATATTAAAGCAACAAAAGTATGGAAAAGTGGTGTTAGGGTTTCCAACCCTACCACCCCACTTCACTGACACACTCCACACACCAAATGGCATTGGAGGTGTGCCTTGGAGTCATCATCCCTAACACTTACCCCATTCCATGTGTAAGGAAGCTGAGATGGTACAGTACAGGAGACTGGGTTGAGAATTAGGGCTGATGACCTCAAGGCACACCCCATGCCTTTTGGTGTGTGGAGGGTGGGGTGGTAGGGTTGGAAACCCTAACACCACATTTCCATACTTTAGTCACTTTAAAGTCAGGTAGAAGACTTGGTTTTCTGGCCAAGGCACCTAGCTTCACCTGAGCTCTTTCCTTCCAAGACTGCTTGAAAGGCAGAGTAGAGAACCTTTCCAGAGCAAGGGAAAAGGATTAAGACTTCTTTTGGCTAAGCAGATTTACTGTGTGGTGTTGTTTTTATTTTTTACTCACAGGGATTGCTACTGTTTGTGGCTAACATTTCATTGCTTTATTTTTCTCTGATTCAAATTGTTGTTGCTGGTATACCTTCTTCTGCATTATTACAAGGTGTGCCTACAGGTGTGTGCTGACAGATTACTGCTGTAATCTTCTGATTCAAATTGTGTTTTGCAAGGTATATCTTCTGTTACTGCTTTATTTTTCTCTGTAGCAAAGTGTTTCTTACAGGGTATATCTTCTCTGAAATTATTACAGGTGGAGCTTACATTTTTGTGACTTTTATCATTGGGCTAAGCAAAATTACTGTTTGACACTGTTTTATTTTATTCTTGTTTTTTTTTTTGTTGAAAAGGTTTGTTGTCTCACAGGTGTTTCAGTCTCCTTCTCACATTGAAGGAGTTAACTGCTTTCCTCCCACAGCTCTTCCAAAGGATTAGGTGTGTATGTGAGGGGTGGAGCTGGCAAACTGTCAGTAATTTCCAACAGAAAGAAGGGTTAAAAGGTCAGGTTAGTTGATATCTTGGAGGTAGAAGACTTGGTTTGCTGGCCAAGGCACCTAGCTTTACCTGAGCTCTTTCCTTCCAAGACTGCTTGAAAGGCAGAGTAGAGAACCTTTCCAGAGCAAGGGAAAAGGATTAAGACTTCTTTTGGCTAAGCAGATTTACTGTGGTGTTGCTTTTATTTTTTACTCACAGGGATTGCTTTATTTTTCTCTGTAGCAAAGTGTTTCTTACAGCGTATATCTTCTCTGAAATTATTACAGGTAGTGCTTTACAGGTTTTACAGTTTTATCTAACATTAGGATAAGCTTTCAGGGTTACTGCATTTGTTGCTGACTGATTGTTTCTGCTCTTACCTCTTTGTTTCTGCTCTTACCTCTTTGTTTTTTCATCCGTGGTTCTTCCTTTTCGGCAGGGGAAGGGCCCAGCCACCCAACCCCATCCCCAACCACCCCACACTACACTCCTTTTATAGGGTACCACAGTTGTGACATTTCCTGTGGCAGAGCAGGAAGGGGCGGATCAGTGGGGCATCCACAAGGTGAGCTCATTTACAGGGGCACTAGTAATTTAACTTGTTATAACAAGTTAAACAAAAACAAAACACAATCAAACCGTTACTTGCATTTTTTTTTCCTTCTAATTACTCTGACTAGGTTATAAACCCAGCAACTTATCTGGAATGGATATAATTAACTGCAGGTACTGTGGAACAATTTTCAGAAGGACAGTCTTACAGGATTTAGGACACTGTCCTACATGCTGGGCCATTGGAGATCTTAGGGCTCAGCTCCGGGCAGCATGGGCAGAGATTGCCGCCTCAAATTTCATATTCAAGAGGAAGTACATTATAAGAACCACCTGCCATTTCCCAGAATCCAACAGAAAACCTCGACCGAGAGGGTAGTTGGACCAGGAGGTTGGCAGGTGGTTAGGAGGGCAATCAGGTGCCCATCACTCTGCTCTCCAACATATTACCTCCAAAACCATATAAACACTATAAACAGGTATTTGCCTCTATCTCTGAAATCAAACAAAGAGGCAGAAGACACTGCAGAGCAGGACACTGGGCCAGGAGCTAGCACAACAAAACTCAACCAAATCAGGAACCAAAACAAAAAAAGCAAAAAGGAAATCCAAAAAACCTCTGATCATAGGAGACTCCATGATTCGGGGAGTTGATACCCATCTCCAGCCAGGGGTAATGGTCAGCTGTCTCCCAGGTACATCAGCAAGGAGAGACACTGACCACATTGCTAAAATTGTTCACAAAGCAGGAGAAATCATTGATGTTCTAGTACACATAGGGACTAATGATCTCGCCAGCCAGTCAGTTGTGGAGACCAAGGAACACCTGACCAGGCTGGGTGACAAACTATCATCCATTTCATCTGGCATCTCCTTCTCTGAGATCCTGCCAGTCTGGGAGAGGGGGGCAGATGGACGGAAGGTCAGAGAAGGGGAGATAGGGGAGCTAAACACGTGGCTTAAGGGCTGGTGCCAGGAAAAAGGACACAGATTTGTAGGGAACTGGCAACAGTTCTGGGAGCGAAAGTTCTTTAAATTTGATGGACTACATCTGACTAAGGAGGGAGTCAGTGCATTGGGGCTGAAGTTTGACGTCTTTGCAGAATATTTAAACTAGAAAATGGGGAAGGGGTGCAGCACCCCATACGTCGAATGGGAAGAGCACCCATCCCCCCTCAGCTAGTGGTCAAACAGGAATTCAGCATGTTTGCAGTTCATTTGCATCACCAGGTAAGAAAAAAGGTTTGTCTCCCCATACGATGCACAGGGTAATGCCAAACTTCACCCAACAACTAAAACACGCAAATCTGCCCAATGGAAAATCATGTACACAAATGCTCACAGCCTGGGAAATAAGATCCCAGACCTGCAGGCAATAATGTCAGAGGCTAAACTGGACATAGTAGCAATTAGTGAGGCGTGGTTTACCAGTAACCACACTTGGGAGACTTCAGTACCTGCCTATGTACTGTTCAAAAGAGACCGAGGTGCAAAAGGGGAGTGGCACTGTATGTTAATGAAAATATCAAAGCTACAGAAATTCAGAATACACATAAGGAACCAGAAGAACTGTGGGTCACCCTGGAAAAAGGAAATGGGACAGCCATAAGAACTGGGGTTGTCTACAGGCCCCCAGACCAGGGGGAGGACATAGACACATTACTGTTAGAGGATATTCAAAACATGACAGCTAAAGGGGAGGTTCTGATAATGGGAGACTTCAACATGCCGGATACAGATTGGTCAATACCAGCAGGAACATCTGCCAGAACTAGACACAACATCATCATCATCATCATCATCAAATCTTTATTTATTCAGGTGAACACCATTGAGCAAGGCTCATTTACAAGATGGACCTGATAAGGTCAAGGTTCAATAGTTGATACACAACAGATGCATAATACACTTATATAAGACAGTTATACATACAGGGGAAAATAACGTTTATAAACACAGTGATGTACAGTAAATTCACATGATAAAAAATGGTTACAGGAAAGTTAGCTAATATTTACAGTATGTACAGTATATACATATCCCAGTGGGGGGCATGGCAGACACTCAACATAATGTAATACTAGGATGGTGAAGGTATTACTCTGCCATAAGATGGGGTGTCTGTCTGGAAGGAATATGCCATATATGGTTTGGAAGGAGATTTGTGAGATGACAATGCTAGCTCTAGTGGTAGCAATTGCATTTCTCTTGAAGACTGTACAAGGCTGTTTAAAGGATGCAAATGGAATGATATTGGACAGTTTTAGGGATTTTTGTAGGGTGTTCCATGCTATAGCTAGAGAATAGCTGATTGCTGCCCTCCCTAGCCTGATGTTGAATTTGGGCAATTTGAGCAGGATGATGTTGTTGCTTCTTAGGGCATAGGAGCTAGGAGAGGTCTGGGTGAAGCAGTCCAGGATATAGTTTGGAAGTTTTTTTGACAACGCTCTGTAAATCCATAGTGCTGCATTTCTGTTCCTTCTGAGGTGAAGGGAAACCCACCCAACTGCAGCATAAAGAGAGCAATGATGAGTATTAGATGGCAGATCTGTAATGAACCTTATTGCTCTATGATATAAGGTATCCAACTTGTGATGGTAGGAGATGGGGCAGTGACTATAAAGGAAGTCTGCATAGTCAACAACTGATAGAAAAATGGCCTGGACTAACCTCATCTTTGAGTCTCTGTTTAGGAAGGGTTTTAATCTACAGAGAAGGCCAAGCCTTTGGCGAAGTTTTTTTAACAGTTCTTCTAAATGATGAGTGAAGTCAAGTCTGTTGTCAATCCACACACCTAGGTATTTGAAGTTTTCTACATACTCCAGATTTTCTCCAAGTATAGTGCATAGCTGGGGGAGAATGATTGGAGAGGATGTGCTTGTGGAGCTTTGATTTGTGAACATCATTGTTTTAGTTTTCTTTGCATTTAACAGAAGCTTTTTCTCGAGTAGCTGATATTGTAGCAAGGAGAATTCTGTTTGTAGGATTTCACGAGCAGCTGTAGGCGAAGGGTTGCTGACATACAGAACAGTGTCATCAGCAAAGAGGTGTACAGAGGAATTGGTAAGGGTTGAATCAATGTTATTTATATAAATGGCAAAAAGAATAGGACCCAGAATAGAACCTTGGGGGACTCCTCTTGACAGTGGTTTTAATGGGGATAGGTCACCTTCAGCTTTTACCTGCTGTGACCTACCGGTGAGATAACATCTGAACCACTTAGGGAGAATGGATCTAGGCCAATGGAGTACAGGGATGAAAGTAGTAGCTCGTGGTCCACAGTATCGAATGCTTTGCTCAGGTCCAGGAATACTGCACAGACATTATTCTTTTTATCTAATTCGGATTGCCAGTCATTTGTGACCTTGGCTAGTGCAGTGATAATGCTATGCTTGGCCCTGAATCCAGATTGAGCTGGGTTTAGGAGGTTAGCATTGTCAAGATACTCCCTTAATTGATTACTCACTAATTTTTCCAGCATCTTGGATAGCACTGGTAGAATGGAAATGGGCCTGTAATTATTAAGATCCATAGGGTCCCCTGATTTTAGAAGGGGAACCACTTGGGCTGTCTTCCACAGTGTGGGAATAGAGCCAGAGTTTAGGGATAGGTTAAAGAGGTGTGTTAGGGGGACTGCAAGTACATGGCATGCAATCTTTAGAAAGTAGGGGTCCAGAGAGTCTGCCCCTGTGCTTTTTTTGGTATCCAGTTGCCATAATAGATCCTCTACTTGTTTCAAGAGTATAGATTTGAAGCTGAAGGAAGAGTCAACTCTCTGATCACCAGTGTATGGGAGCTTAATTGTTCCCTCAGCAGGTTAGCTGGAGAGGTGTCAAAGGCAAGGCCAGCCGTTGTGAAGTGGTTATTGAAGGCGTCCAGAATTTCCATTTTGCCAGTGATAGGGGCCATAACTGTTGTGTAATTGAGTTGGAAGGGGTGTTAGCGTCCTGCCCACCATACCCTTGATGGTGCCCCAAAACCTAGCAGGATTATGGTAGGAAAAGTCGAGTTCGGCCAAGTAGAAGGCAGCCTTTGCATCCCTAACTTTCTTGGTGCATCTATTCCTGGCTTTCCTAAAGATCATCCAGTCATTTGCATTCTTGGTTTTCTTGCCATTTTCCAGAGTTTGTCTCTCTCAGCAGTGCAGCTTTGAGGTCAGCTGTAAACCAATGACAGGATTTGTTTTTCATTCAGATACTAGAGATTGGGGCATGGGTGTTAAGGGCATTTATTATAATGTTATTTAGCACCTGCTGAGCTTTTTCAACAGAATGGGCAAGATAAAACTCTTGCCAGTGTGGAGAGTAAGCTAGATCATGCAAATATCCTTCAATATTGATATAGTGGATTCCCTGCAGGGGGAGGGCCTCAAACAACTGGTACAACAACCCACAAGAGACAGGGCTATCCTAGATCTAGTACTGACTAACAGGGAAGGGATCACAGATCTCCAGGTAGAAGGTCACCTGGGGGCCAGTGACCATCATATGGTGTGGTTCAATTTGGCTACTACATCTAAATCATCCCATTCCAAGGCAAAAATATGGGACTTCAGAGGAGCTGACTTTGATAAGATGGCCAACAGAGTTAAGCTAGCCCTGGCAAAAAGAAACACGGTGAGGGGTACAGGCAAAGTGGGCAAGCATTAAGGATGCAATACTTGAAGCAACATCCCATTGTGTTAGACAGAAAAGGAAGTGCAAAGAAGAAGGAAACCACTTTGGTTCTCAAATACAGTAGCAGAAAAGGTCAGAGCCAAAGGCTGGCCTTCAGGAAATATAAGGAAAGCGGATGAAGATAGGAGGCATACCAAACTGCCCTGAGGGAAGAAGGGAAGGCAGTAAGGCAGGCAAAGTCCCGAACTGAGGAAACACTAACACGAACAGTAAAAGAAGGTGACAAGACTTTCTATAGATACATTAGTGAAAGCCGAAAGTCCAGAGGGGGTATTGCTAAGCTTAATGGAGAAAAAGGAGCATGTGAGGAGGAGGACCATGTAAAAGCATCTATCCTAAATAGAAACTTTTGCTCAGTATTTACTGAAGAGAAGGTAGGGCAGGGCCCACAGCTCAGCACCATGGACACAGGGGGGAAGGAGGTGAGCACTACTCCCTTCACAAAAGAAAGGGTCCTACAAGAGCTTGCTAAGCTCAGGGTGGATAAGGCAATGGGACATGATGGCATACATCCCAGGGTACTTAACGAGCTAAAGGTGGAACTAGCAGAGCCATTAGCAGAACTGTTTAGTGAGTCTCTGAGCACAGGAGAGGTCCCAGAAGACTGGAGAAGGGCTCATGTGATCCTGCTCCACAAGAGTGGTAGCAGGGAGGAGGCAGGGAACTACAGACCAGTCAGTCTTACCTCAGTAGTGGGCAAGATTATGGAGGCACTCCTTAAGGAAAGGATAGTGCAACACCTGGAATCCATAGGGGCACAGGATCCAAGACAGCATGGGTTTACAAAAGGAAGGTCCCTGTCAAACTAATCTCCTAGATTTCTTTGACTGGGTAACCAGAGTGGTGGACCAACGGGGAGCAGTTGATGTCGCCTACCTTGACTTCAGCAAAGCTTTTGACACTGTTCCACATAGAAGATTGATAAATAAGCTGGGTAGGCTCGGGGTGGGTCAGAAGTTGGTCAACTGGGTGGCAAACTGGTTGATGGGCAGAAAACAGAAAGTGGTGGTAAATGGTATACAGTCAGAAGAGATGCAAGTCACAAGTGGGGTACCTCAGGGATCAGTCCTGGGGCCAGTCCTCTTCAACATCTTCATTAGTGACATTGCAGATGGACTAGAGAGTAAGGCTTGTCTGTTTACAGATGACACCAAGATCTGCAACAGAGTAGATGATCCAGATGGGGTGGGCAGAATGAGAAGAGATCTGGATAAACTAGCAAAATGGTCAGAAGAGTGGCAACTGGGATTTAATGCAAAGAAGTGCAAGATCATGCACATAGGGAAGAGAAACCCTGAAGCCACCTATAGGCTGGGAGGGGAGTTGCTAGCAGTCACAAAGGAAGAAAGAGACTTGGGCATCATCATCACTGATGACCTGAAATCATCAAGCAGACCTCTAAAGCAGTAGGTAAGGCTAGGGGTGTTAGGTGTGCTTAGTAGGGGTATCACAAGTCGTAAGAGGGAGGTAATAATCCCTCTTTACAAGACACTGGTTAGGCCCCATCTGGAGTACTGTGTGCAGTATTGGAGGCCACACCTTCACAAGGACATTAAACAAATTGAGGCAGTCCAGAGAAGGGCAACCAAAATGGTGCATGGACTGCATCAGAAGACATATGAGGACAGATTAACAGAGCTCAATATGTATACCCTTGAGCAAAGGAGGGAGAGAGGTGATATGATCGAGGCATTCAAACACCTTAAGGGCATTAACAAGGTGAAAGAGTCTAACATGTTTAAATATAAGAAAAATAGCAGGACAAGAGGACACAGCATGAGATTAGAGGGGGGCCGATTAAGGGGAAATGTGAGGAAATTCTTTTTCACAGAAAGGGTGGTGGATGCATGGAATGGCCTACCTCAAGAGTGGTGGCTATGAATATAGTGCAGGGCTTCGAACAGGCATGGGATAGGCATAAGGGAGCAATACAAATGAGTATGAATAGATAGGCCACTGACAGAGCAAAGGCCGATGGCACATTTATAAGGTAGGAAAAGAAATGGGCAGACTGGATGGGCCTTGTGGTCCTTATCTGCCGTCAACTTCTATGTTTCTATAATATGAACCCAGGCAAAATGTTTCCAGACAAATATCTTTATAAAAATTATACCTGCTTGATCCACACTTCTTGAGCTTTAAAATTAGATATTTTTACTTCAAATAAACCTTTAAGAAGTAGGTTAAAAGACCCCAAATCTCATCTGGGTAAGATCTCCTTTGTCTGTAACTTCTGGTGCATAGCAGGTCATAAATCTTCAACTGTCTTAAAACTTTTTAAACTGTTAAAGCAGAACTGTGAAACACCATAACTTGTTTCTGCAATGACTCAGACATGTAAAAGTCCCATATTTGAATGTTGCATGACATGGGCACTTAAAAGAAATCAATCATGAGTATTTAGACTTCTAAATTGTCAGCACAGGACATATTTGCAAATAACTTCTGTTTCATAATAGCTGCATTTATTAATACTGATTCTCCAGCAGATAAAAATACATGCTATCAAATGATGTTATTTCCATATCTGTAGCATTTTTCATTTTGTGGCAGTAAACAGAAATACATGTCCAGTGTTAAACCTTTGAGTTTTCTTTCTTCTTGATGCAGCAAGGTAGGATCTTATCAGTTATGCAACAGGCTGCCATGGATATCTTCATACCCTTGACCCCTGTACCAGTCTACAGTCAGCGCGTTATGAAACCTGTGAGGTTCACTTTCTGTTTCAAGGAACATCTTGTAGTACTTAAAAATGAAACCTCAGATTGCCCTAATGCCTTGACTTGTCAGTCTATTCAGAAAACAAAACCAGTTGGACTTTTAAAACAAATCCAGTGTCTTAGTATCACATGACACCCAAATAACCATACCCCACAACTAAACATTAAAAATATATGTTTTTATAATTAACGCTTTGCTACAACACAGTCTATAGTGGATGACAGAGGGCACTGAAGCATGTGTTAATCTCTGTCTACTCAGCCAGTGTAATCAGACTACCTTTTATTAATACCTCTCATTATCACCTCTAGAGTCACTCCCTGCTGGTAGCTGAATTCATAATATCCGTTATCACCTCCTTACCCCTCCCTACTGCCCCTGCTGATAGCCAAAGGAAAAAAAGCACTGGCCGAACACCTGCGTGGTGACTGGTGCCTAGCGGTGGAAGACTCGGTGGGTTACGGCTGGGCCAGTGGCTGTGGCTGCTATGCAGCTTTAAAATTGGAGCACTCCTAATTCCCAAAAACACAATCTGGGCATCAAAATGAAAATAAAATGTTTACCCAAGTTTTTGAGCTGCTGGTCTGTGGTGGTGGGTTATGGGCAGGCAGGTGACACTTCTACTCCTCTGGACCACTACTCCTCTCCTCCTGAACCTAAACTGAGCTGCATTTTACTGACTCTTGCTGATGCTACTAGTTTGCAGGTATGGGTCTGTTTACACATAATAGGTGGGCTGTTGGCAGTGGGCAACAGTTCTACTCCTCCTGACTACTACTCCTCTGATCCAGAATGGAACTGCATATTACAGGTACAAAAAACGTCTTCCTGTCCCCAAAACTAACTTTACATGCTATAACAGACACCTCCTATACTGGACAAAAAAAGCATGCATGGAGGTGCCCATTATAAGCAGGCTGCACTGTGCTGTTAAAGAGATATGATATCCTTATTCAGTGTTTTATATCATTCTGGACAAAAAAGCCACACTAAGGTGAGTGGTGGTGCTCAGTGACAACGAGAACACAATTGAAGCAAAAGTCACAGCACTCACCCTTGCACACAAATAAATAGACGAGTTCCAACAAGTTTCCTACTTTTAAGTCACCATTTATTGTAAATGCCAACAGAAACGACCAACTCTTCTGGGTCAGAAGACTGAAGCTGAGCTCTGACGTTTCACCTTACAAAAGGCTTTATAAAGCCTTTTGTAAGGTGAAACATCAGAACTCAGTTTCAATCTTCTCCTGACCCAGGAGGGTCATTCATTTCTGTTGGCATTTACAATAGATGAAGTCTTAAATGTTAGAAACTTGTTGGAACTCTCCAATTTAGTTGTGTGCAAGGGTGAATGATGTGACTTTTGCTCCTATTTTATTTTATATCATTGTGGTAAACTTGCTATATAGTTTAACATTTTTATTAATCAGCTGTACTGAAACTTTTTTTATTAAGTAGTGGATGCCAATGGAAATAAGCATTGCTCATTCATTCTCCCAAACAAAAGAACAGTTACAGTCTTGTAGTAACAGTAGATTCGAGAGAATCTCCACCATTAAGCTACACCTTTTAAGCTATAGCCATCAGGCACTAGGATCACACTGAAACTTTTGCTAGCCAGGAGCTGCCCGTGATGATGTCCTGCGTCAGCGTACATATACATTTCAGTGGCCCCATCATGCCTGAGTTCCCTGATGAAAATTAGACTCGGAGAACCTCCAACCATGAGGAACCAAAAGATAAGACTAGTATTAGGCCTAAAAGGACAGGCATCTTTCCCTCCAGAGATGAAGGGAGCAAGGCTCAAGCCCTGGGGAATCAAAGAGAGGCAGTGGGACCCAGCTCTAGATAAAATATAGGATACAGCTGCTAGACAGGAACCCCAAGAAGGGGGATGGTGGGAGAGAAATCATACCTGATGACTGAGATTCCCTCAAAGATCTACTGTTACAGTAAGTTCTTACATAACTGCTCAGTCTTCTTCAGGGGTATCTCAGTCATCAGGATACACCGTAGGAACAAGTTCTAAGTAGTGACAAGTGAAAAATAGAGTCTGGGAGGCTGGAGCTCCATAAACTTAAGACAGGAGTCCTTGTAACACAGCCCTGACAAAACCTGCATGGGCTCTTGAAGCAATGTCCAGACCGTAATGCTTGGTGAAAGTGGGGACTGTACTCCAGGTGGCAGCCGCACAAATATTAGCGGATGAGACCCCTTTGAAACAAGCCACCAAGGTAGCCATGCCTCTAGTGGAATGAGCTTTGACAGCACCAGGCAATTCGTTGCTGTACTTACTGTAGCATAACACAATGCAATTTGCCAACCATTTGGATAAACACTGCTTAGAAACTGAAGTGCCCTCCTTACCTGGGGTGAAAGAAACAAACAACAGCTTTGACTTTCTGGACTCTTTAGTCCAGAGCAGATAATACTTCAAAGTTCTGCGCATATCTAATGTATGGAGCAGTGCTTCCCCTGGATTGGCACACTCAGGAAAATAAACAGGAAGGTGGACAGACTGAGCGTGAACTCAGAAACCACCTTAGGCAAAAACTTAGGATCTGTGCACAAAGATAGCCCGTCTTTGTGAAAAATCAAATAAGGCTCCTCACACCAGAGGTTCTGAAGCTCTGAAATTCTTTAAGCAGAAGTAATTGCAACCAAAAATAGTGCTTTCCAAGAAAGAAAGTGCAAATTGCAAGTCAAGATTGGTTCAAAAGGAGACAGGGTCATTTCCAAAACAAAATTCAAGTTGGGGAATGGATTGGGGGTTTCAGTGCAGGATGCCCCTAAGAAAAGTACAGGAGGTATCCAGCTGAGCAATCGTGAGGTCACCCATGGGCTCATGAAAGGCAAAAATAGCTGAAAAGTGAACCCTGAGGGAGGAATACTGGAGACCTGAGTCAAACAAAGAAATCAGGTAGTCCAGGGTATGATTCACCGGGCATGTGAAAGGGTCTAGGGAATGTTTGGCAGCCCAGATGGCAAACTGCTTCCACTTCATGACATAAGTAGTATGGGTGGAAGGCTTCCGGGTGGCCACGAGGATGACCGCCACCCTGCTAGAGACCCCAAACCCGGCAATGGCTACGTCCTCAGGAGCCAGGCATGCAGAAGGAGGGACCAGAGATTGGGATGGACCAGGGTCCCCCGATCCTAGGTCAGCAGATTCCTGTAAAGAGGCAGAGGGACTGGAGGTTACTCCACCAGCTGCTGAAGCAGAAGGAACCATATCTGGTGAGGCCGTAATGGGGCTAGCAGAATCATGCTGGCCCCCTCCATTTGCAGTTTGATCAGCAGAGAAAATGGAGGGAATGCATACAGAAATCTTCTTCTCCAAGAGAGGGACAATACATCTCACCAGAAAACTCCAGGCCCTGGATCTAGCAAACAGAAATTGGGCAGTTTTGTGTTGAGTGGGGACGCAAAAAGGTCCAACTGTGGATGACCCCATCTGTCAAACAGATCTTCCGCTACGGATGAGAGAAGCTCCCATTCATGCATGCTGGACTGAGTCCTGCTGAGACTGTCCACCAGGGTGTTTAGAACGCCTGGTACATGGACCGTAGAGAGAGTCAGACTGTGCTCCAGTGCCCAATACAACACTCTCATGGCCTCCCTGCAAAGGGCGTAAGAGTGAGTCCCGCCCTGGTTGTTGATGAAGTAGATGTCATTAAGATTGTCCGACTGCACCAGCAGCTGGCCTGGAGCAAGGTGCTCCAGAAATGCCTACATGGCATAGAGCACTGCTCTCATCTCCAGGACATTGATATGCAGGGTGGCTTCCCATGAGGTCCAGGAACCCTGGGTTTGAAAGGGACCCAAGTATGCTCCCCAGCCCACACTCAAAGCATCCATGATTAGAATTTGATGTGGGGAAGAAATCTGGAAAAGAACCCCTTGAAGAAGATTCAAGGGGTCCATCCACCACTGCAGTACATTGCAAACCGGGGAGGAGACCAGGACTTACTGGTCCAACTCGTCCGTGCACTTGTTCCACAGCACTCTGAGGGTTCACTGAAGGGTATGCACATAAAGTCTAGTCTGGCAGGGATGTACCAACTCTGAATGACTTCCTGAGCTTTGATCATAAGGCACTCCACCCTGTTTTGAGGTAGAAAGGCCTTCCCCTGCTTGGAATCCAGAACCACCCCTATGTACTGCAGGCTTTGGGATGGTACTAAAACCGACTTGGGCAGGTTGATGGTAATGCTGGAGAGTGCGCTCCAGACCCAGCTGTTCCCTGGACGGGGTCCTGAGAAGCCAATCATCCAGGTGAGGGAAGACATACAGTCCCTCTCTTCGGAGAGCTGCTGCTACCGTGGCTAAGCACTTGGTAAAGACATGCGGCACAGAGGACAAGCCAAAGGGCAGCACTTTGAATTGGTAATGCTCAGCCTGAAAGGCAAAATGAAGAAACCTCCTGTGAGAAGGAAAGACCAAGATGTGCAGCCAAGTGTCCTGCATGCCCAGTGAACAGAGCCAGTCCCTTGTCTTGAAGAGGGGCATAAGGAACTTTTTGCACTGGACAAAGAGACTGAGATCCTTTAGATCTAAAATGAGTCTCAGATCTCTGGTCTTTTTGAGGACCAGGAAAAACCTGGAATAAAACCCCTGATTTCTCTGTCGCCTTGGCACCAATTCCATTGTCTGCTTGCGCAGAAGAGACTGTACTTTCTCCCAGAGAACAAACAAGTGAGCCGGGGGATAGTTGGAGGGTGGTGGAGGGATATCTGGAGGCTGCTGGAACTCAAGGATATGACCCACCTCTATGAGCTGCAGGATCCATGCATCTGAAGTTATGGTTCTCCATTGATTCAGATGGAGGGAGAACCAGCCTCCAACTGCCACTTCCTGGGTCTGGACCAAAGGAGGGGGTTCTGGCAAGGAGTCAAGCTGAGATGGGACCAGCTGTTGAGGCTGGTCCATCATTTCTCGTATGCTTGGCCGCCACTCCAGCATTGGAGGGGGTAGGCAAGGAAGCCTGGGTTCTGCACTTACCCTGAGTACAGGGGGCCGAGCCTGGCCTATTGGCTTGTCTACAAAAAGTAGACCATCCTCTACCTTGTGGCTGAGTGTGGTAGAGTGAATGGACAGACTTAATGGCTGTGCCAGAGGCCTGCAGATCATTAATGAGGTCCTGGACATCAGGGCCTAAGAGCTTGGTGCCCCTTGAAAGCGGCATTAAGCATCTTGTTTTGCACATCAGCTGCAAATCCAGAGACCCTAAGCCAGGAGTACCTACGAAGGCATATGCCAGTGGCAGCTGCCCTGGCCACTATCGGCCATATCATACAGGGCCCTAAGGAGATGTTTACTAACATCCTCCACAACTTTCAAGCACTGAAGCAATTCCTACTTCTGGGAGCCATCAGGAAGGGCTTGAGCAGCAGCTCTGCCCTTTCTCCAATTGGCATTCTGTAATTTGACCATGTGTGACAGATAGTTTACAATCCTCAGGCCCAAAGTGGAGGAGGCATAAACATTTTTGCCCCAGAGGTAAATCCTGTGGGATTCCTTGTCTGAGGGAAGGAAACTAAGGTGTGTAGGCACCTAAGACCTGTCATGGGCTGCCCTTATGACCACAGAGTCAGTTTCGGCCTGGGAAGCAAAATAAAGAAGGCCCTGAGGAGCATTATAAAGTCTGTATGCCCTACGTGGCATAGCTGGCACCATGTCTGGTCTGTGCCAGGCTGCCGTAGTGGCATTCTTCAGTGCTGGAAGCATAGAAGGAATGATCTTAGGGGGAGATTCAGGAACCTCCAGGAAGTCCACCAGGTGTTTCCTGGTGACATCCTCCTCCTCAGTCTAGAAGCCCATTGTGGCAGGCAACTGCTTCATGACATTAAAGAAGGTGGCATCCTCAGGAGGAGACCGAGGAGTATGCTTGACAAAGTTCTCACTGACCAAGGAGGCAAAGGACTTATCTGAGATGAGGATTTCTTTCTCTTCCTCTTCATCCTCGGTCATCAGGGAGGATGAGATCAGAATGATATTCCTCCTCGACATCGACCTTCTCGTCTGGGTCTGGCAACAGATGTGCTTGCAGCTGCCTGCGAGGAGCCTCCCAGGGTCAATGAACAGGTGTCAGCGATGAAGCTGTTGTTGACGGTGCTGGCGAAGAGGGCCTACTGAAGGTACCCAGCTGCTGAACGAGTACATTTGTGAATTTAACTAGTACTTCGTTCAGGCCCATAGTGGATGTGGATGTTGACAGGGGGGTTCAACAGCACAGTAGGCGACAACCCTCCATCCGGGGAACCAAATGAGCCTGTAGCCCTGGGAGAAGAAGGGGCAGGCCTCAACAGAGCTCTCATTGATGAGGCACTCGTCATCGACAGTGATGGGGCTGATGACTCAGAAGCTGATAGCTGAGTGCCCTGAGAGTCAGGCGGAGGAGCTGTCAGTATGGGTCTGGTAGGAACAAAGATCTGGACAGCTGTTCTCTTCATCGATGCAGCCACCATCGACAAAGAGCTCCCCAAAGAAGAAAAAGCCCATGGGGAACGGGATCGTCGCTCCACAAAAGAGGAGGGAGAAGTGCCTAATCCAATTAACAGAAGCACTCTTGATAGGGGGGTCGATCCCAGTCCTTTCACAGAAGAAAGGGTTCTGCAAGAACTCCTAAAACTGAAGGTGGACAAAGCAATGGGTCCTGATGGAATTCACCCCAGAATTCTAAAAGAATTAAGGGAGGAACTAGTGAAACCACTGGCTACTCTTTTAATAAATCATGGGAGGATGGTGTGGTACCCGAGGACTGGAGGAAGGCGGATGTGATTCCCTTCACAAAGTGGGACCAAGACAGAGGCAGGAAACTACAGACCTGTCAGTCTGACCTCTGTGGTAGGGAAAGTGATGGAGTCACTCTGAAGGAAAGAATAGTTGAGTACCTAGAGGCCAGTGGAGCACAGGACCCAAGGCAGCATGGGTTCACACCGGGAAGGTCATGTCAGACGAATCTAATAGATTTCTTTGGGTGACCAAAGTAGTAGACCAGGGAGGGGCTATGGACATGGCCTACCTAGACTTTAGCAAGGCATTTGACACAGTCCCACACAAAAGATTAATAGTCAAATTAACCAGCCTGGGAGTGGGTCCCAGGGTGGTAGCCTGGGTAAAACACTGGCTGCACAACAGGACACAGAAGGTAATTGTAAATGGAGTCCACTCTGAAGAAAGAGGGGTTACTAGTGGGGTACCGCAGGGTTCAGTATTGGGTCCAGTCCTTTTTAATGTCTTCATCAGTGACATTGCAGAGGGACTGGAAGGAAAAGTATGCCTTTTTGCAGATGACACAAAGATCTGCAACAGGGTTGATACACAAGGAGGAGGAGTGAAAAGGATGAAAAGGGACTTGGCAAGGTTGAAGGAATGGTCAGAAGTATGGCAGCTAGGATTCAATGCAAAGAAGTGCAAAATAATGCACCTGGGAAACAAGAACCCAGGGGAAGAATACACAATGGGTGGGGAGGTAGTAACAACAACAAAAAAGGAAAGGGATCTGGGGTAATCATATCAGATGACCTTAAGGTTAGCAAGCAATGTGAGAAGGCAGTAGGAGGGCTGGGGGTATACTGGGATGTATAGGGAGAGGCATCAGCAGCAGAAAACAGGAAGTTGTTATCCCTCTGTACAGACAGTTGGTGAGACCCCATCTGGAGTACTGTGTCCAGTTCTGGAGACCCCATCTCCGCAAGGATATATGCAGGATAGAGGTAGTCCAGAGGAGGGCAACTAAAATGGTGCAGGGTCTGCAAGAGAAGCCGTATGAGGAGAGACTAAAGGAGCTTAATATGTATACCCTTGAGGAAAGAAGGGAGAGGGGGGACATGATAGAAACTTTTAAGTACCTCAGTGGAATCAACAAAGTCCAAGAGGGTAGCATCTTTCAGAAAAAGAGACTTGCAAGAACAAGGGACACAATTTAAAGATAGAAGGAGGGCGGTTCTAGGGGCAATGTGAGGAAGTATTATTTCACAGAGAGGGTAGTGGATGCATGGAACAGCCTTCCTGAGGAGGTTGTGGGGTCTAAAATGTGGGAGAATTCAAGAATGCATGGGATAGACATAAGGCAATTCTTGTGGGAGGTAGGAAGAAATAGGCTGCTGGTTAACTAGGATCTGTGGCCTATCCTTTAGGTAAGGGAAACGGCAGACTAGATTGGCCAAGCGGTCCTTATCTGCCATCAAAGTCTATGTTTCTATGTTCTATGTTTCTATGGGGAGTGGTCACAATCCTGTCTTTTTATGACTTTTCCCCCCGAGGACTTGTCTCGGGCCTTGGAGGCCTGGAAGCTCGAAGATCCGGTGGGTGACTTGGGCCGTGGAGGACCACTGCCCACAGCTGGCTACCTGTTGTTCTATGAATTTTTTCAGAGCCTTCTTGCATCGCCTGAGGGTTGTTTGATTAAACTTCTGGCAGAGCTCACAATCGGAAACTTTGTGGTCAGGGCAGACACAGAGTGTTCATCTGTAGAGGCAATCTTTTTTCTGCAGCAGCAGCAATGGAAAAGAGAAGGAGGATTAATTCTTGAAATAAAAAAAAAATCTCTAAAAAGAGATTTTGGTAAGGGTTAGAGGACAAAATGGCCACAGGCCAAAAAAAGCACAAACAGTGCGATAAAGCTTCCGTGGAGACTGTGCTTGCAAGTTAACGGTGGGAAAGAACTGTAGGAGGGAGCAGGGCCGCCCACACCTATACAGTGTTGTTGACGTTGGTGGACGTTGATGGTGTGGGTGGCCCCAGTTGTACTGCTGAAAATCCTCTGTGTGGATTCCCCTTGGCGAAGGTTCCTATGGTGTAACCTGATGACTGAGACACCTCCGAAGATCTGTTCTGTCTTCTTCAAGCCTATCTTGAATAACTGCCTTGTCTGAGGCAAGGTATGTAGAAAAACATGCATGGAGCTGGACTTGAGCAACCAGTCATCCAGATAAGGGAACACATAAAGGCCTTCTCTGTGAAGGGCTGCTGCTACTACTGCCAAGCATTTAGCAATGACCTGTGGTGCAGAAGACAAGAACAAGGGCAATGCTCTGAGCTGGTCATTTCCCCACTCCAGCACAAACTGGTATTGCCTTTGGGATTTTCTGATCTTGACATGAAGGTATGCATCCTTCATTCCTACAGAACAAAGCCAGTCCCCTGTATGCAGAAGAGGAATCAACACTTGCAAACATATCATTCGAAACATGGTCCTAGTTCTTTGAGTTCAGCAGCCATTTCCTGGCCAATAGTGAGGAAGGCACAGATTGTGGGCCCTGTTCTTTCTCCATGGCTTTTAATGTTTTAATGAGAATGACTTTTTCTAGAGCTTTCTTGTGGTATCGCCTTGTAGCCTGGTAGAAGCTCTGGCAAATCTCACAAGTCCTCATGTTTTGAGATGGGCCCAAGCAGCACACGAAGATTGTGTGTGCATCTTCTTTGTAAATTTTCTCTCCGCACTTATAGTACCAAAATAAAGGCGCTTTCAACTTCAGCAGCAGAGACAACAACAAAAAAAAATGGTGAAGTAAAAGAATAAATGGCAATGGCTTTTTGATGATGTTTCCTTCAGCAGGTCCGAGAAGGATGACCGATGGCAGGAAAAGAACTGAGGAGTGACAGGGCCACCCACGTTTATATATGCACTGATACAGGACATTGTTGTGGGCAGTCCCTGCCTAGCAAAAGTTTCTTTGTGGTCCTAGTGCCTGATGACTATAGTTCCAAAGGTGTGGTCTAAGGGAGGAGATATCGTCGAAGAAGATCATACATTACTTATATTTGCTTCAAGGTGGTATAACAATATACTGATT
Organism: Neoceratodus forsteri; assembly: GCA_016271365.2. Lineage (NCBI taxonomy): Eukaryota > Metazoa > Chordata > Ceratodontiformes > Ceratodontidae > Neoceratodus > Neoceratodus forsteri. The sequence continues at coordinate 494,553,510 of CM057455.1, forward strand.
TGTGATTTATGGAACACTATGCAAGCTTGATTCAGAAAAGTGTGGAGGACCTTAACGCCAACATGAGCTATGCAGGCATTCTGCATCCCACAGCATTTTATATTCCTCCTCCCTTAAACAGTAGTCCGTTGGAGCTGGTCCAAACCAGACCAGCCTTGCAAAGGCCAAGGCAGCTGGGAAAGGGGCAGTCACAATGGGGATTCCCAAAATTCGTGCAATGGTGTGGAACTATTGAAGCAGAAACACTTACCCCTAAATTATCCAGTTTTTCTTTTCACAAAAGACAGTTTCTCCAATATCCTAAGAAGGGCTGAAGCTCATCAGTTTCAGCCAACGACAGGTGAAGAAACAGAAAAATAGATGTCAGCAGAAAAAGACAATTGGTCCATTCAGTCTGCCCAGTTTTACCCTACTGACAAACCCATTCTCTATTGCCTCCATGCCCTCCTTGACACAGATGGCTACCACACCTCCTTTTCCCTTAACCCTATCTCTCCTATACATGGTATACCCCAGTACTGTCAGGCCCCATTCATTATTACTGGAGGCCCATGTTTCCATAATGGCTACAAGGCCTAATCCCTCATCCACCTCCATCACCTGTAACTCACAAATTTTGTCTCCTAGGCCCCTGGCATTTAGGCAGACTGCCTTTCAGCTTGTGCCTATACTGTTCCCCATCTTGTGAGCACCTCTTCCTTTGTCCCCCCCCTCAACTTTTTGGTTTTCCAGCTCCCTGATGGCTTTGTGAACCCCCCTTCCCTGGCATCCTTACTTATTATGGGCCCCTGCTTTGCTGCCTTCATTCCCACTGCTCATAGCCTGCATTTCTGGTGGAGTCCTAGTTAGGTTCCACTTTTGATCTCCATCCTCTGTGGTTCCCTTGGCATCAGATTTTCCCAATCACAGTTTAAATGTCCACCTACATAGACAAATGTCTGCCCAAGCACACTGGTCCTATCTCTTGTTAGGTGAAGGCCCTTACCCTTGAGCAGCCTTGTGACAGGGTTGAATAAGGCCCTGTCTCATTTGTTATGCAGAAAGAGGTAAAAGCAAGGATCTGTTCTATCCTCCTTTTTCTGCCTTTTGTCCGATTGCGCAATCCAATTTTCTTGTGAGACCTAGGAACTGATCACTCTGAGTGTCTCCCACTATCTCTCTGCCTTCACTTGCTGTTCCTATCTTTCCTTCCTCATTGCTTATGTGAAACTGAGATCCTTTCGTTTGCCAGTGTATATAGTTCTATTGTTGAAATGATTGCAAAAAGCTGTTTGGAACTTAGGGGTTTAACCTTGAGATGCAACACTAGCTCATTTGCAGAGTCGTCAATAGGTTAGTTCTGAGACAGTTCTGAGACACCGTATTCTATTTTGCTACACCAGCAAGGAAACTGACAAAGTTCTGATACATTTTTTTGTGAGAAATAGGATGCCTCTTAACGAGATGAGGTTGCAGAAGTTAATTGCCAGGCAAAGACTTATAAAAAGAGCAGCAATCTTTTGTTAGAAGGGAGAGACTGAAACTTAGAATGAGAGATAGCCTTACACGAAGGACTTTGTTTTCTCTGTTTGTATTGACTTTGTAAACAGTTATACTGAACTACTGTATTTTCTATTTTACTGTTATTGATAATAATAATCATAATAATAATAAAACGCTACTTGTGAGTTTTATAACTGCTCCTGGTTTTCCTGTGCTTCCTGACCTATGATTCGACGATAAGCCTCCTGGCCCAGAAACTCCACCAGTTTCCCACACAACAGTACCCCTCCTTCTGAGCCATTAAATCCCTCAGTCTCCTTCTTCCTCAACCTATCCTTCCTATTTCCCATACCACACACAGAGATGACATCAGAAAAGGCCAGGTAAACTGAGTGTGCCATCAACCTGTCCCCAGCCTTCAAAAGTTATGCTTCACTATCTCAATAAGCTGGTTTACCATATCATTGGTACCCAAGAGTAGGAGCACCCAAGCTCCTCCTCTACCATCCTAACATCCATATCCCTATCCTGGACTGCTGATTCTCATCGAAGGCATCTGCCCCCCCTTCTCCCCTCACTACCTTCTCCACCAGTCTAATCATACAGTCCTCTACTACTAGGATACTCCTTGCTGCCTTCTTCCTGTTTTCCCCAGGTCACCCTTCCAAACTGGCTCAGAGACTTTCCTGTAAAAGTTAAGTACCTGTGCCTCCTCTAGTGGTGCAAAGTGATTTTCTGTCCAGATCTGGTGAGTGTGAAAGATTTTCTAGTGACTGCCCCTGCCACCCCTCGCCACTACACTCCAGCCCCCTAGGGGAGTAGCAGTGTGGGTGTGCCTGTAGGTACCAGCGCAGTTGGCAACAAGGCATGGATATCTCTTCCCATGCTGCTATCAGCTGTGCCTGGAACTCCAAGGGGCAGTGTCACAACCACCAGAGCACAGCCTGGAAGATTAGCACCCCTCAGTCCCCTCAGATCCTGTACTTCATGTTGCCTTTTGTTTCACCTTTTTTTCAATATCTAATACCACCTTCCTTCAATGTAATACATCCTGCTTTGCACTAATCACTATCTGTATTAATCCCTTTCAGCTGTGCTTTCCAGTTCCCTTCTTCTTTCTGACCTCCCTGAACCTTGGTTAATCCAAGTGCTAAGAAAGCAGTCACATATACAACAAGCATTTGTCAATGCCGAACGTTCGCTTGCAGGTATTTGCAGTGGTATTTGGCACTTGGACATGGCTTAAAAAAATCAGTGACAAAGAAATACAAGCATTTGTCAATGCCGAATGTTGCTTGCTTCTATGTGCTGTTTAGGTATTTGGAAGTCATTGGAGTGCAAATATTGAAAATTTGCGAACTTACGAGCGTGCGCAGGAACTGCAACGCACGCTTGTAAAACAGTCATTTTTAGGAATTTTTTCACCAAATTTTCAACATAGCCATTTTAAGACCTCTGCTCATGAACAGTGTCACTGTGATTTTCTTAATGTGTCCTTCATTGATTTCACACACCGACTGCGCCACTGTGCACTACATGGGCGGAAACACATTTTGGGCAGGATGTGAAAAATGACAGCTGTACTGCTCATGAGGAAGTGTGATAAAATGGCAATGTTGAAAATCTGGAGTGAAAATATTGAAAATTCGCAAACGTACGAGCGTGCGTAGGAACTACGCAACGCACGCTCGTAAAACAGTCATTTTTAAGAATTATTTCACCAAATTTTCAACATAGCCATTTTAAGATCTCTGCTCATGAACAGTGTCACTGTGATTTTCTTAATGTGTCCCATACATTGATTTCGCACACCGACTGCGCCATTGTGCGCTACATGGGTGGAAACACATTTTGGGTGAGATGTGAAAAATGACAGCTGTACTACTCATAAGAAGGTGTGGTAAAATGGCAATGTTGAAAATCTGGAGTGGAAATATGAAAATTCGCAAACCTACGTGCATAGGAACTGCATAGCAGCACACTCGTAAAACAGTCATTTTAGGAATTTTTTCCAAATTTTCAACAAAGCCATTTTAAGACCTCTGCTAATGAACAGTGTCACAGTGATTTTCTTAATGTGTCCCATACATTGATTTACACACCACTCGCCATCTATGCGCTACATAAGCGGAAACATGTTTTGGGCAGGATGTGAAAAATGACAGCTGTACTGCTCATAATGAGGTATGGTAAAATGGCAATGTTGGAAAATCTGGAGTGAAATATTGAAAATTCACAACTTACGAGCCCGCGAGGAACTGCGCAGCACGCCAGAAATAGTCATTTTTTGATGGCACCAGCCCTCACGATGAGTTTTGGGATCTCTTCATGATGTCACGTCATGGCACAGCTCAGGGCTCGGCGGATTTCGCAGTGACCGTGCAGTGATCATGCGGAATCACCTTCGGGCCCGAATAACGCCATGACAGTGACATCATTCATGAGAAGGGATCCCAAAACCCCATGTTGAAAATTTGCAAAAATCTAAAAAATGCCTGAGATATGCACAAAGTTGAACCCCCATCTAGCCCATTATACAGCTTACTGGCATTTCCTCAGTTCACGTCGGCTTTGAAGAGTGCAGACGTGTTCCCGGTCCACCGAAGATCATCGCGAGCTCCAGAGTAGTACTCGGCTGAGGGGAATTATTAAGGAGGCAAGGGTGCGCAGTGGGTGGAGTGCGGAGTTGTGGGAGGGGCTGGAAGCGCCATGGGACAGTTTTAATTTACAGGTTTGTTAAAAAAAAACGACGTGGGACATTTGCCATGTTGGGGTGGGCTCCCAGCATGGCAGAAGGATAACTGGGGGCCGTGGAGCCGGCGGGGGATTGGGCACCCCGTCGGCAGATGCTGTGAGACATTTGCCCACTGTGGGTGGGCTCCCAGCGTGGCAGAAGGATGGCTGGGGCCGTGGAGCCGACGGGGATTGGGCACCTCACGGCAGCAGACAACACGGATGTTTGCCACACTGGGATGGCCCCAGCGTGGCAGCAAGATTTGGGCGGCGGTGGTGTAGCACACAGCGTGTGGTTTTCTTTGAAGAGAAGACCACCGCTGTCATACACAGCACCGCGTCCGATTGGTGCAGGACTGCCACGCCTGCTCAATGAAGCAGGGGATTGCATAGGAGGGGCACACCTCCAAAGTGTCCCATTCTCCCAAGCTTTTCCTTGCGCATGCGTGCAAGCGAACGTAAAAATGTAAATATGCAAAATTAAATACCGATTTTGCATGTATGAAATCTTTGTAATGTGTAATCCAAATGTTGTGAGCAAATGGCAAATTTTCTTTTTTTTATAGAACTGTTTGCTCCTCTGTGGTCACCTACTCCTGTCTTTGAGCCCCGTTCTGCCCCCAACCTTGTTAGCCTCTCCCCCTACCATTTTAGCCAGTGGAGATCCACAAGGAGCAGAGTCTGGGAGTGGTGGGGACTGTCACATACAGCCACGGGCTTTTCTGTGGTTTTCTCCTGCCTGGAGCAATGGTGAACATGGCATGTGTGTGTGCGTGGAGGCGCGTGTATGTTCCTGGAAACTAAGCGCTCCTTCCACTCTCCCTGACATTGTGTCAGCCCCCGACTCTGCTCTGGCATCTGGTCTCCACCGGATGTCAGCCGAGAGGGAGGAGCTACATCTCCCCAATCCAGGAGACGACAGCAGCCCAGAGGCCGCTACCATCATCTCCCAGCCCTTCCCTCTGCCAACCTCCGGTGGCCAGAGCTCACTTCTGAATATGGGTTGCTGGTGTGACATAAGGTGTGGCATCCAGCACCTCAACCCACAGCACCACCAGGCTGGCTGGAAATTTTTTTTCTAAACTGACAAAGGCAATTCTCAGTATTCTAGGAAGTAAGGACAGTGAAGCCCAACAGTGACAGCTGAGAAGTAAGGGGAGGAAGAACCTATGAATCCAGAGCCAATCAGGGGACTGCTTTTGCCATACTGCAGCCCTTCGAGAGAAGCCTATCAGAGAGCTGAAGGGCAAAATTGACTGCTCTGGAGAGAACACTGTCTGCATTCAGGCTGCAGACCAAGCAGGACTGAGAGAGTTTGACTGAAAAGTAGTTCCCTGTTCAGACACCTTACCAAGAGAGGGCCTGCAAGCCTAGGACAGGGTTCAGGAGAGCTGGGACTACAGATCATCAGAATTGTGACTGCTGCAAAGCAAAAACTTTTCAGAAGGCAGGTTTCCATGCCCTATGCTTTTGGTTCCTGACCAGGACGGTGGCCATCAGAAGGCCCTGCCTTGCTGCCCTGCAGAGTTACAATAGGTTCCCAACAAGATGTGAAGAGGTGTATCTAGTATCCAGGCAAGAACTGAGAGTAGCTGCAAGCCTCAGTGTAATGCCCATTTGCTGTCTGAGACTAGGAAGTCCAGATTCTGCAGGAGAGCATACTGCCTAATCAGAATAAACATCTGATCAGTAAGAACCCAACAGGGTATGACCCTGCCACATCAGCAGGAAAATGTACTTTTTTAAAGTTTGGCATCTTCCCATGCTCCAGTCAATCAGGCTGCAGGAAAGACACACAAAAGGACTGATACAAATAACTTTCATGGCTCCCAAACCTCCCAAGATTTCCTTATTGACCTTCATCTGCCATGACGGTGTCCATGCACCCAACGACTTGACCCCTGGGCACCTAGGTCACCAGCAGTGGCAACCCAGTGGAAAACAACCTAAGGGGTCTGTGAGGGCAGCGGAGCCTTTACTCCTTGCCAACAATCAGCAGGAAAACAGAGTCTTCAAAGTTTCAAACTTGGCACCATCCCCTGCTCCGGGATCAGGCTGCAGGGAAGACACTATGCTCAACACGCCACACATTAAGGTCACTTAACCTGAGCAGCCCTCCGCGAGCGGCCCAGCACTGAGTGGAGAATCTGTGAGTCAGCCAAGGCAGACAGGGCTGGGACATGACTCGCTGCCGGCTCATGACCAGAAGGCATCTGTATGTTGCTCCCTCCATATGTCTAGATTCTGTCTGCAACTGTATTCATGTTACTAGCCATCTCAGTCTCTCAAAGCAGCATGCAATGCTAAATGACTGCTGGCTGGGTTTCTCAAAGGTGAAAGGACTCTAAAGTACTAGAAATTGAGTTTTACCCAAGCATAACTCAGTTTTGTGTTATAAACAGTATTTGTACCATCCAGCTAGGCTGCCTCATTGCTACAATCTGTCTCAACTGCCAAATTAGCTGGACGCTGCCCTCCCCATTTGTTTCCTTGTTATTGTAGCCTTCTGCAACTGCTCTAATGCTAGCTTCAGTAACTGATGTTACTTCATCATTATCTAGGAAATGTGTTTGCTGTCCTTATTTGTATCATCCCTCTAGCTTGCTTCAATGCTACAGACTGTCTCAGCTGTTAAATATTGAAATTGCTTGCTGCTAGTCACTGATTCCTCAGTTGTCTGCCTTGCTACCACAGCTTTCACCGTACACTCAGATATGCAACTGCACTAAATACTAGCCACAGAAACTGTTTCGCTGTTAGTCTTAGATATTTATAGTGGTAAATCAGCTCTGCTTTTGTTCACACTGCAGTTTTGCTGGTTCATCTTGCTGCTGTAGTCAGCCTCCTTCCCTGCCCAGTCTACAACACTTATTTTATTGGCTTTGGGCACTCTGGGCTGGCTCTAAGCATACTTACATTTCTGCTATCACTTCTCACAGGGTCTGCCTGCCTGATACCGTAACATGATGAAACCCTGCCTGCATTTTGTCCCCTTGTTAAGGTTCCTACTCTGTATCCTCCTCATAGCAACTTGTTACCACTACCCATTGCTAATGCAAACAGCTCCCTGCGTAAACTTCTAAACAGATTTGTCACTCTTAACTTATCAGTGGCAGCATTCCCTCCTCCTAACTCCACTGCTCTCCTTAATCATAAGCTATTCCTCTTCATAGTGCACCACATATAGAATGAACATTGCCTGGTTCGCTTGCTCTGTGAGGTCCCTACTAAAAATCCATCACTATGGACCCTTACTCTGTACCCCTGTCTAGCAGGGGATATCAAGTCCCATCTGGGACCCTTAGCCTCCTCCCCAACTTGGTCAGGCCTCAAGGGGCTCAGAATCACCAACTTAAATGTTCAATCTCTTAGCCAACAAAACTGAGTTAGATGCCTGGGCTGCCCACCACTCCCTTGATATTCTTGGAATATCAGAGTTCTGGCTTAAACCCTGTATCCCTGTCTCATGATGCAATCAGGTAAATTACAGCTTCCTACCTGCTGATTGTCACTCCTCCAAAAGAGGCCATAGACTACTAATCTATGACATGCCCCACCTCTAAATTACTTTGATCTCCTACGACTCTGGCAATGGCACCACCTGTAACATGTTTCATGCATCCCTCTTACTATGACACACCAAAAAGCTGCATATCATCTGTATCTAAGAGCCACTCAAATCAGAGGTCTCCGGCCTCTCTGCCCTCCTGGACACCATACAATCAAATATTGTTCACAATGAATCTATTCTCATTGGAGACCTAAATCTTGACTGCCTCAGCCATAACTGAAAAAATATGAATTGTTACTTAGTAAAGCTAGTCTCACCCAAATCATCTCCAGTTCCTCTTGCTTCTCTCATCATGGTGGGTTGGCTTCCTTGATTAACTGGATGATCACTAACAGGCCTGATAGAATTCAGGTATTGGGAAGGGTCCCTGGCTCCATCAGCGATCACTCCCCCACCTACTGCCTTTGGAAATACATGGTACCCAAAGTTCCACCAAAAATCATTTTCCTCAGGGATTTCTTCAACCTTGACTCCATAACTCTCAATGCTGACCTCTCCAATATTGATTGGTCCCACATCCTAGTCACTCTGGTGTCAGTGCGGCTCAGTTGGTAGCACATCCGCCTCTGGACCAGAAGGTTGTGGGTTCTCGTCCCACACCAGGATTGGACTTGTACCTAAAACACTGGCATCCAAGTGCAGAATAAGGGGGGGGTTCTGTACTGTTGGGGTGTGCTGTCCTTCGGATGAGACGTTAAACCAAGGTCCCTTCTACCCATCTTGGTGCTGTCATGGTCAGTGTCCAGGTGGAAGTAAAAGAACCCAGGGCATTTTTCGCAAAGAGTAGGGGACATTCCTGGTGTCCTGGCCAATATTCCCCTTCCCATAAAACAGGTTCATGCAATTGTCCAGTCTGAATGTGGGTGTTGATGTGTGATATGGCTGCCACTGCACATTCAGTCACTTCACTACCAGTCTAGCATTGCTTGCAAAGCGCTTTGGAATACATTGTGTATGAAAAGCGCTATATAAATGCTGATTCTTCTTCTTCTCTGATGTCACTTCAGCTGTAGACCTCTTCCAGTCCATTATCATAACCCTACAAGATAGGCCCTTTCCCTTCATTAAAAGAATTAAGAGGCACAGCAACCCACTGGTTACACTCTGGCCTTCTATCCCTGTTTAAACATAAGGACAAACATTGGGCTGCCTTTAAGGCCTCCTCAAATCCACAAGACTGGCTATCTTACAGGGAGTTGTGCAATAAATGCACAAAGGCTACCCACTCTGCTAAACATTCTGCCTGCAAGGAGCAGCTGCTAGCCTCAGCTGGCAACTCACTTAGTTTTTGGGGCCACATCAAAGGACTGTGGGGGGAACCCTCCAAATCTAACACTAAGGACATGGTAATTGATGCTGTCCATTGCAAAATCTTAACCACCATAGACAATGCTTCCTTTCTCCACCACTCCTCTGCTGCTTAGACTACCATTTATTTATTGAGTTCTAGGAATTACAACCCTTTGAGTCACACACTCCTTTACAAAGGCTCCGCATCAGCAGTAAAGACAGGCATGGCAAAACAAAACGTACAGTTATGTAAGAACTTACCATAACAGTAGATCTTCGAGATGAGCTCCTGCGGCAGGCTACACCATAAGAACTATTCCACCAGGCACTAGGACTCCACGGAAAACTTCTAGCCAGCAGTACCTAGCTGGGGTCCACCCCTTACATCAGCCTGCCCACCAACGTCACCAGCTGTATAAAGGGGGTGGTCCCCAGCCCCACCTCAGTTCACCCACCGGGGACTCGAAGATTACTCAGCAGGAGAGCTCTGAGGCAGGTGCCAAAGCAAATCCCAAAAAGAGAAAAACTCAAATGGGGGAAGGAGGGAGGGAAAATAGCGCCTATTGCAGGAGCTAATCTCGAGGAGCTACTGTTACGGTAAGTTCTTACATAACTGTACTATCTTACTTCGAGTAAGAGCTCCTGCAGCAGGCTACACCATAAGGACAGATTCCCAAGCAGTGTCTCTCATGAAAACCAGGAGAGGCAGGATCTATAAACATGAACTGTGAGACCAACAGTGTCTCTAAAGTAAATAACTAAAACTTTTTCAGGAAAGAAGGCCTTGGAGCACAGTGAGGCCAAATCCTACTCTTCTTCTGGAAGCAACATCCAAGGAGTAGTGCTTGATGAAAGTGTGCACCAAGTTCCACCTGGCTGCTGCACATACGTCTGCTGTGAAGACATTTCTGAGGGCTGCGAATGAAGTGGCCAGGACCCTAGTGGAATGCCCCCTTACCAGTCCCGGCAAGGTTTTGTCATACTTTTCGTATACAAAAGTAATGCAGTTGGACAACCATTGGACATAGTCTGGATTGTTATCAGCTTCCCCAAAGGTCTGAGAGTGAACTGAACAAAAAGTTGTTCAGATTGTCTGATTCCCTTAGTCCTGTCCAGGTAATATCTGAGAATTCTATGGACGTACAGAGTATGAAGGAGTGCTTCACCTTTGTTAGAATACTCTGGGTAGTAGACTGGAAGGGAGATATCTTGGTTTAGTGTCAACTCAGAAACCACCTTGGGAAGAAACTTGGGATTAGTATGCAGAGACACCCTGTCTCTGTGAAAGTAGGGTTCTTTACATATCAGGGCTTGCAGCTCCGAAACCCTTCAAGCTGACATGACAGCCACTAAAAGCAGTGTCTTCCAAGATAGGAAACATAAATCACACTGAAAAGCTGGTTCAAAGGGGAAAGAGTTAACTTTTCTAGAACGAACAGTAGATCCCAAGGCGGAGCCGGATCCCTAATGGGTGGTTTGATGTGGAGAATACCCTTTAAAAAGGTCCTTACTAGCCTAGGTCCAGTTGTGCAATCATCTTGCCTAGTGAGTGATACGCCAAAATGGCACAGAAATGCACCTTAATAGAAGAGTAAGCCAGCCCCTGATCTGAGAGTGCAAGGAGGTATTCAAGGATTTGATTCACTGAACAGTGCATCGGGTCTAGGGAATGTGCTACTGCCCATATGCTAAAACGCTTCCACTTCATGGCATAAGTAGGTCTTGTAGAGGGTTTTCTAGCCTCCACAAGGACTTCCGCTACTCTCTGAGAAACTCCATGCCTGGATATGTCTAGGTCCGTAGGAAACAGACATGTAGATGCAAGGATCTCACGTCTGGATGGACCAGTGTCCCCATTTCCTGGGAAAGAAGGTCTGGTCGAATTGGAAGCAGAATGGGAGGCTCCACTGCCAGTTGCCAAAGCAAAGGGAACCATATCTGTCATGGCCAGAGCGGACCCACTAGGATCATTACGGCTCTCTCCTTCTGTAGCTTAAGAAGAACCCTCTGAATGAGAGGGAAAGGAGGAAATGCATACAGAAACCTCCCTGTCCAGCAAAGGGACAATGCATCTCACCAAAAACTCCATGCCCTGGATCTAGCGAGCAAAAATTGGGCAGTTTTGCATTGCATGGGGACGCAAACAGGTCCAGCTCTGGACTTCCCCATTTCCCAAAGAGGTCATCCACCACCTCTTGAGACAACTCCCACTCATGGTTTTTGGACCATGAGCAACTGAGTTCATCTGCCAGAATGTTCTGAACTCCTGGAACGTGGATTGCCATAATGGAGATCCCGTGCTCTATCGCCCAATACCACACTCTAATGGCTTCTCTGCACAGAGGGTAGGAGTGAGTCCCTCCCTGCTTGTTGATGTAGAAGACAATGGACATGTTGTCCATGTGAATAAGCAGGGGACCCTGGGATAGGTGAGCCTAGAAGGCTTGAAGAGCATATAGAATCACCCTAATCTCCAGAATGTTGATGTGCAGGGACACTTCTAGTTCCGACCAAGTGCCCTGAGTATGATGACTCTGAAAATTAGCTCCCCATCCGAAACCCAAAGCATCCGTTGTGAGGATTTGTCTCAGTGAATCTGACTGGAACGGAACTCCTGCTTCTAGAGTAGAAGTCAGCCACCAAAACAGTTCCTGTCTGACAACCTGTGACACCTTGATTGGATAGTCCAGGCTGTTTTCCATTTGGCTCCACTGCACTCTCAGATTCCACTGTGGAATTCTCATATGTAAACGAGCTAGCTGTACTGTGGGTATGGCTGCTGTCATATACCCCAGGAGCTGCAAAATGGTCTGCGCTATAAGTGAGATGGCTGTTGTTACTCGGGAGGCCTGGTCTCTCAGCCAACTGGCCCTGTCTGGAGGAAGAAAGACTCTTCCTTGCTGTGTATCCTGAATTGCTCAAATGTACTGAAGGTGCTGGGATGGCCAGAGGCAGGACTTTGGGAGACTGACTGTAATCCCCAGTCATGCAAACAGCTGGAAAGTGTTCAAGAGGGTGTGGATCAGCAGTTCCTTCATGGCTGCAGTTAGAAGCTAATCATCTAGGTAGGGGTAGATGAAATGACCCTGCCTGCGTAGGGCCACCGCTACTACCACTAGGCATTTGGTGAGCACTCTCGGAGCTAAGGAGAGAGCGAAAGGCAAAGCCTGGAATTGGTACTGATTCCTCTGACAGGTGAATCGCAGGTACCTTTTGTGAGCTAGAAACACCGAGATGTGCAAGTATGCGTCTTGCATGTCTAGAGAGTAAAGCCAATCCCCCTGGTGTAATAGTGTAATCAGACCCGGCAGCATAACCATTCTGAATTTCTTGTAGGTGATGTACTGGTTCCAGAAACTCAGATCTAGAATAGGCCTTAGGTCCTCGGTCTTCTTGGGAACCAGGAAGAAGTGGGAATAATACCCAGTTCCTTGTTGGTGAAGGGGGACAGGCTCTATGGCCCTCTTTTGTAGCAAAGACTGAATTTCTTCTGCAATGAGAGGGATGTGGGTGGGGTGGGGTTGAGAAGGTACTGGAGGTCTGTCTGGTGGGATTTCTGTGAACTCCAGTATGTAACCCTTTTCGATGACGTCCCTCACCCACTGGTCTGAGGTTATTACAGTCCACCCTTCTGGATAGAGGGGTAACCGACTACCCACTGCCTCCCTGTCTCTTCCGTGAAGGGGGGAAGTGGCAGGGCATCATGCAAGGGGCCTGGGGTGGGGAAGGGAGTTGTGCAGGCTTGGGTGTCTGGCGCCACCAACTCCTGGCTGTTGAGAAGGAGCCTTCTTTTTGAAGGGACCTCGGGGCTACTGATTCTTTTGTCTCTGTTGGCCCTGGCAATGAAAGGGCTTGCACCTCTGTTGCTAGGGCTCTGATCTATACATATGATGTACTGACTGGACTGCTTTGCCTGAGTTCTGAAGTTCAGTAATTATTTTTTGCACTTCTTCCCCAAAGAGGACAGGCCCATGAAATGGGGCATCTAGAATGGAATCTTGTAGGTCCTGCCTGAATCCAGAACCTCTGAGCCAGGCATGGCGCCTTAGACAAACCCCAGTAGCCGCTGCCCTGGCTGCAGTGTCTGCAGAGTCGTAAGAAGCCCTAAGGATGTGCATTCCTACGTCAAGGCCTGATTGCAGCACATCAAGAAACTCTGTACGGGAAGGGGTATCTGGCTGCTTTTGTGCCAGGTAGATAGCCTTTTTCCAGAGGGACTTCTGATACTGCACCATGTGGGTCAAAAAGTTCAATGACCTGATGGAGCAGGTGGAGGAGGCGTAAAACCTTCAGCTGAAATGGTTGAGCTTCTTTGACTCCTTATCAGGGGGCTGGAAACTCATATGCTTTGGCTGCTTGGTTCTACCATGAGCTGCTGTGAGAACCATAGAATCTGCCCTCAGGTTTTCAGCCAAAAAGGGCTCAGCCTTAGGAGGCTTATAGAGCCTGCTAGCTTTTTTGGGGACAGCAGAAAAGGATGTTGGATGTTCCCAAGACAGCCTTGTGAGGTCCTGAAAGGGGGGAACTAAGGGAGGGATGACTAGTGGCTTAGGGTCACTCATCCCTAAGAAGGTATGTAACCTCTTCCTCTCTGGGTCCATCCCCATTGCGTCCCATTGATTTAAGTATTGAATGTGATGCATAACGTCCAAGAATGTAGGGTCATCGGGTAGGGATCTTTGAGAATTCAGGGGTCCTTCTGGTTCTGGAGAGAAACCCTGGCAATCCACTGAGGAACTAGAACGGATTCTTGAGTAGTCCAAGGAAGAGAATCTAGATCTTTTTCAACCTCTCCGACTCCTGCTCCTGTCCTCTGAAGACAATCTGTCGTAGGAGGACTGGCGACATCCGCTAAAGTGTCTCCTATGCCTGAGCCTTCCAGGGTCTGATCCCTTAGGCGTGGGACTTCTGGAGGGATGAGGGTCCCTAGGGAGGTCATCTGAAAAGATGAACTTGTCTGGGACTGGTGTAGGGGACGTTGGAGGTTGGGGGGGTTTGTTCCTTTTTAAGAGGTCCCCTTTTACCGTATCCCACCTCTGCCAGAGGTATCATGGGAACCTGCGGGGTTTTGTCCTTGGGTTCCTCTGTATCAGAAGGGGGGTGGCTGGAGCCTGGAGTCTCCTCTGGAGACTAAGGAGGAGGACTGGAAGGTACCACCCAGTCCGAGATCAGATCATCTATCGTCGGAGGGTCTGTCTCCTGGTCTGCTGAAGCTTTAGGCTTTAGCGGTGGCCTGTCAACAGGTGGTCTGTCATGGGGGTGATGTACGGTTCTGTCCAACGATGGGCCTTGAGGCAACTTCCCTGGAGGTTCTTGAGGTTTCGTCGGGGTTGCAGGTGTCGCAGGGTCAGACGCCCAGGAAGGCGCTGGTTTCTGATGGTCGCCCGATTTATCGGATGACCTGTTGTCAGGTGCAGGCATCAAGGTCTTGACTGCAGTAGCTGACTGCCTGTCCCTGGGGGAACATTCCCTGGAGCGGGAATGATCCCGGCATCCCCGCTATCGCCTCAAGCTGATGACTGGCTGGAAGAAGAGGCCACCTTGACCTTATCGGTTGATTTCCCTTTCTTAGTCCCTGAGGGATGCTGAAAGTGCCTAAGGGTATGGGAAGGGCCAGCTGGCCCAAGCCCCAAAGAGCTGCCACCAGAGGAAGCTGTGGTGGCAGTAGCCTTAGAAATCCACGGGCCCGTTGAATAGCCTGTCGGCGGGGCCAAATCCGCTCATTCTCCTGAGCGGGAATGAGAGGGTTTCTCCCTTCAAGGAGAACTGGATTTGGCCTCTGACCTACTGTGCTCCTTTTCCTTAAGATGGTGCTTCCCTCTGGAATATTTCTCTTTGTGGGAGGTCGGCGATCATGAGGTCAAGGAGCTGGCCTTCGATGGGCGCTGAAGGGCGACAAGCTGCTGCTCCATTAAGTAGGCCTGAGAGCTTTCTGCGATGGATGCACTGGTTAAATCGGGGCAGGTCTGTACATCGTGAGTAGGCCCAAGGCAGAATAAGCACTTCAAGTGGCCGTCTTTCGATGGAATCTGCCGCAAGCACGGACACTTGCACTTTCATCACAAAGACGAAAGAGATGGAGATAACATACACCGAGTCGATGGAAAAAATGGGTAGAAAAAAACTGATGAAAGGTACTTTCTGATTGGAAGCAAAATGGCAGTCAATGACAGCAATGAGGCTTCTGAGGAGCCGAAGTGCATGGGTTGACGGTGGGAAAAGAACTGAGGTGGGGCTGGGGACCACCCCTACATGCAGCTGGTGACATCGGCAGGCGGGGCGACGTAAGAGGCGGACCCCAGCTAGGTACTGCTGGATAGAAGTTTTCTGTGGAGTCCTAGTGCCTGGCAGCATAGTCTTTATGGTGTAGCCTGCTGCAGGAGCTCTTATTTATTTTTTGTTGACCGGGTAAGTGCACTAGACAAATCCTGCCTATTTTCAGGCACGACCCGGGGGAGGGGGATACAGATGAATGCCAACTGACCTTAAACTAGATTAAGCTGTTGGTGGTATTTTTAGTGCATGAGGGAAATTTGGCCAGGACACCGGGGAAATTCCCCTACTCTTTTCAATAAGTGCCATGGGATCTTTAACATCCACCTGAACTACCACCAATCCAGGCAGATGGGACCTCGGTTTAACATCTCATCCTAAAGACGGCACCTCAGAAATGCAGCACCCCTCTCATGCTGCACTACAGCATCAGTACTGGGATATTAACCCAAGTGCCAGACGTGGGAACTGAACCCACAGCCCTCTGATCTCCTGGCCTCAGAGGCGAGTGTGCTACCTACTGAGCCACTGACACTGCTTAAGTACTTACTTGAAGTAAGATCCGTTAGTACAATAATAGGAGATAGGAAAATGAGATAAACAGCACTTCTGAGCAATTGCACATCAAAGTAAAAAGCATAGTTATACATCATAGGTAAAAATACATCAGCAAAATACAACGGTTAAGGCATTGTGACAGGAAGTGAGGTTGGGAGTCAGTGAGATCAGCCAGGAGGGGAGTGTATGGTGAGGAGTAGCTGTCCAGAGGACATTGTCAATAAGGGGAGGTTAGGGAAAAAAGAAAAGGAAAATAAAAGCAGAGTCCCAAAGAGCAGGAGGGGAGAGACAGCCTACAAGCAGTCACAGCTTGAGGAGGCGTGAATATGGTCCCGCAGGTAGGTTTTAAATGGGCCCAGTCTTGGCTCAGTGAGTAGAGGACAGGGGAGGGCATTCATCCAAAGAGGAGTGTGGTACTTGAAGGATCTCTAGGAGGCAGAGGTCTTATAGAAAGGAACTAGAAAAGCAGCTTTTGAGGAGAGTCTAGTAGTTTGATTATGAAGTGCTGGGGAGAGAAGATGTTGGGTCTCCACTGGTGCAAGTCCCAGGGAGATTTTCTTGGCAAGCAGGAATGTCTAGTAGGTTAGCCTGCCATCAACGTTCAATGAGGCAGAGCGTTGATACAGGTCACAAGTGTGGGTAAATCTATCACAACCGCTGACCAGACAGCAGGCCTTGTTCAGAGCTATCTTGACCCTGTTCAGAGTAGTGCTGGAGGCAGACCCATATATGACGATACCATAGTCCACCAGTGAGAGGACAGAACTGGTGACAGCCAGTCTGAGAGCAGCAGGGGTAAGGCAGGATTTGATTCTGTGGAGCAGTCCAATCCTACAGTTGACTGACATGCAGACTGCAGCTATGTGTGTCTGAAAAGAAAGGGAGGGATCCAGGGTGACACCCAGATACTTGAAGCTTGAAATTGGATCAAAGGGAGGCTATCTGGGAGTTGAGGATGGAAAGAAGTGTGGACTTATTCTGAGTGTGGGAGAATAACATTACTTTGTTTTTTTGTAATTCAGGATGAGTTTATGGTTAGCAAACCAAGATTCTACCTCTGTAAAGGATAGCTATAGGTCCTGTTGTGGTGGGGGGGTGGGGGCAGGGGCAGGATGACAACCATAAAGGACAGCATCATCCACATAGAGGAGGAGCTTCCCTGAACAGGTACAGGGGAGGATATTTAAGAACAAGATAAAGAGAAGCGGACCAAAATGGAGCCCTGTGGGACTCTGGAGAGGACAGGGAGGCTGGAGGAGAGTGTGCTGTTAATTTTCACCTTCTGTAAATGACCAGTAAGGTAGTGAGAAAAACAGGAAGTGGCATCATTGGACAACCCCAGGGAGCAGAAGGAGTCAATTAGAAGTGGGTGACTGACCGTGTCGAAAGCCTTAGTTAGGCCTATGTACACAGACCCAACTAAGTGCCCACAGTCAATGGCATCGTGGATGAAGGAGGTGTACTCCAGTAGAGCTGTGGTAGTACTATAACCTTTCCTGAAGCCATGTTGCTGCTGGCAGAGAAGGTTATGGGTGTCCAGGTACTGCACTCCGTTAACTGGTCAGCCACAATTTTCTTGAGGGCTTTCAAAATGGGCGGCAAAACTGAGATGGGCCGATAGCTGCAGAGTGAGGTGTGGTCCCCACTTTTGTGAATTGGGGTTACATCAGCTAGTTTCCACAGGGAGGGAAACTGACCGAGGCACAGGGGCAGATTAAAAATCATTGTTAACCAGCAAGGACGGCATCAAGGGCCAGATTAAGTAGTTTCAGATCTGTAGTGTCATTACTGTGTCTGGATTTACCAAGGACCTTAGTGAGGTAAGAGCTAGTAATGCCCAGGGAGATGGCCTTGAAATGGAAAGGAGGGATACCAGGGGAAGGGCGGGGGATGGAAGAACGGGTGCAGAAGAAAAAAAGTTTGGAGGGAGAACATCAATCACTGAGGTTGGAAAAGGCAAAGTTAAAGGAGTTGGTGATAAGTTTGGGATCCTGTGTGGGAACACCACTTAAATTTAGCAAAGTGGGTGGGGGGGGGAGGTGGCAGTCCCGTTCAGCTCCTTAATACTGTCCCAGAATTTACATCCTTGTCCCCAGGAGGAGGAGAGGCTGGCTTGATAGTGGGCAGCTTTGGCTCTATGGATCTCCCAAGTGCCTTTGTTCCTGACAGACCGATGCTGTTGTCTATCTGAAGGGGTGCCAGAGTGAAAGGCTCTGTGCCAGAGGTTGTCCCTTGTGTGCATGAGGTCAAGGACAGGCTGCGAGATCCATGGCATAACACGGCGCTTAAGGATCCTAGTCACAAACGGGGCATAAATGTCACAAGCCGAGTTAAATGAGGAAATAAAATAAAGACATGGCATCTTCAACCAAGGTGAAACGATTGGGGGGGGGGTCCCAGTCTAGGTTGCGCAGGTAATAGTGGAACTGGTCATGGGAGCCTTTCTTAAGGCAACACTGCCAGGTGACTTGGGGGGGGGTGATTTTGTGCTGTATCAGCGGCAAATAACAGGGGAGTGATCACTTAGTGAGTCTTCATAGACCCTGCACATCCGACAGCCATTCTGGGTAATTAGAGAGGACAAGGTCAATGAGAGACTGGGTATCAATCATGGGATTTAGCCTCGTGGGCTGGGTGACCACTTGGGTAAGGTCTAGCTCTGCAGCAGTGCCTCTGAATTGTGCAGACTGAGGGGCAGACCAATTTATGTTAAAGTCCCCAGGAGCAATGCTCTCTGACTTTTTTAAAGTAGACAGCGAGAAAGTAGAGGGACTTTCCAGCAGTACCAATGGCGAGCTTTAGAGTGAGGGACTGTGCACCATGGCTAAGGGATAGGGATGGGACTACATGGCCTTGGAGCTCATCATGAATATAAAAAGGACAGCCTCCACCTTGTTCACCCAATCTATCATTCCTAAAGATAGTGAAGCTGTCTAGGACGACAGCGGAGTCTGATGTTTCAGGGGACAGCCAGGTTTCAACAATCATAATCACGTCAGGCTTATGCATTGTGACCATGCTTGTAGGAGGGTATGTTTTTTAACAGACTGCATATATTCATTGAGGCTAGTAGTAGGCTTCCAGACTGGGAGAGTTTGGGGGTTGGTAGGGTGGCTGGGACAGGATTGGGGTGGACGTTGCCCAAGAGGAGTAGGAATAGGAAAGTGAACCTATAGAGTACCATTTTGAATAGTTTCTGCTTAGTGAGGTGAACATAAGAGGAGGAAGTGACTGGTACTGGGGGGGGGGGTGAGGATGTGGGACAGGAGGTTAGGGCTCCAGTGAGGAGGAGGGGTAGCTCAGTTAAGTGCAATGAGGCTTGGGGGTGCACTCTCAAATAACTGATGGCTGATAGCTGTTACAGGTGTTGTCAAGTTAAAAGGCTCAAGGAGAGCAAGGTGGTGGTTGGGGGGAGGGAGGTGGGAAGAGGGGATGACTAGGAGCACAAGCACATAGAGGAGTAAGGTAAACGAGTGCAGGTACATAGGGAGCATAATGAGGCAGTGGAGTGAGCAGGGGCTCAGGGAAAAGTGGTTGCAAGGTATGGAGGAGATAAGGGCCACAACAGAGTAGGAAGCAATAGACCCTTCAGTGTGGTACAGTGGCAGAGGAACCGCCTTTAGTGCAGAGGGTCGGGGGTTCGAGGCCCAGGTCTGGCTGGTAGGTAAATGAGTGCTAATATGAAGGGGATGGGAGTGACTGAAAAGTGTACAGACAGGAGAGGGGAATGGGATAGACTGGGCAGGGGGAAAACAAGCAGAAGCAATACTGACCCTGGTGGTCAAATGATATATGTTGCAGAATGAAAATAGGGGACTTAGAGAAAAACAACCAGGAAGTCATGTGACAAGGGAGGGGCTATAAATTCAGGGCCAGCCTTGGGTGGTTGGGGCGAGGAGTCAACACAAAGCGTTGATGGGTAAACACCCTCCCAAAGACGCTCTCCAGCTCCCGCTGACCACCTCACCCCCCATTCCTCCTGAAATGGGTTTTTGGGAAGAGAGATTTTTAAGCTACTGAACTTCTTATCAACAGGCTCCAGCACTGGCCCTGATGGTATAGAATCCTGAATTCTCAGGCTGGGTGCCTATATACTTGCCCTGCCTGTCACTTATATTTTTAATCTCTCTCTCACTACTGGGATTGTCCCTGCCCAATGGAAGACTGCTAAGATGGTCCCCGTCCCCAAAAAGGGTGACTGTACACTAATCTCCCAGTGCTGCCCCACTGCCCTACTACCCATTACAAGCAAATTACTTGAAATGGTGGTTGCCTACCAACTACATTCATTCGCACAACCTCCTAATGCCTCATCAACACGGCTTCTGTAAGGATCACAGCATCACCACAGCCCTTGTCCAGGTCAAAGACGACATTAAAACTGACAGGGACAGAGGTTACATAACAGGTGCGTTCTTCATAGATCTATCTTAAGCATTTGATTTAGTGGATCATACTCTCCTAATACAAAAGTTGACAAACACTGGCATCTTCCCCTATGTCTCTGTCTGATTCTCTAACTACTTGCTCAACAGGCAGCAATTCATCAAACTTGGGGACACCTCCTCCAGCTTATTACCAATCACCCGTGGTTCCCCCAGGGATCCATACTAGGGCCACTCCTATTCATCTACTTAAACAGTATTCCATCTGTCTCTTCTAGATGCTCTATCATCATGTATGCGGATTATACTGCACTCTACTACAGAGTCCAAAACCCCTCTCAGATTAACACCCAAATTAACTGACTTCTCCTGCATACAAAACTGGCTTGTGGTCATCAACCTGGTTCTTACTGCTACCAAAACCCAAACCATGTTATCTGGATCTAAAGCATGCAGAGCACCCTGCCTCTGTCTGCTACCCATTCACAGCTCTGATGGTACTCCTCTCTCCATTGTGAGTGAATTTAAGTATCTTGGTGTCACGCTTGACCTTGTCCTGGATATCTCACTACCATCACCAAATCCACAAACTTCAGACTTGGCATGGCCTATCGCCTCCACCACTTTTTTTTTTTTTTAGTTACTTATTATCCTCACCTCTACTGCCCCCAACTCTCCACTCAAATAGGAACCCCAGCAGTGCTCCACACACTCTCTCATGATACAAGGTCTGCCCCTAGAGTGCACAGCTCAACTCCTGTGGTCCTTGATGGTCTGGATAACCCCCCCCGGATGGGGTGAGGAGAGAGCCCCCTTAACTTCCTCAACGTGCTCTGAGAAGTGGGCTTGCACAGCGGAGTCTGCCCTGGTAGTTGGTGGGTGGTATGCTTGCTCGAGAAGTCGTCACCTAGGAGGTATGGAGGTGTTTTTCCACTTGTTCTGTTCCCCAGCACCGGCATGCAATGAGGAGCAAGGAGTCAGACGCATGCTGAGACGTGCATCCGCTGCAGTCCTCTGCCAGCATCACCCTGCATTGTGGCATCCCCTGACCGCACCAACATCTCCTGAGTTCCCCAAGTGGCAACGGTATAGCAGTGGGGAAAGCTTCCCATTCCACCTCGGAGAAGGAGAGCAAGCTGTCAGGCACTCAATCCTACTCTCCCCCGGCCGACCCCAAGCAATCCGAGTCCGTTCCCGAACACGGGTCACCGGTGTGAAGTGAGGTGTGACATCCAGTGCCTCAATCCTCAGTGTCACCAGGCCGGCCCTCCTTCACCACTTTCTTACCCCAACAGCATCAGGGCTATAGAACAAGACATTCTCCTCCCCTGCCTCCAATACAGCTCAGTTGTCCTCACAAATGGCCCCAAAACCTCCCTACACAAATGGAATGTTACCTACAGCAACATCTGTCATTTTGCCCTTGCCTTCCTCTGTTCAACTCATCATGGGACATTATATTCTGCTCTGAGCTGGCTCTCCCCTGCTGCCTCATGCTTCTACACCCTAGGATGCTTTCTGTATGAACTTCTTAAGTCACTCACCCCAGCCACTCCTATCTGACTACTGCATGGGGCCTGCCCTACCTATGCACTCTGATCAGCAAACACCACCACCATGACTGTTGAAAAACACTCTACCAAAATGGGTGACCAAGCATTCCCTTCCTCTGCTCCAAAGCTCTGGAACTCCCTTCCTAATATTCCTAAATCAACCCCAGTCACCCTGTGGAAGCCCATACCACCCCCATGAAGGGTTCACACCCCAAGTTCTACCTTAGGAGATTAACCTGGGCAGATGCATATAAATATCTTGTTCGCACAAAAATAGCAACTCATATAGGGTTCGATAACACTGAGATGAAACTCCTTAAGACTGCCATATGTGAAGTTACTCATCCCCTCTAACTCATCTTTAACTTATCACTCTCAACTGGGCAAGTGCCTAAAATCTGGAAAGCGGCATGTGTTACCCTGGTCCACAAGGGGGCGCCCAAGACCTACCCACTAACTACCGTCCCATCTCAATTTTGTCACCCCTCTATAAAACACTAGAAAAAATTGTAAATGACCAGCTGAGCCAATATGACCTACTATCATGTGAACAGCATGGTTTCCACAAGAACCACAGTACCTTAACTGCCCTATTAGAATACACTGACCATCTACACAGTGCCCTGGACAGAGTGGAGCTTGCTGGCTCCATATTCATTGACCTCACCAAGGCATTCAACCGTATCAATCTGATCTGCCACAAATTAACTAATCTAGGCCTCTCAGTGGAAGCCACTGACTGACTAAAAAACTGCTGCTGTTCAATTTCTTTGACTAAGAACTTCCAAAAGCTTGCAACTTCACAAAACTACTCCTACATGCTGAAGACGCAGACATCACTGTAACACATAGCAGCCCAGCCTATATCCACCACAGCCTCCAAACCGACTTCACTGCTATCTGTGACTGGTTCTCTAACAACCTCCTCATCCTAAATATGAAGAAAACTAAATCCATGCTTTTCTACACAAGATGTAAAATCCCTACCCCCAGCCCCAGTCATTACCTATGCCTCAGGTGCCCCAGTTGAACAAGCTGATGCCTTCAAGTACCTGGGGATAATCCTTAACTCGGGCTTAACCTACTCGGATCATCTGGACACACTAATTAAAGCAGCCAGCTCCAGACTTAGCCTGCTCTATAGGCACATAAATGCCTTTCTCCCTGAAATGAAGCAACAACTTGTCAGATGCTACATCCTCAGTCTCATAGGCTATGGCCTTGTGATCTATGGTGCTGCCTGTAACAGACTGCTAGACAGGTTCAGAGACTTAATGATAGGGCCTGCCGCCATGCACTCAACCTAAAATGGGACTCCCATAAGTGTACCCTGTATAACAACCTAGGTTGGCTTAACCCTGATTCCCGACTGCATTATGTTACCCTCGTCACTGGTGAAAAAGCCTTGCTTGGACTACTGTTCCCAGGGGTCCTCTCCCTCCTGAGTACTGTGGCCTGCAGGTACCCAACTAGAGGTGTACAACATAACTCCATGGTGCTCACATATAGGAAAACCTTTCTGGGTCAGGCCTGTTTCTCATTCAGTTTCCCAAAACTATGGAACTCTCTTACCCTATCATTCAAAACCACTGGCTCTCTAACCAACTTTAAGTCCAAGGTTCTAGCCTCTCTGGCCTCTCCAAACCCTTGTGGCTGCTATTGCTGACCCATCTACTACATCCCTTAGCCTCCCCTGACCACTATGCTTTTTTCCTCCCCAAACTGGGCTCTGTTGCTACCCACTGTATCTTGGGCACCTATGTTGTTTTCACCTTGCCTCTTTTTAACCACAATTTGTTTTAAGTTCACCTTAATGTAATCAAGTTATTTCCTGTTGTATTGCATACACTATACTTCCGTCAATTTCAACTATAAATGTGTAATATACTTATCTATGCTAAGCTGTTGTATATGACCCTAGACACCTTGAAAATAGGCACTGCCTAAAGGATCTTGTGTGTAATAAATAAATAAATAAATGCCAATCCTACCATCCTTAAAAGCAACTAAGAAGGCTCACCTACTAATATAAATAGTTCCAGCTAATACTGTGCCATGAAAAGGGAGTCTGTGCAGGTAAAGGGTAAGCAGCCCCAAGTTTAACAAACAACAAAGATGCCACACTCAGGAATCATAGCATTCTTCCCCTCTTTAGTAAAAAAATAGGGCAAGCTCTATACTTTATCCCTGAACTAAATTTCCGTGTCTCTCTTCTGGTTCCTCTGCTACTTTTACCATTGTCTTGGAACTATGGCTGATCTGAGACTCTCTATTTCTAACCGGCACATTCTGGGGAGGGGAGGGGCAAGGGGGTTGAGGGAGGGATTTGAAGGGGTGATGGGGAGGGTGGGGGTTGGTGAGGACTGGTTTTGTCTGGACAATTTTCACGTTCACTGTAATTGGTGGTATTTGTTATTTGAAAAATTTAATAAAGTTGATTCAATTTCAAAAAAGGAATTGGAGCATTGTAATGCTGCCACAAGAATGATAACACTAAGTTCATGTGTCATAACAATTGTAGCTTTATTCCAGGACAGCAGCCAAACATAATGTAAATTAGGTACAACAGAGAGCCTGCTGCCACAGTGGAGTTACCCCAGCGCTTCGCTCAATTGGAGCTTCCTCATGGAGCACTATACTCTAATGTGTTACTTCCTTTTAAACACAAATTTTTGGAAAAAAAGTTTCAAAAGACATCAAATGGTTGCCAGTTACCCACATTGCATTTCATGAAATGACATCACAATAGTCAACTTGCCAAAAGAACTGAAATTAACAACCGATGTGGTATTAAAAATATAAAAATGGTTTGTTAAGGAATAGAAAGTATCACAGCACTAACATAAATATGAAAAAATACAAATTATAAGTATTTAAAACATGTCTAGTTTTAAACAGCAACAAAAATGCAAGCCAACACAAATTCAAATTCAGTACTGGTCTAGTCACTCTAATCTAAATTGTGTATCACTATTTTGATTTATTCTGCTTTTGCATGTCATCTTTTCAAAAACCCTTTCTCTATTATGGCTTCAAAATGATTAGACCTTAAACATTCCTTAAACATTTTATAGAGGAAATATGGTACCCATAGTAAAATAAACATGGGTATTTTAAAGCCATGACCAAGAAATATTCAAGTTTTAGATCCAGATGAATGTTTGCATTATACACTCTAAGGATAATAAAGAGCACCTCAGACTTTTGGAAGAATCAAGATAGAAATAGCCAGAGTAGACAGCATAACAAAAATTGCCACTGCAGGTGTCTCCTGCACTCAACCTTGCTCACGTCTGTAAAAAAGAAACAAGAGAAAAGAAATGAGCACAAAGAAAAAGGCATAAAAACCAATAACAGTATTTTCAGAAGTTATAGCATACCATGACATACATTTCATTGTACATAGGTTCCATCCTTCAGTCATATGCTCTAAGTTCGGTTGGGGGGGGGGGCACGGAGAAAAAATGAAGTATACAGTAGAAGGCACTTATGTAAATTGTAAACTAACAGCCAACCTTAGCTAAGTATGAGGAATTGTCACAAACGGGGCTTAAAATCAATGTCTATGTTAAGACCATCTTGTGGTAGGGTATTTTCAGTTCTTTTGACAAGTTGACTATTGTGATGTCTTTTCGAGAAATGCAATGTGGGTAATTGGCAACCATTTGATGTCTTTTGAAACGTTTGTTTTTTTTGAAAAAATTTGTGTTTAAAAGGAAGTAACTCTTTGGAGTATAGTGCTCCATGAAGAAGCTCCAACTGAGCGAAGCACTGGGGTAACTCCACTGTGGCAGCAGGCTCTCTGTTGTACCTAATTTACTTTATGTTTGGCTGCCATCCTGGAATAAAACTACAATTGTTATGACACATGGGCTTAGTTTTCTCATTCCTGTTGCAGCATTACAATGCTCCGATTCCTGAGTGCTGTATTGTTGTTGCTTGTTCACCTACTTATAGCCATGGCCTGTATCTGCACTTAACTGTAGCCACCATCTATTTGTTTCAAAACTCTCCACTACATTTTTGTGGTCAATTTTACTCAGTTCATCCCCATCATTCCTAGCCAATTCAACTACACTATTTTACTCCTTTTGCTAATTTATAATGTTCTGTCCTACTGACACGCTGTAATTGTTGATGATTATGCATTTGCTGTCACCTGATTGTTCACCCTGCTTTGCTCAATTTACTGTCAATTGTGGAGTGTGAGGACCTGCGGAGTGCAACGGAGACAGGGCTTACCTGAGTGTCAGTTGAAGCCATTTCGTTGACTCTGTCGGGTGCCTACTCCAGCCAGTGAAGATCCCTGCTGCTGTTTCTGCTGCTCCTGTGCTGTGTTGTCCATGCGGTTGAGTCTGACGGTCCGTCTGATGAAGAAAAAAATAATTCGGTCCCCTGCTGCAGTCAGTTTTGGCTGTTTGACCCCGTTTGTTTTTTTATTTTATTTAAAAAGTATTCCGGTTCCCCATCGGCAGCAGAGAAGAGCCACAGCTCGCCCGAGAAGCTGTCAGTTGTCTGAGGCCCCCCGTCATCCTCCCTGCTACCTGTTTCCCTCCCACTGCCAGAACACCGCCCGCCTCCTCAATCCTGTGGTGCGGTGAGTCAGACGGCAGCATGAATAAGCGTGCTGGCTGTCCAACACTAGGAGAAAGACTGTCTTTTTTTTTTGTATTATTAAATTGTTAGCACTGTAGGTGCTTGGAGGAGCGGCCGAGTGCCGCAGGATCGGATCGGGTCAGTAGGACCCAAATTAATATTCAAGAGAGGCTGGGACGATAGCGACACCCTTGGGAGGAGCTTATAGGCCAGGCAAGTGAAAGGCCTGTTCAAGAATTATTAGAGGGGTGGGAGGTGACATGCCACAAGAATGACAGCTCTCAGAGAGCTGCAGAATTTAAAGGGGACCCCACATTTTAAAGCACAGAAGGGCACCAGGCCCATGTTTAAGAAGGGCACCAGGCCTGTGGCAATAAAGGGAGGCTACCAGGCCCTGCTGCATAAAGGGCACCAAGCCAACAGTAAAGAGGACATCAGACCCAAAGTAAAGCAGGGCACCAGGCCCAAGGTAAAGCAGGGCACCAGGCCCAGATTAAAAGAGGGCCCTGGCCTTGTGTGTTAGGTCAAGCCAGCCCAGCAGTAGTAAAGGCAGCTCAGGCCTAGAAAGTTAGGGCAAGCCAACCCCGAGGTAGTAAGGGCAGCCCTGGCCTAGCAAGTTAGGGCAAGCCAGCCCCGAGGCCTCTAGTGTTCAGGGCAGCTGGTCTAGCAGCAACTGGCATCCGAGTGTAGTGATTCGGGCATTCATAACAAAGCATTCTGAGGTAGCCAGATCCTATCCAGGAAGGCCCTAAAGTGAGAAAAGGGTCCAGTCAAGGGTGCTTAGCTCACAATATGCTGTGAAGTGACTGTTAACAACTGTACTGTTTATGCAACTTTTTATTGCGCAAGCATCTGAAAGACTATGTAATTGCTAAAAGCACCAAGACTGCATTGTGACATTAGGATTGTGGTTATTTGCCCCGTGCATCTGAAAAATTTCCCCTGCATCTGAACAATTGCCCCATGTATCTAAACAATTGCCCCGTGCATCTGAACAACTGTCCCACAAGTAAATAACTGCCCCAAAATTGGTAATTTGCCCCTTCTCCTGGCAAATTACCTGGTCATCATGCAGTTCTTTTTGTATCATGAGAAGGTGTGTCTATTAGCTACTGTACAGTGGCCGGCATATGGGAACAGACTCAATCTTCCGCCACACTGATGTTCCATGGTGTGGTTTGCTGTTCTATGTATCCAGAACCAGTCTCTACCCAGAAGAAGACATCTTCATCATCATCCTTCACCAGAAAGTGTCCGACCATCACATCATCTACTCCGTCCGTGTTGTTCGCCAAAATCGAGTTTGCCGCAGTTCGTACAAGTCGCATCCGCAGTTTCTTCTTTCCTTCAGTTCGAGGTTATGTTCGCCGAAGTTCAAGTGCATCATGACCACCATGCTAGTATCATTTCGTTTGGTTCCTGATCCAGATGTCCCAAAGTTGGTCGCCCTCCGCAGAAGACTGTACACATCCTGGAAGAACCTGGTCTGCGTCCCCTGGTCGTTCGCCATAAGTCGAGTTTGTCGAAGCCCAGTGCGGGATGCATCCGCAGTTTCATTGTTTTGTTCCAGTTCCTTGTGTAGATACTTCAGCAGCAACTGACTTCACCTCAGATCCTTCTGGTTCCTGGTTGCATCAGAGATTCATCTTCACCTTATATCCCTCAAAGTCTTGCTGGCCCTTGGAGTACTGCAGCATCATCCAGGTCATGGTAGTCCTCCAGTGGATTCGGCACCACCCATCTCCTGGTTCCTCTTCATCCTTGACGGCCCTAGAAGTGGGTTTTGGCCGGGGAATCCTTTGGATCCAGTGTTGAATCTAACAACCCGTAAGAGGTTTCATTCTAGGAACCAGCTTCTCTGGTTCTTTCTTTCCGGCAGCCTTGGAGAGAGTGGGTTTTGCTGAGAAACATACGGTCTGTTTACCAAACCTCTCATCACCAGGGCCACTGGAAAATCCAGGCCATGATTTTATTACAGGAAGCATGATTTTCAGACCTCCCCGCAAAAAGTCGCGCTTCCTGCACAAAATTCACATTTTAGAGTACCGCTTTCAAAGGGCTACTTAGCAGACCAGCACTCCCCCGCAAAATTGCCACAAATCCCCAGTTTGCAAACACGCTCCTAAATTCCCCTAGTTTAATTCCCCCAGTTTGTACCTTCTTAGCCCGCCACAGATGTCCTTTGTGCCACCCGATGTTGTCCTTAGTCCTGCTTCCCAAAGGATATCTGTGCCCCCACTGTTTCCATTCAAGCCATCGTGCTGGTGTGTGATGCGCTACTGACATCACTACAGCACGTCACACCAGCTGGCTCCAATTATGGCCATTTACTTTTATTTAAATTTAGTTCCTTTTCTATGTGTTCTGTGCCCCTTCAGGCCCGCTGAACCTACATAAAGGTACACAGGCAGGTGAGGGGGTTACAGAGCAACAGTCCACTGCAAGAGAGCAAGAACAGCCCAAAGCATGATGAGAGAATGACATCGAGAGACAGCGAGAACAGCGAGAGGGTAGCGCAAAGCATGACGAGAGAATGACATCGAGACAGCAGAGAGAGGAGAGAACATAGAGCAGAGGATGCAGCAGTCCATTTCAAACTGCAAAAAAAAGAGCTTAATCACTATTGCCAGAACCTCTATTTCTGCAGCTGCTGCTGAACACACCAGGTATGTGTTATTAATTATAATAATATTATTTTGTGTCTAAGGGCAGTGATGCTGCTTTTTTCCCTGAGTGAGCAACCCTGCTCAGGGCAAGTAGGAGTAAGGGGAAAATTATGTTAGGCAGAGTGTGGCCCTTGTATGCCAATATGTTGCTCTCAGAGGGTGGGAGGGAGCCCAGGAGTCATCATGGTCCAAATGAGGGGGGTAAATTTAAATCTGTGTCCCAGAGGGAAGGAGGGCTCAAATGAGGGGGGGCAAGTTCTTTAAAAAAATTTTAATCGGTCTTGGAGGGAGGGTGGGAGGCCAGAAGGGTCCATGCTAGGGGACACAGCTTGCTCTCAAAGGGAGTGAGGGTGGGAAACTTGGAGGCTCTGGGTGGAAGAAATTATACTGTGTTGGCTGAACTTGTGCTTTGCTCCTGTCATTGATGGAGAGTGCAGGGGTGGGCTTGGCAGACGGGCACATATGGAGGAAAAACTATTTTTTCCATCATGTGTGACATGCGCATGGGT
This sequence comes from Neoceratodus forsteri, assembly GCA_016271365.2. Taxonomy (NCBI): domain Eukaryota; kingdom Metazoa; phylum Chordata; order Ceratodontiformes; family Ceratodontidae; genus Neoceratodus; species Neoceratodus forsteri. Next base: position 494,583,126 of record CM057455.1, read on the forward strand.
CCGTGCCTCGCTCCCGTGGTGTATCCTTGATCACTGCTGTGGTTCCTCAGAGATGGGAGTGGAGGGCTGGGCCTGGCGGACTGGCACACATGGTGAAAAAAATTGTTCTGGCCTCTGGTGAGTGAGCAGGGTGGGGCGGGAGACCAGACTGGTACAGAACAATTTATTCCCATCATGTGTGACAGGCACCTGGGTCCATCCCTCACTCCCGTGGTGTATCCTTGATCACTGCTGTGGTTCCTCGGAGATGGGAATGGAGGGGTGGGCCTGGTGGACTGGCACACATGGTGAAAAAAATTGTTCTGGCCTCTGGTGAGTGAGCAGGGTGGGGCGGGAGACCAGACTGGCACAGAACAATTTTTTTCCATCATATGTGACAGGCACCTGGGTCCGTCCCTTGCTCCCGTGGTGTATCACAGATTGTTGCTTGGTTCCTCAGAGATGGGTGTGGAGGGGTGGGCCTGGCGGACTGGCACACATGGTGAAAAAAATTGTTCTGGCCTCTGGTGAGCGAGCAGGGTGGGGCGGGACACCAGACTGGCACAGAACAATTTTTTTCCATCATGTGTGTGGCGCCTGGGTCCGTCCCTCGCTCCCGTGGTGTATCCTTGATCGCTGCTGTGGTTCCTCAGAGATGGGAGTGGAGGGGTGGGTCTGGCAGACTGGCACACATGGCGAAAAAAATTGTTCTGGCCTCTGGTGAGCGAGCAGGGTGGGGCGGGAGACCAGACTGGCACAGAACAATTTTTTTCCATCATGTGTGACAGGTGCCTGGGTTCGTCCCTCGCTCCCGTGGTGTATCCTGGATAGCTGCTGTGGTTCCTCAGAGATGAGAGTGGAGGGGTGGGCCTGGTGGACTGGCACACATGGCAAAAAAAATTGTTCTGGCCTCTGGTGAGGGAACAGGGTGGGACGGGCGACTAGAGTGGCACAGAAGAAAAAATTACTCACCTTAGTAATCTTGTTTCTTCTAATGGAGTCTTGCTGTATTCTGACATATGCACTTAGGTCCTGCCTTTCAACTGCCCTGGAGAACAAAGAGTTAAACTTTCCATGGCCAGCATGGAATGTTCACCACGAGCTCGGTTGAAGCCCCTGTCTGCTGTTGTTTAAACTGCAACCGTCAGATCTTTATGAGCAATACTCAATAGAAGTTCTGTGTGGAAACTGTAAAACTCAAACTAGCCATCTGGCAACTATATCTATATATAAGGGTTTTTGGTTTCAACGGGAAGACTCAAGTCAGGAAACACAAAAACAAAACACATCCAAAACACAATCACTCACCCAAACTAAAAGAAGGTGAAAAAAGGACACCCTAGGGTGTCAACACTGCTCCTGCCCACCCACATTCCAAAAACGAGGTTCTGAGAGGGGAGACGGGGGAGGTCAGAATACAGCAAGACTCCATTAGAAGAAACAACATTACTAAGGTGAGTGATTTTTTTCTTCACACAACATGAAGTCTTGCTGTATTCTGACATATGCAGACTACCAAGCAGTACCTCCATGGAGTTAGGGACAGATCCTACTTTGGAAACAAGCTCTGAAGTACTGCTGTGCCAAACCGAGCATCACTCCTAACCTGGATATCCAGAGAGTAATGCTTGGTGAATGTATGGACTGTTTTCCAGGTGGCTGCTTGACAAATTTCTAAGAGAGGAATATCCCTGGCAGCAGCCAGGGAAGCAGCTGTACCTCTACTGGAATGAGCCCTCAGGCCTGAGGGTGGAGTTCTACCCAGTTTTTCATAGCAGAATTGTATACAAGAAACAATCCACCTGGCAATAGATCTCTTAGAATCAGGTTTGCCCTTACCAACCTCTCCATCCGTGAGGAACAACTGGAGGGATTCAAACCTGTGACCCTTGGTACGCTCTGTGTAGTAGCTCAGGGCCCTTTTTAACATCTAAGCTGTGTAACCTCCTCTCTCCAGAGGAGGAATGGGCAGTGAAGAAAACAGGGAGAGATATAGACTGGTTGAGGTGGAAATCTGAAACCACTTTAGGCAAAATCTTTCTGTTAGTTCTTAGGACCACTTTATCTCTATGGAAAGAGATGAAATCAGGTTCCACAGACAGGGCTTGCAATTCACTGATACGCCTGGCAGAAGTAATGGCCACCAAAAACACAGTTTTCCAAGTCAAGTACTTAAGCTCTGCAGAGGACAAAGGCTCAAAGGGGGGTTGCATAAGCTGAGCAATGCAAACATTAAGGTCTCAAGCAGGAGCAGGATCCCTAAAAGGGGGATTGGTGTGAAGCAATCCCTTGAAAAACTTACAAAACACAGGATGGGATGATAGAGAGGAAGGCTTGCCTACAGACAAGGAAGCAGAAACAGCTGCCAAATGTACTTTAAGGGTAGCTGGTCTGAGGCCTAGGCCATTAAGATGGACCATATAGTCTAGAACCGTAGGCAACTCAGCAGAGTCTGGAGAAATATTCTTCTTAGAACACCAAATGCTGAATCTTTTCCATTTGGAGTTGTAAGTCTTTCTGGTGGAAGGCTTTCGAAAAGCCTTAAGGATATCCAGAACCCCCTGGGAAAGATGCAGATCTACAAACTCTAACTCTTCAAAAGCCATGCCTTGAGATTGAGAGACCGAAGATTTGGGTGCCAAATCCTCCCCTGAGAGGATGTCAACAGGTTGTAATTCCTGGGAAGAGACAGGGGAAGGTGGACTGCTAGGGACAGCAACAGGGGATACCAGGGCTGTCTGGCCCAGTCTGGAGCAATCAGAATCACTTTGCATGGTTGTGACCTTATCTTGACTAACACTTTGAACAGGAGGGGGGAAGCATACAGAAATGTCCCTTCCCAGTTCAGAATCAGAGCATCCAGGGGGACTGAGCCCAAGACTGGGGGTCTGCAACAAAAGAGAGGAAGTTGGTGATTGTCTGGCGCTGCAAAAAGATCTATCTCTGGAGTGCCCCATCTTGAGAAAATCACTTTCAAAACTAGAGGATCTAGGGTCCATTCGTGATGGCCCTGGGATATTCTGCTCAGAGCATCTACTAGGACATTGTCCTTCCCTGGGAGGTGAACTGCTATCAGAGAGGTTTGCAGGGAATAGGCCAGGGACCACAACTTCATTGCTTCTGTGCACAAGGCCCTAGACCGAGTGCCTCCCTGCTTGTTGATGTGCCACATGGTGGTGGTGTTGTCTGTTCTGACCTGGACCACCTTGTTCTGTACAGACTTGGAAAAAGCTTGCAGTGCCAGAAACACTGCTCTGAGTTCCAAGAGATTGATGTGAAGCAGAGATTCCTGAGGTGACCACAGTCCTTGGGTGGTAAGATCCCCAAATGGGCCCCTAGCCCAGCAGGGAAGATCTGTGGTGAGTCTACTCAATGAGACTGAGTGACAAAAGGAACCCCTTGTCTCAAACTGTCCTGATCCTGCCACCATTGCAAGGCCTGGATCAGGGTTCGAGTCACTGGGACTAGTTTGGTAAGGGAATCCTTTCTTTGGGACCAGAAGGCTCTTAAGTGGAACTGAATGTCCCTCATCTGGAATCTTGCTCCTTGGACCACTACTGTGGAAGCTGCCATGTGGCCCAGAAGCTGAAGGAGATGCCTTGCTGGTCGAGACACCTGAAGGGTGAATGAAGAGGCCAGTTCCATGAGGGTCCTTGCCCTTTCCAGGGGAAGGAAGGCTCTTGCCTTTACTGTATCCAGCTCTGTCCCTATGTAGGTGAGGAGCTGTACTGGTTCGAGAACTGACTTTGGAAGGTTGAGAAGGAATCCTAAGGAAGTGAGCACTTGCTTGGTCACTTGCAAATGTGACTTGACTTGGTCTGGAGACTGACCTACTATGAGCCAGTCGTCTAAGTATGGGAAGATGGAGATCTTTTTTCTCCTTAGGAAAGCAACCACTACTGCCAGGCACTTTGTAAAAACCCTTGGGGCTGATGTTAGGCCAAAGGGCATTACTCTGAATTGATAGTGGCCTGAGGGCAACTCGAATCTCAGGTACTTTCTGTGGGAGCACCTGATGGGAATGTGAAAATAGGCATCTTTGAGGTCTAGGGAGGCTAGCCAGTCCCCTGGCCTTAGAGAGGGAAGGATAATTCCCAGAGTCACCATTTTAAACTTTGGCTTTAAAAGGTGTTTGTTCAGATATCTTAGGTCCAGGATGGGCCGCCATTCTCCCGTCTTTTTGGGGGTTAGGAAGTACCTGGAGTACAATCCTTTGCCCTTGTGTAGGGTGGGAACCCTCTCTATAGCTCTGAGAGCTAGGAGAGAAGAAACCTCTGCCTCTAAGGCAAAGGTCTCTGATAGATTCGCAGGTGGAAAGGATCTGGTTCTCATCTTGGGAAATTCTTAGAAGCTGAGAACCAGCACCTGGCTTACTACTTCCAGGACCCACTTGCCTGATGTTAGAAACTTCCAGTCCTGGACAACGTAAGCCAGCCTGCCCCCCTACTAGTATGGGAGAATCGGCCCGGGCAGACCCATCAGGGTGTCTGCTTGGCAGGGGCTTTAGGCTGAGGGGTGGATGCAGGCCTGCTCATCCCCCGTCTGCCTCTCCCTCTAAAGAACCCCCTCTGAGAGAAAGAAGAGGAGGCCTGAGCTTGGTAAAAAGGCCTTTCGAAAGGCCTGCCCCTGCCCCTGGACTGCTGCCTTTGAAGAGTTGCTTACCTTTCTTTGGCCTGAGCACTCCTGTAAGTGGTCCTGTACTCACCCATCTTTTTCATGTAGTTCTCTGTCTGCTCCCCAAACAGAGAATTACCAATTACAGGGAAATCCATGGCCTTAGCCTGGGTATCCTGTGAGAGGCTAGTACATCTGAGCCAAGCCATCCTCCGAAGAGCCACAGATGTAGCCATGACTCTTGATGAAACATCATTGGAGTCCACAGCAGCATGAAATTGTACTTTAGATGCCTCAATCCCATCTGCAGCCACCTGCTCCAGCTCCTTGGCAAGCTGGTCAGGGGCCTGTTTAGCCAGAGCCAGCACAGTGTCCCACCTGGACTTCTGGTATCTAGCTGTGTAGGCCATACAGTTAGCCTACCTGAGTCCCAAAGATGCTGCCATGTATTGTTTCTTTGCCATGGCATCAATCTTCCTGGAGTCCTTGTCTGCGGGGTGTGATGCCAAGGGGATATTTGCCTTTTCACAGGCAGCAGCCTGCACTACCCCAACATGGCTGCATTGCTGGAAAAGGAACTCCATGTCTGAGCCTGAGAGAGTGTACCTCTTGTCCATTTGTCTGTCCACAGGAGGTATGGAATTAGGAGACTTAAGAATTTTATGTGTCTGTTTCCCAAAGGATTTGTGGAGGGGAATAGACAGTCTCCTGGACTCTGGGATGTCGTTCATCTCAACAAAATCAGGCTCCTCCTGATCCTCTACTGCTTCCTCCACAGGAAGCTGGAGGGTCTCAGCCACTTTTTTGTAAAACATATAGTGAGAAGGGGACTCAGAAAGCCTAGGAGGAGAAACACCTGAAGGTCTGTCTGGGGAGATGTCCGGGTCAATAGGCACATCCAGACTTTCATAATCACCATAATCATCCTCATACTCTCCTTCTTCCTCCTCCGGTTCATAAAATTCTTCCAAAGTGTAATCCGGAACCAGGGGAACCGACCGAAATGAATCCCTGCCAGATGGTGCTGGTTCGGTCGGAACCAAAGTAAGTGATTGCACTATCCATATTGCCTTGGCTAGCTCATCGGTGGTCGAAGTATGAATTTCTGGGTCTGAACCGGATGATTTATCTTTTCTTTTCCTTTTCACCGGAGCAGACTCTTCAGAATTGGCTCTCCTTTTGCCCGAAGAAGTATCACCCTGGTCAGAGGGCACTCCTTCTGGTTTGGTCAGAACTGAACCGGGCTGGCCATCCGGGTGAGCGGACTTCTCGGCCTCCCTTTCCCTCAGTCTACCTAATCTCTTTTCCAGGGTAGATTTGGGAAAATTCTTACAAATTTGGCAGTCTGAATCGAGGTGGCCAAAGCCCAGACAATAAACACAAGTGGTGTGGGGATCAGCCTTGGCAAAGACTTCCCCACAGACGCTGCAGTGTTGAAACCCAGTGGGCCCGGTTTTTTTCTTGGGTTTCTCAGACATGGCCAATCCTATCCAAAACTTGTTTTCTGAGGATGTATGCGTGCATTTGGCATTTTGGGGAATGATGACCAGCCCATCGACGGCAGGGGTGTGAGTTGCATCATATTTGCCTTTATTTAGTTTAAACTACCTGTATAGACATCTAATTTTTGTCTGAGTGCCCGCACACCTTCTCTGTTTAGGTGCAACCTGTTGTACGTAAAAAAAAGCTCTTCATCAAAAGTTGTGCCAGTTCCCTATGTAGTGATATCCCTCGTCTTGGCACCAATCACGCAGCCATGAATTGAATTTGCCCACTTCAATCTCTGTGACTCGCTTGGTGCTTTTTCTTTTTTCACATACTAGCAGCACTTCTGAGAAGGCTAATTTGGACGGAAGGGAAGAAAGTTTGTCGGCCAGGTCTTCAAAGTGTTTCTTGGCCTCCTGAACTGTGTGATTTGCCAAGTCAATGGTACCAAGGTGTACTGTTATATGTGTAACATCCCCTTGATTCCTGCACAATTGTCTTTATGCGGTTAGTGTCCCTGCTTGCAGAGGCTCCTGGTAGACACTTTGCCACAATGTTGCTTTTAACATTTTGTGTTAGGTGGTGTTCCACTCCTCGGATCATGGAATCCCCGATTATGAGAATTTTGCTTTTGTCTATATTTGTGTCGTTTTTATTTTGAGTTTTAGTATTTTTGTTATTATTGCATTTGGTTTTGGTATTGTTGTAGGTTATATTTTCAGTATTAGTACTTTTGTTTTTATCGTAGTTTGTATTGGTTTTAATTGGTGTGTTAGTCTTTTTTGGTGGTTTGATTTCTTTACCTTGTATTACTTTGTCTGTGGTTGGCAGCAGTGGAATGAAGCTGTTTTTTGTTTGGATGGCTGGGAAATGCTCCTGGTTTTTGGCTTCCTTCCTGGGCCTCCTATGATGCCTCTTTTTTCTTACCACCTGCCAGTCTCTGGGCCCTGCCCCGAGTCCTGTCCCCTGGCTGACATATTGGTACTGGTGGGGGGGGGGGTTGAGGAGGTGTGCTACAGAGTTCCCTGTATTGGAGGTTGTATATTATAGTCCAAGCATCCAGTAGTTGGGCTGCAAGATCTGTTATGGTGCAGCATGCATGGCAGGGTCCTGGTTGCCATTTATAGATCCTATTGCACAGTGCACCGCAGTTTTCGCAACTGACAAGGTCCATGATAGAAGCCCAGACTGTGCACTCCAAGGGGGATTCAGCCAGGTAGAACTGCTGTCAAGGGATCCCTGCTTCTGCACCTGTCGGAGTCCACCTTCCCTCTGTGATTGGTCTCTCTTCCAGTCGGTGAAGCTCAATGAAGCTCAGCAGAAGACAGCAGCAGCTGGCTGGGTCTCAGCAGAGCGATCGAGGAGAGAAATCACCTCAGCAGAGACAGCCTGTACTGTGCACTCCAGGGAACATTCAGCCAGGTAGAACTGCTGTCAAGGAATCCCTGCTTCTGCACCTATCAGAGTCTGCCTTCCCTCCCTGATTGGTCTCTCTCCCAGTTGGTGAAGATCAGTGAAGCCAGCAGACAGGAAGGCTAGGGGCTGGACTGCACTTGGCGTATGCCTCCTACGGTTGCCCTTTGTGTCTGAGCTGTTGCTTCTGATTGTTTCTGGCTGAGAGCTTTATCTTAGCCGACCACTATTTCAGTGGTGGGTACAGCAGACAGTAAGGCTAGGGGCTTGACCACTCTTGGGGTATGCCTCCTAGGGGTGCCCTTTGTGCCTGAGCTGTTGCTTCCAGCTGAGAGCTTTCTATTAGTCGACCACTATTTCAGTAGTGGTACAGCAGTACAAATGCTGATTTACATACAGCAGCTAGGAATTCTGGGTAAGTGATACAACTGCTTCTTATGCTGAGAGAGCAGCCGCTGGCTGGCTCTAAACAGAGCGATTGAGGAGAGAAGTCGCCTCAGCGGAGATAGGAGCCAGGACTGTGCACTCCAAGAGGGATTCAGCCAGGTAGAACTGCTGTCAAGGAATCCCTGCTTCTGCACAAGTCGGAGTCTGACTTCCTTCCCTGACTGGTCTCTCTCCCAGTCGGTGAAGATCAAAGAAGCTCAGCAGACAGTAAGGCTTGGGGCTGGACTGCACTTGGCGTATACCTCCTAGGGTTGCCCTTTGTCTCTGAACTGTTCCCATATTGTGTTACTATAGTATTTTGCAGCATATCATTGGCATAAAAACAGTGATAATCATGTTGCATCCAGGCTGTCTCCACGGTACTTCATTGTGCAGGAAGGAGCCCTTTGGGTTAAGGCACAACGCCAGAGAAGAACGGAAGAACAATGCAGACCAATACAGAACTGGGGACATCTACCCAAAGGTAAATCCAATTAAACTTGAAAATAAATTCAGGTCAGGCTTAGGCATACTACATGGGAAGAGGTTACACTGAAAGCCATATTAATTTAAATCCCATCTACAGGTACACTAGTACTATTACCCCCTTCCACAAACCAAATAAGAGGGATTATGTATCTCATCTGGTACAAGGTGTGCTGTGGCTCCCCATTACAGCCAGTTCCCAGTACTGATGCAGCTGTGTTTTGCATATGCTGAGAACCACCTTATTCTGTAGTGGGGGAAGGCTAAGGCTTCAGGTTGCAGAACAAAATTAAAACTAGAAGACTAACAGTTTCCACTTGATGGTAAGAATAAAAATGCAACATGCATTCTAAAGTTTCACTGCTTCATATGATGGAAAACAAAACTGCTGTCCTGTTTCATATTTTTTATGCTGGCATGAAGCCATTCCATCCCCTGCACTAAGCTCCAGAAGTCCTGGTTTTGACTATCACTGAGAAAGTGTTAAGCCCAAACTTGCTCATCACCATGGGGCAAAATTAGCAGCAAATATTCCTGTGATCTATAAAAGTGGTGTGATCTCTATAAAAGTGCAGAATTTGTTCAAGTCACGCTGTCTCAGCAATCACTACTCGTGTTCTGAATGCGACTTTAAAATGTTCAATTTCAAAACAGAGGCTTTCCCCCCTTTCATTATTCCTGTAAAAAGAAATCTGAGATCATATGGGAAATGTTGGTTTTTTAATGGAAAAATTGCAGTGTGCCTACTTTTGTAGACTAGAAAATCCACTGAGTGAGGCTTCAGCTTGGCACCTGCTCCAGAACCTTCTTGATGAAGCAAAGGTTGTCTTCATTAAGAGCATTAATATTCATGCAGCATGGTAATTTTGACACAGAAAAGGTCTCTGTAACCTTTTCTTGTGTGAGAATTTTTTACTTCTCAAGGAAATTACAGTCCAGCAATGACTTAATTAATGCTGGGTTCCTTCAGCAGATTTTGAGAAGCTGTCAGTTTGGGCTTGCAGTAGCTGTCAAACAGGAAGAAGACTCTGGCTGGGTAGACTGAAGGAGGGGAAGGGAGACAACCGGGCACCCAACAAGGATCCAGGCTTCTTGGGGCCACTCAATGCCTCCCACCTTATTTCTTATTTGGCAATCTGCTTTTTTCTAATGCTCAGTAATTTATTATTGCTATGTAGGGCACAGCTTGAATTAATAATCCATTTTCCTCTGAACTTAGTTTCAATATTTCATGTTAATTTTTCTGCTCTACTTTATGTGGTTGTGGTCACTGTAGTAAACATCTGTATGCTGGTTCAGGCACACAGGAGCCTAAAATGGTTACAGCGCAGCAACACATGCATTGGGGAGTAGGGGGTGTGAATTCAACCACTGAATCTCTACTGGGGGCCCAAAAAACAAATACGTGGTATAAAACAAACATACAACTCACTTAATGTAACACAACAAGACACAAAGGGTAGATGAATGTAAAACCGGACAGAATTATCACAGGCCTTTTACAGAAAATGGTACAGTACCCTTTTTGATGAAATCAAAGATTTGTTGGATTATTCTGCAATTTAGTTTGTTGTGCTGCAATGTTTCCGCTGGATTTTTTTGCTTGGGGCTAAGCCTTGCTCTTCTTTCTTGCTCTGTTGATAACTCAGTAATCAACTTTCTCCATGAGAAAACCTGGCTCACCTTTGAAGATTATGTTCATAAGAAAATCTAATTGTTTTATTAAAATCCCCAGCAAGAGATTCATTATCAGAGACTGATACAGATTCTGTGATACTGGCGAGACTGTACATCGTCCCAAATGTATTATTTAGTTATTAAAGGTCTTTTTACAGGGTAGCTGCATGAGCTTGGGCAATACACATGTTGAGGGCCTTTTTGCAGCAGTTTGTGCATAAAAGAATGCACACAGTATAGCAATTGATGTACTACAGCTACCTAAAAAAAAAAAAAAAAAATCTTGTAGCTAATGCTTCTCACAATATACTAAACAAAACATTTCAATACTGAGAGAACAACAAGTTACACAGCTGATGTGTACTCAAGATCTTACCCGGGAATGTTTCCAGGGTGCTGTTCTGGGAATAAGTGTAGTCTGTACTCCAGTAGAAAAAAAGGGCACCCAATAACACAGAATTTATATGTGGTTTTTCACTTTCTATTTTGAAAGTGTCACATCATGCAAGAACCTGTACATTAAATGGGTTCTCATTGGGAGTGAACTTTTTCTTGTCACTGGTGAAAGAAATTGTAAACTTTTCAATTTAAAGTAGATTCTGGCTGCAGTAACATGAGCTGGTGAAAGAAAACGTAGTGGGTGGTTGTACAGGTACATCCTCTCATGTTTTTGAAATTCTAGGCTACTATGGCCCATACATAGCCATACACTGAGGAAGACTTAAAAAGGAAAACACCCCAGGTAGTACCTGACTTATTTCGAAGTGCAAAAGAAACAATTCTGTTGTTTGAATTAGGTTTTTCTCTCTTGATAAATGTTGTGTTTTCTTTTAAAGAGCTATTGATGCCTCTGGGAAAATGTTTATATTCAGACACAATCCATATTTATTATATAGTTGGGCCTTTCTCAGTAGGAAAATTGTCTGTTTCTTTTCCATAATGCATACTACAGTAAGTACTTGTAAAATGAGTAGGGGAAATCTTGCATTCTGCTTGGCTGTCACATATGTCTTAGATATGTCTATTGCACAGATATAAAAGTACCATGAATTAGGACATAGCACACTAACATCAATGGCTTTTTCAAAAATTCCTGATTGATATTACAAACTTGGCTGCCACCTTTACGTACTAAAAAAATCCAGACCCTAAATATAAAACTCCCTGAAAATAAACAGAACAAGCAAATTATTTTATATCAGATTCTCCTAGTTACACACATACATAAATTAATCACAATGGAGTATTACAGTTTTATTTTTGAAGCTTCTTTTCTAACCATGGACCCTCCTCCATCCTTACCTGCCTACCAGGGAAATAAGTGCTGCTTGCCCTGCCACAGGTAGAATTAAGTCCCTGGCTTTACTGAGGCCTTCTATTGTGTGTGTATGTATGGTGAGAGGTGGACATTTAATCAGCTAATTCTGCAGAAGTATGAATTACTGCACACCATGATAAACAAACTTTCCATCTATTGAATGTGTGGTTAGATAGATGCTTGACAGCTGGGGAGGGACAACTTTTTATTAGTTACTTGTAACAAAAGAAAATACCAAGTTGTAATTAAATAGTTGCCATTTTTTTTATTTTCTCAGTTTACCCATTTTATAAACACAATAAGACACTTTCAGATTGTGCATTAGGTTACACTTATCACATTTTCAGAGGCTAAAGGCACTTCATTTGCAGTGGCATGCCTCACTACGCCGCTGGATGTGCAGTTAGAGCAGTATAATGCATGCCCTTGTGACAACAGCAATATATACATTAATCAATCAATTAGGACTTTACCAACTGACAATTTTTTACATTTCTTACCTCAGCCTCACAAGTAAACATTCATAAAAAGGGGTTTCTCCATTTAAGTCCTCCTCAATGAAGCACATTTTAAAAACCAGATGAATTTGATGAAAAAGAGATTTTAGCTATTGTATCTACATTTTAAAAATCAACACACTTTCATAAGAAAGGATTCTGCAACAGTCTAAGTCCCCCAACAAGCACATTTTAAAAGCATTTCATAAAAATGGATCTGACAAACAATTTGGATGCATTTAATAACAAGCGCATTTTACAAGCAACACTTTCCTAAAAATGGCTTTGTAAACAGTTTGTGTTTACTTAACAAGCACAATTTGGAAACAACAGACTTTCCTAAAAATAGCTTTGGGCTTACTAAACAAGCAACATAAAAAACACATTTAAATGCAGCTTTCGAGGCATTATGTCAACATAACAAACAAACAACGTGAACATAAGACACAACTGCTGGGGTTTTCAAACAGAGAGAAAAGCACATTGCTTAGGGGATGGAGCACTCACACGGCACATAAGCTGATAGCAGTCAAGTTCCTATGTTTCACAATCACATGATCTGTATGTCAGATGACTGAGGCTGCCTCCTTCACAGGCAGTTGGAATCACTGGCAAGCTTATTAATGATTACCAAGATAATTAAGAATTAATTCCTTGGTGTGGAGCTGAGACAGGATAATACTAATATAAGGGGACATAATAGACAGCTCAAAATGAATAGTTTTGAAACCAAAAAAAGAAAATATTTTTACATACAGAGGATAGTGGGTATATGTAACAAACTACCATTAGTTCTGAACAATAGTAAGAAAATCACATACACAAATAACTTAGACTGAGTACTTTTGACAGGGCATATCTGCATTTTTTGACAGAAAATTGGCAGAGCAGTTACAATGAGTCCCAAGCCTTCTGCTCTTGTAAACCTTAGTATAAAATTCCTGAGCTGTTGGAAAGTTTTTTCATATCCTTAAAGAAAGTAGGTTTTCAACTAACCACATGCATTATATAAAACAAACACTAGAACGTGCAGTGTATCAATAAATAATGCCATTTCAGGAGGCAAAACAGTGTGTACAAGCTTATTAGCACCCCTCAATTGCATTAGTTGCTTGTACACTTTACTTTTCTGGCATGCATTACATATTATACAATAGCCAAAATGCAATGCAGTACCACGGCAAAAGGGATTAACCGGCATTGAAATTACATTGATTATGGTAGTAACTGCTGTAGTCTTGTGCTGCATCCTGATCAGCCCTGCTGTATATAACCTTTCCTGAGCCCAAAGTGCATGATAAAATAAGAATAAAATTGCAATGAATACATTAAAGTGCCATTTTATTTATTTAAAATTTGGTGACTGGGATATGCACACTGAGTCAAAGCTCATTTCCAGGTGCAACCAGGTAGAGGGGATATGGCATGGAGTGATGCAGGAATAACAAATATAGTGACAACCGGTGCATGTATATGAACAATCAAAGCAAACCAAGTCTATACAATGTTTACTGCATACAGTATCAACTAGCATAAGAATTAACACATCAATCCTCTAAAAAAGCAGCCAGGCCTTTAAATGAGATTTGAAGCTTTCCATTAAAGAAGCAGTATGGATGGACAAAGGGACAGAGTTCCAAAGACTTTAAGTAGACACTGCTACTGCCTCGTCATCCACTGATCTAAACCTTAATAGAGGGACCCATAAATGTCTGTGGGTGACTGAGTGAAGAACTCTGTTACCACTAGGGTACTCCTGGTGAGTGGAAAGCAGTTCCCCACTGTACAGGGGGACCCAGTCCATTTACGACATTGCACAGTAAGTCAGCAACATGATCTTAAACTTAACCTGCCACCTGACCAGTAACCAGTGGATAAAATGCAAGGCAGGGGTGATCTGATAAAGCCTAGACACACTTGCCTGAATCCTAGCTGTTGCATTCTGCATTAGCTGCAAACAGCAGAGGAGAGTGACTGGAAGGCCATAGCAGACTACACTGCAGTAGTTGATTCACAATATGAAAAAATTACTCACCTTAGTAATTGTGTTTCTTCTAATAGAGTCTTGCTGTATTCTGACAATTGCAGTTAGCTCCAGCCTTTTAACTGCCCCAGAGAGTATAGGGTTAAATTTCTATGCAGGGCATAGAATGTTGAGCTCGAGCTCGGTTGAAGACTCTGTCTGCAGTACTTTGAATCCAAACTGTCAGAATCTGACGAGCTAAAAACTCACTGACCTATCAGAATGTGGAAATTGTAAAATTTCTACTAGCCAACTGGCAACTAACGGTCTAGGCTCCCAAAGGAAGACCCAAGACAGGAAACCCAAAAACCAAACAAAAACCAGGTAGTAAAGCATAACAAATTCTTAATAACCAAACTAAAGCACCCAAAAGGAAGTGTGCTGAAGACACCCCCGTGGTGCAACACTGCACCTGCCCACCCACCCACTTCCCAAAAACAGGTTCCTGAAAGGGGAGGCAGGGAGGGAGGTCAGAATACAGCAAGACTCCACTAGAAGAAACACAATTACTAAGGTGAGCAATTTTTTCTTCAAACAACATGAACTCTTGCTGTATTCTGACAATTGCAGACTACCAAGTAGTACCTCCAAGGAGGAGGGACAGAACCTACTTTGGGAATAGGCTCTGAAGCACTGCTGCGCCAAATCTAGCATCACTCTGAGCCTGGATATCCAGGGAGTAATGCTTGGTGAAGGTATGCACTGTTTTCCAGGTGGCTGCTTAGCAAATTTCTAACAAGGGAATATCCCTGGCCGCAGCCAGAGATGCAGCTGTACCTCTAGTGGAATGAGGGAGGAATTTTTCCCAGTTTCTCATAACAAAATTGGATACAGGACACAATCCACATGGCAATAGTTCTCTTGGTGGCAGGTTTGCCCTTACCTACTTCCCCATAAGTGAGGAACAACTGGAGGGAGTCAAACCTGTGACCCTTTGTATGTTCTATGTAGTAACGAAGGGCTCTTTTAATATCTAAACTGTGTAACCTTCGCTCTCCTGAGGAAGCATTATCAGTGAAGAACACAGGAAGAGACATGGATTGGTTCAAGTGGAAACCAGAAACCACTTTGGGTAGGAACCTCCTACTGGTTCTAAGGACCACCTTGTCCCTATGGAATGAGATGAAGTCCGGTTCAACTGACAGAGCTTGCAATTCACTGATACGTCTGGCAGAGGTAGCAGCAACCAAAAACAGTTTTCCAAATCAAGTACTTGAGCTCTGCTGAGGACATAGGCTCAAAAGGGGGTTGCATAAGCTGAGCAATGCAGACATTCAAATCACAGGCAGGAGCAGGATCCCTAAAAGGATGATTGGTATGAAGCAATCCTTTGAAAAATTTACAGAATACAGGATGAGATGACAGAGAGGAAGGCTTTCCCACTGACTGAAAAGCAGAAACAGCTGACAAATGTAACTTGAGAGTAGCTGGTCTGAGGCCTAGACCATTAAGATGAACCATATAATCCAGAACTGTAGACAATTCAGCAGTGTCTGGGGATATATGCTTCTTGGAACACCAAATGCTGAATCTTTTCCATTTAGAGTTGTAAGTTTTTCTGGTGGCAGGCTTTCGAGAGGCTTGGAGAATGTCCAGAACCCCTTGGGACAGATGCAAATCTGCATATTCTAATTCTTCAAGAGCCATGCCTTGAGATTGAGGGCCCGAAGATTGGGGTACCAAATCCTCCCCCAAGATGAGGTTAACAGATTGCACTTCCTGGGGAGAGACAGGGGAAGATGGACTGCTAGGGACAGCAGCAGGAGATACCATGGCTGCCTGGCCCAATCTGGAGAAATCAGAATTAGTTTGCAGGATTGTGATCTCATTTTGACCAGAACTTTGAACAACAGAGCAAAAGGAGGGAAGGCATAGAGGAATTTCCCTTCCCAGTTCAGAACCAGAGCATCCAGAGAGACTGAGCCCAGTACTAGAGGTCTGCAACAAAACAGAGGAAGTTGGTGATTGTCTGAAGCTGCAAAGAGATCTATTTCTGGAGTGCCCCACCTGGAAAAAATCACTTCTAGCACCAGGGGATCCAGAGACCATTCGTGATGGTCCTGGGAGACTCTGCTCAGTGCATCTGCTATCACATTGTCCTTTCCCAGAAGGTGGACTGCAACTAAGGATGTCTGCAGAGAGTAAGTCAGAGACCATAGTTTCATGGCTTCCGCGCACAAGGCCATGGACCAAGTGCCTCCGTGCTTGTTGATGTACCACATGGCGGTGGTGTTGTCTGTCCTGACCTGTACCTTGTTCTGCACTGACTGAGAGAAGGCTTGCAGAGCCAGGAACACTGACCTGAGCTCCAAAATATTGATATGCAGGAGGAACTCTTGATGGGACCACTGTCCCTGGGCTGTGAGAGCCCCGAGATGGGCTCCCACCCCAAAAGATAAGCATCTGTAGTAAGGACCACAGAGTGGGGCTGATTGATTGAAGGAACCCCTTGCCTGAGATTGTCCTGATCCTGCCACCACTTAAGTGCCTGGATCAGAGTCTGAGTCACTGGAACTAGTTTCGTAAGAGGATCCTTCTTTTGGGACCAGAAGGACCTTATATGGAACTGAATGTCCCTCATTTGAAACCTGGCTCCTTGGACCACTGCTGTAGAAGCTGCCATGTGACCCAGAAGCTGAAGGAAATGCCTTGCTGGTCGAGAGACCAGAAGGCGGAAAGAGGAGGCCAGCTCTGAAATAGATGCAACCCTCTGTATGGGAAGAAAAACTCTTACCTTGACTGTATCCAGCTCTGCTCCTATAAAAGTGAGAAGCTGTACCAGTTCGAGAACTGACTTGGAAAGGTTGAGAAGAAACCCCAAGGAACTGAGCACTTGCTGGGTCACTTGGGAGGTCTGACTTGACTTGGTCTGGGGACTGTCCCACAAATGAGGCAGTCATCCAGATATGGGAATGCTGCAATCTTCTTCCTTCTTAAAAAGGCCACCACTACTGCCAGTCACTTTGTGAACACCTCTGGAGCTGATGTTAGGCCAAAGGACATTGCTCTGAACTGATAATGGCCTGAAGGCAATTCGAACCTGAGGTACTTTCTGTGGGAGCACCTGATTGGAATGTGAAAATAGGCATCCTTGAGGTCCAGGGAGGCTAGCCAGTCCCCTGGCATTAGAGAGGGAAGAATTATTCCCTGAGTCACCATTCTGAACTTTGGTTTTAACAGATGCTTGTTCAGATATCTTAAATCCAGGATGGGTCACCACTCCCCTGTCTTTTTTGGGGTAAGGAAGTACCTGGAGTACAGACCTTTGCCCCTGTGTAGGTAAGACACCCTCTCTATGGCCCTTAGAGCCAACAGAGATGAAACCTCTGCTTGCAAGGCAAGGGATTCAGAGGTGCTTGCAGGTGGAAAAGATCTGGGCCTCAGCTTTGGAAATCTTTTGAAGCTGAGGACCAGTCCCTGGCTTACCACTTCCAGGACCCATTTGTCTGAAGTAACAGACTTCCAGTCCTGGACGAAGTAAGCCAGCCTGCCTCCTTCTGGTATGGGGGAGTCGACCCGGGCTGACACCTCAGAGTGTCTGCTTGGCAGGAGCCTTAGGCTGAGGGGTGGATGCAGCCCTGCTCATCCCCCTTCTGCCTCTCTCTCTAAAGAACCCCCTCTGGGAAAAGGAAGAGGAGGCCTGCGCTTGGTAGAAAGGCCTGTGCAAAGGCCTGCCCCTGCTCCTGGCTTGCTGCCTTTGAGGAGTTGCCTGCCTTTCCTTGGCCTGTGCACTCCTGTAAGTGGTCCTGTATTCATCCATTTTCTTCATGTAATTCTCTGTCTGCTCCCCAAACAAAGAATTACCCACCACAGGGAAATCCATGGCCTTAGCCTGGGTGTCCTGTGAAAGGCTAGTACATCTGTGCCAAGCCATTTTCTGAAGAGCCACAGATGTAGCCATGACTCTTGATGACACATCATTGGAGTCCACAGCAGCATGGAACTGAACCTTGGATGCCTCGATCCCATCAGCAGCCACCCTCTCCAGCTCCTTGGCCAGCTGGGGGGAAGCCTGCTTAGCCAGTGCCAGTACAGTGTCCCACCTGGACTTCTGGTACCTGGCTGTATAGGCCATATAATTAGCCTGCTTGAGTCCCAAAGAGGATGCCATGTACAGTTTGTTTGCCATGGCATCCAACTTCCTGGAGTCTTTATCTGGGGGGGGGGTGAAGCCAAGGGAATGCCTGCCCTGTCACAGGCTGCAGCCTGCATTACCCCAACATGGCTGCATTGCTGGTAAAGAAACTCTGTATCTGAGCCTGACAGAGTACACCTCTTGTCCATCCTTCTGTCCACAGGAGGTATAGAGTTAGGAGACTTTAGAATGTTCTGAGTCTGCTTCCCAAATGACTTATGAAGGGGGAATAGACAGTCTCTTACACTCTGGGATATCCATCATTTCATCGAAGTCAGGCTCTTCCTGGTCCTGCACAGCCTCCTCCATAGGAAGCTGGAGGGTTTCTGCCACTTTCCTGTAAAACAGAAAGTGGGGAGGGGACTCAGAGAGCCAAGAGGGGAAACATCAGAAGGTCTATCTGGGGAGATGTCCAGTTCTCTAGGCACATCCAGACTTTCTAAGCACTCATCATCATAATCCTCACATTGTTCACAGTCCCCCTCCTCAAAATCCGGTTCATAAAAATCTTCAGGGGCATAATCCTGAACCGGAGGAACCGAACCCCTACCAACCGTGACTGGATCGGTTGGAACCGGATGAAGCAATTCCACAACCCGAATCGCTCGGGCAATTTCTTTCGTAGTCGGAACATGGAGTTCTGGATCCGAACCGGCAGATTTTTCCTTTCTTTTCCTTTCTATAGGAACTGACCCCTCAGGATCAGCTCTCCTCTTGCCTGAAGAAGTATCACCCTGGTCAGAGGGCACTCCTTCTGGTTCGGTGGTAACCGAACCGGGCTGGCCTTCCAGGTTAGTGGATTTCTCGGCCTCCTTCTCCCTAAGTCTACCTAATCTCTTATCCAAGGTAGACTTGGGAAAATTCTTACATATTTGGCAGTCTGAATCGAGGTGGTCAAACCCCAGATAGTAAACACAGGTGGTGTGGGGATCGTCCTTAGCAAAGACCTCCCCACACTCACTGCAGTGTTGAAACCCAGTGGGCCCATTTTTTTTCTTGGATTTCTCAGACATGGCCAACCTAAGCAAACTTACCCTTTTTCAGCAACTGCCAGGCAAGACTCTCTTATTGGTTTCTAACCGTGTTACGGGTGTTTGAAAAAAATGATAAGAACCGGTAACCACACACTAAAATGACTAAATCAAAAGACCTAAAGGATCGGTTCAGCCGAACCGATCGGGACTTTTACAATTTCCACAATCCAAAAACACTATCTAAGTACTTACTATACCACAGACAGAGTGAACCAAATCGTGGTAAAATAATTTCGGAAAACCGAGACCTCAGCTGACACTTTAACCGAGTCTTTGAACAGAGCAACAGGAGAAATCTCCGGAGCGACTGTTCAGTGAAGCGGAGTAAAGAATCTGACGGTTTGGATTCAAAGTACTGCAGACAGAGTCTTCAACCGAGCTCGAGCTCAAAGTTCTATGCCCTGCATAGAAATTTAACCCTATACTCTCCGGGGCAGTTCAAAGGTTAAGGGAGTGCACCTCTGTGGAAGTATTTAAGAAAAACTTGAAGACTTACCTGTGGAATATGGCCTATTTGGAAGATTAATGAAATCTGAGTGCTAACATTATGTTTTGATTGTATGGATGATTTTATTGTTTGTTTTTAACATAGGATGTTGTTATGTATTTATCCTATTTATATGTTCTTAACTGGCATTGTATATTGTGGCTTTTGATATGTAAAGCGCCTTGATATTTTGAAAGGCGCTTTAAAAATAAAGTTATTATTATTACTATTATAAAGGCTGGAGTTACCTGAATTTATCAGAATACAGCAAGACTTCATGTTGTTTGAAGACAAAAGCCTGCACCACTGTGCACACATCATCAAGGCTGAGGTAGGGCGCCAGTTTTCACTTGATAAAGAAAAACACTCCACATAATGGGCACAAACTGAAAGGTCAGGGTCAGTCCACTGTCCAGAATAACACCCAGGTTGTAAATCTCCTCCCTCACCTCTGGTTGACAACCACAAACCATGGGAGTTGTGATATATATAGGATAAAGTATGGGGTGCAGTGTGTTATGAGAATTTACACACTCCCAAGTTGTTGGATAGCACATAAACCCTGAGGGCGAAGCCTGAGGGGTTTATTAGCTATCCAACAATGAGGGAGTGTGTGAAATTCAAGTAAAACACACTGCACCCCATATTTTGTTATTTATAATTGAAGGGTGACTTTTTTTTCTTTTAGAGGTTTAGTTTAAACTCTGCCCCCCCATCGGCAGCACTGAAGAGCTGCATTGCACCCGAATGACTGTCCCTCGCATCGCCAACTTCCCTTTTACTCCCTCCCACTGTGAGAATACCTCCTAGCTCCCGACCCACTGAAGAAGCAGCCCAAGGTTTTTGTGGTCAGTAGTGTGTGAAGAGAAACGGAGCGTTTTAAGCTCGAGCTGTGTTTGTTCAGTGTCTTGAGGGCATTCGTAAGGGAAGAGAGCGTATGAATGCCGTAACACCTACTCAGGTGTTACGGTATTTAACACACGGATGTTTACATTGAAAAAAACGGAAGCCATTAATTATATGTAAGTAATAACCCACAACAGGGCATGTGTTTCAATAGAATGAATGCATGCCTTGGGTACACTGGAAGGCACAAGGCCAATGGTTGAGTGACTTTCAACACACCCAAGAAGTACATTAATTCTCTAGAAACCCATGCCCTGGAGGGGGTTATTGTGTTTATAAAATGCAAAAAAAAAATAGTTTTTTTAAGGAAAAAGGTTTTATTTTCCTTTAGTTAGGCTGTTGCTAAGTAGAATAGGTGTATTTGGTAACAAAGGCCATGTGTCTCTGAATGAACCCAGAAAAATGCATTTATTTTAAAGAAACCTATGCTCTGATGTGGGTTTTTATGTTTAAAAAGTGTTTGTTTTTTTATCTTAAAGGAAAAAGGTTTTACTTTAGTTAGGTTGTTGTTAGGTACAGTAGGATAGGTTACTTATGAACTGTGCAGTTTCTAGGTTAATAATGAACAGTCAAGTGCTGTGTTTTAACCAAGGAAGTTGTTTGATTTGGTCAAGTTTTCATACCCCTATACATATATACTGTATATATGTTCTTTGCAAAAAATCTTTGCTAACGCACCAGTTAGGGTAACTTAATGCCACAAAAGTAGGGAAATGTGGTGTTAGGGTTTCCAACCCTAACTCCCCACACCTACCCCCAAGCAGCAAATGGAAAAAACATTAGGGGATTGGGTTTCCAGAGTCTTGGCGAATCAGTGATGGGGTCTTCCTTGGGGTTGTCAACCCTAGTGCTCCCCCCTCCCTTCGGTATGTAACCTCCAGTCTGAAGCACAAGTTGCAGCTCTAAGCCAGTGCCTCACACTTCTAAAACAGTCTCTATGACTTTTGGAACCTCTCAAAGGCTAGCCAAATCTTTCAATATCCTACCCATCACCTCTCTCGATGGTACCCCGCTAAAGGTAGTCACTTCCTACAAGTCCCTAGGCGTCTGGCTGGACCTACAGTTAAATTTCTCAACTGATATTGACTACATAGCTACCAAACTTTGCCCAAAACTCGGTAACCTCTTTCAAAACCAAGACTCTCTCTCCCTCCTCCGTATGTCGGGAACTCCTCACAAAAATGATTATGCCAGTCTTTGACTATGCTGACACTGTATAATGCGCTGCTCCCTCCACCACACTCTCTGGACTAAACTCCCTCTACTACGCTTTCTGTCATTTCACCCCCCACTCTCCCTACAGGACCCACCACTGTTCTCTACTCTGTCTGGACCTCCCTCCCTCCCCTCTCCCACAGGCACCTCATCCACTCTCTATCCATCTCCAAGTTCTGGTTCAACCTGCTCCCCTCTTACATCTCCACCCTCCTCTCTCCTGCCCCATCCCCGACATACTCACATACTCCCAGAGCTCTAGGGATTCCCGCTCTTTCTTACTTCCAACTCCATCTTCCAACATGGGAAAATCTGCCTTCACCTATCATCTCCCCTCTCTATGGAATTCTCAAACTCCTCTCCTATGCAATTCTCCCTCTCACTCCTCTGTCAAATTACTGCTGTGCCTCCTGTCCTTCCCTAGTTGTTCCCATAGCAACACACAGCACTTGAACTGTTTGTACCTTGTAGTACCTATAACTGCGCTATGATAATCCTCCTTTACCCTGTACCTCAACCACTGTATTTGCGAAGCATGTATGCTGTATGAGCTATCATATATTTTATTATGTTTTCTATTGTGTACTACTGTATTTGTATACTTTATCCCATGCTCCCTGTACCCCAGGTCATACCTGGAAATGAGCCTTAGATCAGTGTGCTTTTACCGGTCACCAAATGTTTAAATAAAAAAAGATAGTGTTACACTCTTCAAAGGTAAAGAAGTATGTCTTGCCACATGTTGATAACACAATTTGTTGTAGCTTTCTTCAGGCAGGGCCCTGCATGAAGAAAGGAGATTATGTGCAATGTTCACTCAGGTAACGGGTTGGGCATTAGGGTTGACAACCCCAAGGAAGACACCACCACTGATTCACAAAGACTCTGGAGACCCAAAACTCTAAAATGTTTTTCCTTTTAGCTGCTTGGTGGGTGGGGAGTTAGGGTTAGAAATCCTGATACCACATTTCTCTACTTTTCTGGTGTTGTTACCCTAACCGGTGCATTAAACTTTTCTGCAAAGAATTTCCTTTCTTTTTGAGCTAGTGGAATCGCATCCTCATTCACACAGGTCCCTTTGGGACCTCCGTGAACAGGCACAGATATGCAGGGTCCTTGGAGCCGTGCACCATGGGAAGAATCCATCCATCTACAGAAATGCAGGACCTGGCATATTCACTCTTTTTATTTCATTTTGTCCTCAAGTTTTCAAAATAGTCATTTTATGACTGGCCTTATAAAAATGACATGTAACATTTATAGTATATTGGCCGAAATGACATTTCGCACCAGAAGTATGAAAAGATGTCTCGTCTAGGATTTCAAACATGAAATCTAACACGTTTATGAAACGGTGAGGAAAAATGGCTATGTTGAAAATTTGGAGTCAAACTACTGAAAATTAGGAAATTATGAGTGAATGTTAAAATACTGCAACATTCAGTCATGACCTGGGCATTTTACTGTATTTCCACACCTATTTTTCAGCACAGTCTTCTTATTACCCACCTAGACAAACCAGATGGTTTGGAATTATGTTCAAGGTAGAAAGGTCTTGCCCCAGAATAGTGCCTTCTATTGGTTTGGTGAAAAATATTAATCCGTTCTCAAGTTATAAGGATCTAAAAGTTTGGTTCTAAGCATGCTCAGTAGGGTATCAAACATCTATCCAAAAGACCCTACCGAGCATGCTCAGAACCGAAATTTCAAATCCTTGTAACTTGGGAATGGGTTAATATTTTTTCACCAAACTAAAGAAAGGCACCATTCTGGGGCAAGCCCTTTCTACCCTAAAAATTTCAGAACAAAATTCCAAACCATCTGGGCACTAAGTGATGACAAAAAAAAACAACTCTCATTTTTCCTAAAAACACATTATATAGAGCTCAGAATCCACACATCTGATCAGAACCAAACTTGGCATGTTAAGAGACTTTGCCCCCTAGACCTCACAAGCAAACTTTCATGCAAATCTGCTGAACGGGGGGGGGGGGGGAAGCTATTGAACTGCAAAGTTAAGGGTTTAACATTAAGTAGCCTACTCAACCGTAATTATAGTGGCACTACTGTACAACTAGAGTATTATATATAGCTCAGATGGTTTGAAATTTTGGTCTGACATTTTCAGGTCAGAAAGGATCCACCCCAGAATGGTACCTTTCGTTAGTTTGGTGAAAAATATTAATCCGTTCCTAAGTTATATGGATTTGAAATTTCTGTTATGAGCATGCTCAGTAGGGTATCGAACATCTGTCCAAAAGACCTTACTGAGCATGTTCAGAACCAAAATTTAAAATCCTTATAACCTGGGAACGGATTAATATTTTTTCATCAAACCAGTGAAAGGCACCATTCAAACACCATGAAGTCTTGCTATATTATAACAATAGCAGTCAGCCACTGCAGCTGAACTGCCCCGGAGAGGAAGGAGTTAACTCCAGAGGATCTGGAGTTCTACAGCGCGAGGGCGCTGTGCCAAAGCTCTATCTGGCCAGTTTCAAATGAAACTGTCAGATTCTTTACTCCGCCTCACTGAACAGTCGCCCGAGATCAGCCCTTCAGCTCGGTTCATTCTCGGTTCAAGCGAGTATTTTTCGTTCATTTGAACCAAAAGTATTTATTTCACGCATTTCAGTTAAAAGCTCTATCTGGTAAACCGTAAGTAGCAAACTTAAAGTCTGTGTGGAAATTCAATTATCGGTTCGGTTTTGAACCGATCGGTTTGCTGATTTTAACGTTTTGAAGTGTTGGTTGGGCTTTTAGAGTGTAGTTCCCGGTTCTTATCGGTTCTAAAAAAACTGGTTTTAAATAGGTTTTTTCAAATACCCGTGACACGGTTAGGAACCGATAAGGGTGTCTTGCCTGGCACTGCCATCAAAGGGCAAGTTTTGGATAGGCTGGCATTATGTCTGAGAAACCCAAAGAAAAACCGGCCCACTGGGTTCAACACTGTGATGTCTGTGGGGAAGCCTTTGCCAAGGCTGACCCACACACCACTTGTGTCTATTGTCTGGGGGCTGACCACCTCCTGTCAGACTGCCAGGTGTGTAAAAATTTCCCTGCAGCCACCCTGGAAAAGACATTAGGCTGGCTCAGGGAACGAGAGGCCAAAAAGTCCGCTGACCCGGATGGCCAGCCCGGTCCAGCACCCACTGGACCAGAGGGAGTGCCCTCTGACCAGGGCGAGACTTCCTCGGGCAAAAGAAAGGCTGGTTCAGATGAACCAGTCCCAGTTAAAAAGACAAAGAAATCAGTAGGTTTGGAGTCCAAAATTGTCTCTCCAACTGCTGCAGAGATAGCTAAAGCCATTCAGATTGTCCAGTCACTGTCTCAGGGACCTGTCGAACCACCAACAGTTGGTAAAAGGTTGGTTCGTTCAGTTCCAGTGGTTCAGGAGTATGATGTTGAGGAATTTTATGAACCACAGGAGGGGAGGAGGAATTTGATCAATACATGTGTGGCTGGGAGGGTCTGGACTGCCCATTGAACGGACATTTCTCCAGACAGACCTTTAGAATCTCCTCCTATTCTGTCTGAGTCCCTTCTCATTTTATGTTTTACAAAAGGTTGCAGAAACCTCCAGCTTCCTTTAGGAGGCTGTGGATGAGCAAGAGGAGCCTGATTATGTAGAAATGATGGATATACCAGAGTCTAGGAGGTTGTCTATTCCTTTGCATAAGTCATTTAGAAAGCAAACAACAAAGATTTTAAAAATCCTCATTCTGTCCCTCCTGTAGATAAAAAATGGACAGAAGGTATACTTTGTCAGGCTCTGATACAGACTTCCTCACTGAACAGTGTAGTCATGTAGGTGTGGTACAAGCTGCAGCCTGTGACAAGGCTAATATTCCCTGGCCTCACATCCTCCTGATAAGGATTCCAGGAAG
This sequence comes from Neoceratodus forsteri, assembly GCA_016271365.2. Taxonomy (NCBI): domain Eukaryota; kingdom Metazoa; phylum Chordata; order Ceratodontiformes; family Ceratodontidae; genus Neoceratodus; species Neoceratodus forsteri. The sequence goes on from CM057455.1 coordinate 494,608,708, forward strand.
ATTGATGCCATGGCGAAAAACAGTATATGGCAGTCTTTGGGACTCAGGCAGGCAAATTATATGGCTTATGTAGCTAGATATCAGAAATCTAGATGGGACACAATTATTGCAGTTAGCCAAGCAGGCCCATGGCTAGCTGGCTAGTGAGTTGGAACAGGTGGCTGCTGATGGCATTGAAGCCTCTAAAGTTCAATTTCATACTGCTGTTGATGTTAATGATGTCTCCTCTAGGGTCATGGCTACTTCTGTAGCTTTCCAGGTTGGCATGGCTCAGATGCACTAATCTGTCCCAGGATACTCAGTCAAAGGCTATGGATTTTCCTGTAGTGAAATTCTCTGTTTGGGGAACAAACAGAAAACTATATGAAAAAGATGGATGAATACAGAACTACCTACAAAAGTGCCCAGGCTAAGGAGAGGCATGCCACTCCACAAAGGCACGCTCCCAGAGGTAGGGCAGGCCTTTCCACAGGCCTTTTACCACTCTCAAGCCTCCTCTGCTTTGCACAGAGGGTTTCTTCAGAGGCAGGGTAGGCGAGGCACAAGTAAACCTGCCCCTCCCTCAGCCTAAGGCTGCTGCCAAGCAGGCACCCTGATGGGGTGCCCAGGGCCGATTCTCCTGTACCAGTGGGGGGCAGGTTGGCTTATTTCAGCCAGAACTGGCTGTCCTTAACTTCGGACAGATGGGTTCTGGAGGTAATAAGCCAGGGTCTGGTTCTCAGCTTCAAACAGTTTCCAAAGATGAGAGCCAGACATTTTCCACCTGCAAATCCTTCAGAAGCCCTTGCTTTGGAAGCAGAGGTTTCTTCTCTTCTGGACTGCAAAGCAGTGGAAAGGGTCCCTCTTGCATCAGGGCAAGGCTATATTCAAGATACTTTCTTACCCCAAAAGACAGGAGAATGGCGCCCATTCTAGATTTAAGGTACCTGAACAAGCATCTTTGAAACCAAAGTTCAAAATGTTGACTCTGGCAATGATATTGCCTTCTCTAAGGCCAGGGACTGGCTAGCTTCCTGGACTCAAGGATGCCTATTTTCATGTTCTGATCAGGCCTTCTCACCGAAAGTACCTCAGGTTCAACTGCCCTCAGGCCATCACCAGTTCAGGGCAATGCCTTTCGGCCTTACCTCTGCGCCAAGGGTATTCACAAAATGTCTAGCTGTGGTAGTGGCTCACTTAAGAAGGCAAGGGGTTGCTGTGTTTCCCTACCTGGACGACTGGCTCATTGTGGGTCAGTCTCCAGATCAGGTGAAATCCACTTGCAAGTCACCCAGCAGCTTCTCATTTCCTGGGATTCCTGCTAAATTTACTAAAGTCAGTTCTGGAACCAGTTCAGGTCCTAACTTTCATAGGTGCAGAATTGAACACAAAGTTAGACAGGGCATTCTTCCCTCGGAAAGGGTAGACAGACTCATTGCCCTGGCATCCTCCTTTACCCCATGTAGTCTCTCGACCAGCAAGGCATTTTCTGTAACTCCTGGGGCACATGGCTGCTTCCACAGCTGTAGTGCAAGGAGCAAGATTCCAGATGAGGGACATTCAGTTCCATTTGAGGGCCTATTGGTCTCAAAGGAAGGACCCCTTTCCAAATTGGTCCCAGTGACTCAAACTCTGATTCTGGCCCTCCACTGGTGGCAGGACCGAAGCAATCTAAAGCAAGGGGTTCCCTTCATTCCCATTTCTCACCCCTCACCTCACCACGGATGCCTCCCTGTTAGGGTGGGGAGCTCACTTGGTGACCTGTCCACTCAGGGAGTGTGGTCTCCTCAGGAATCTCTGCTCCACATCAATCTTTGGAACTCAGAGCTGTCTTTAGCTCTTCAGGTATTTTCAGTTTCTGTCCAGAACAAAGTGGTTCAAGTCAGGACAGACAACACCACCACAATGTGGTACATCAACAAGCAAGGGGCACTCGGTCATCAGCCTTGTGCACGGCAATGAAGTTGTGGTCTCTGGCCTACTCCTGAACACCTCCTGATAGCAGTTCACCTCCCAGGGAGGACAATGTCCTGGGATGCCCTCAGCAGAATTTCTCAGGGCCATCACGAATGGGCTCTGAATCCACAGGTGCTGGGGTCTGTCTTTGCCAGATGGGGCACCCCTCAGATAGATCTTTCGCAGCCCCAGACAACCACCAACTTCCTCTATTTTGTTGCAGGCCTCCAGTGCTGGGCTCAGTCCCCCTGGACGCCTTTCTGTTGGACTGGAAAGGGAAGTTCTTGTATGCCTTTCCCCCCTTTCCTCTTCTTTTCAGGGTACTAGTGAAAATCAGATCTCAACCCTGCAAAGTGATTCTGATTGCCCCAGATTGGGCCAGACAGCCCTGGTACCCTCTGCTTCTGTCCTTGACAGTCCACCCTGCCCTAAGCCTGCCCAGAGTCCACGACTTGCTGGCCTGTGCACAGGGGAGAGTGTGGTATCCGGACCTCAAATCCCTCCATCTCAAGGCCTGGCTCTTGAGGAGTTAGAATTTGCTTGATTTACACCTTTCTCAAGGTGTCCTTGATATTTTAAAGGCTTCAAGGAAGCCTTCCACTAGGCCACTTACAATTCTAAGTGGAAGAGGTTTTCCATCTGGTGCTCTGAGAGGCAGATTATTCCAGAATCCGCTGATCTTCCCATTTTATTGGACTATTTGGTCCATTTAAATTCCCTAGACCTTAGGCCAGCTACCTTGAAGGTTCATCTGGCAGCTGTCTCTGCTTTTGTGTCAGCAGGGAAGCCTGCCTCCCTTTCTTCTCACCCTGTGTTTTCCAAGTTTTTTAAAGGGTTACTTCATACTAACCCCTTTTCGGGAACCAGCTCCTGCCTGGGACCTGAATGTTTGCATTGCTCAGTTAATGCAACCTCCCTTTGAGCCTCTGTCCTCAGCAGAGCTCAAGTATCTAACTTGGAAAACTGTTTTCCTAGTGGCTATCACTTCTGCCAGATGCATAAGTGAATTACAGGCCCTGTCAGTGGAAGAAGATTTTATTTCTTTCCACAGAGATAAGGTAGTCCTCAGGACTAATAGAAAGTTTTTGCCTAAGGTGGTTTCAGATTTCCACCTGAACCAATCCATCTCTCTTCCAGTATTTTTCACTGAGCATTCTTCCTCAGGTGAGAGGAGACTGCACAGCTTGGACGTCAAAAGAGCCTTAAACTACTATTTGGAACGCACCAAGGGTCACAGGTTCGAATCCCTCCAACTCTTCCTTACTTATGGCGAGGTTGGCAGGGAAACCTGCCACTAAGAGGACAATTGCAAGGTGGATTGTCTCTGTATCCAATTTTGTTACCAAAAACAAGGTAGAGAACCCCTCAGGACTGAGGGCCCACTCCACCAGGGTATAGCCAGTCTCTAGCGGCTGCTAGAGACATTCCCATTCTGGAAATTTGTCAAGCTGCTACCTGGAAGACAGTTCACACTTTTACCAAGCATTATTCCCTGGATGTCCAGTCCAGGAGAGATGCTCAGTTTGGTACAGCTGTGCTTCAGAGCCTATTTCCTAAGTAGGTCCTGACCCTCCTCCATGGAAGTACTGCTGTGTAATCTGCTATTGTTATAATATAGCAAGACTTCATGGTGTTTGAAGAAAAAATTACTCACCTTAGCAATTGCTTTTCTTCTCATGGAGTCTTGCTATATTATAACCACCCTCCCTCCTGCCCCTCTCAGAACTTCTACTTGGGTAGGGGTGGCAAATTAGTGCAAGCACTGTGTCATGCCATTGTAGTTTTTTCCCTTTACCCTCTTTCTTTTAGGGTTAGGGAACTAGGTTGTTCATTTAGGTAATATATTGGCCCCCTTCCTGGACTTGAGTCTTTGGGGGAAGGGGGGGTCCTAATGGTGCTTGTCAAGGGGGGAAAACTAATAATAATACCATTATTCATTGTTATTATGGTTATTGGTGTTTCTATTGTTGTTTATATTGTTGTTATTAATACTAGTAGGTAGCCATTTGGCTAGTGTAGAGCTTTCCACACAGACTTGTTGCTTAGTGTTAGCTTCGTAAAGATCTGACAGTTTCATTTGAAACTGGCCAGACAGAGCTTTGGCATAGCGCCCTCGAGCTGTAGAACTCCAGATCCTCTGGAGTTAACTCCTTCCTCTCCGGGGCAGTTCAGCTGCAGTGGCTGACTGCTATTGTTATAATATAGCAAGACTCCATGAGAAGAAAAGCAATTACTAAGGTGAGTAATTTTTTCTTCCGTGTCAAGCCCTGTGTACCCTGAAAATTCCAGACCAAAATTCCAAACCATTTGGGCACTACACAATGACAAAAAAACTGCAAAAAAGCTCCCCCGATTTTTACCAAAACTGCAGTACACAAATCTTGGAATCTACACAATTAACTAGAACAAAATTTGGGATTTAACATTCAACAGCCTACTGAACCTTAACTACAGTGGCACAGTATATATATGATATCACACTTATAAAATAGGCACAAAAGTAATATATAGGTAAGAAAACAAATTAAAAAATACAGGCATGTGGTTGTTGGGGAATAACACATGGACATGTGATGTGTTTGCTCCAACGGCAGAGTAAGATTTTTCTTACCCATTTTATAGGTATATATAATCATTATTCTTTGGTAATAGGCATTTACATGCACACAGGATCTTTAACTCTATATATAATTAATGATGGGGACATAAATAAATACAAAACATAAGCTACTTTGAATCATGTCTAAGTATTATAATTTCCAGTGGTTTTTGTGAGACTTTTTTGTTTTGTTTAATAGAGGCTCTTATCCTCCTTGGGCTAACTGGACAGCCATTTCAGCCCTGTTTCCAGGTGCCATAAGTCAGCCTGTTTCTTCTTTCCAACGGGGGGGTATTCCCCCAGGGCCTCCCCCCCTGTGGCGGGGTCAGGGAGAAGGGCTGTCCCCCCCCCCGGTGATTCATCCAGTAGCTCCCCTAACTTACCCAGTGGAGCAGGAGGGTGGGCTGGGGTGCCTTGGACAGGGCTTCATGAACCCTGGTTCCCTCTCATCTTCCTATTTTCGACCTACAGCCCTGGAGCCGTAGTGTGCACAGAAGCACATGAGTGTGGAGGAGTGCATGTGCTCTGGAACTGTGGCCTCCTTCCACCCAGATGTCTGCCTCCCCCCCGAGCATCAATGCTATCACCAAGCCTCCACCTGGTGGCAGTCAAGAGGTGGGATCATGACCCACCCCTACCTGGGAGAGAAAAGCTGCCTGTTGGCCACTCACTCCTTCTCCAAGCCCTTCCCCCATGCCAGCCCCTGGCAACCTGAGCTTGTGTCGAGGCACGGCACGTGGTAAGGCATTCCACAGTGCCTCAGCCCTCTGTGCCACCAGGCTGGCCACAGAAAAGAAAAAATTACTCACCTTAGTAATGTTGTTTCTTCTAATGGAGTCTTGCTATATTATGACAATTGCAGTTTGTCCCACCATTAGAACTGCTCCGGAGGTGAAAGAGTTAACTCCCATTCTAAGAATGGAACTTAGAGCACGAGCTCGGTTAGAGAAGCTCTGTCTGGGTTATTTCAAACCCAAACTGTCAGATCTTTATGAGCAAAAACTCAATAAGGTCTGTGTGGAAGCTGTAACCTACACTAGCCAATTGGCTACCTAAACATTAACACATATTGCTGGTCCCAACACAAAGACTCAAGTCAGGGGACCAGAAGTAATAATATAATATAAAATAAAAACACCACACCCCAAAAAACCCCAAGAAGGGGTGGAACACATATAATGGGCATAACTAGTGCCCACGCTAGGCTGCCCACCCCATACCCAAGTAGAAGTTCTGAGAGGGGCAGGCTGGGGGGGAGGTCATAATATAGCAAGACTCCATTAGAAGAAACAAATATTACTAAGGTGAGTAATTTTTTCTTCAAACAACATGAAGTCTTGCTATATTATGACAACTGCAGACTACACAGCAGTACCTCCATGGAGGAGGGACAGAACCTACTTAGGGAATAGGCTCTGAAGCACAGCTGTGCTAAACCGAGCATCTCTCCTGGCCTGGACATCCAGGAGTAATGCTTGGTGAAAGTGTACCGCTTTCCAGGTAGCAGCTTGACATATCTCTAAGATAGGGATGTCTCTGGCAGCAGCTAGAGACACGGCTGTACCTCTGGTAGAATGAGCCCTCAGGCCAGAGGGGAACTTCCCAGTTTCTGATAACAAAATTGATACAAGAGACAATCCACCTGGCAATTGATCTCTTAGTGGCAGGTCTCCTTTTCCGACCTCACCGTGAGAAAAGTTGAGGGATTCAACCTGTGACCCTTGGTACGCTTCTATATAGTAACTTAGGGCCTCTAAACATCTAAACTGTGCAATCTCCTCTCACCAGAGGAAGAATGTTCAGTGAAAACACTGGAAGGGAGATAGATTGGTTAAGATGGAAATCTGAAACCACCTTAGGCAAAAATTTCCTGTTAGTCCTGAGGACTACCTTATCCCTGTGGAAAGAAATAAAGTCAGTTTCTACTGACAAGGCTTGCAACTCACTTATGCGCCTGGCAGAGTGATAGCCACTAGGAAAACAGTTTTCCAAGTTATACTTAAGCTCTGCAGAAGACAGAGGCTCAAAAGGTTGCATTAACTGGGCAATGCAAACATTAAGGTCCAGGCAGGGCCGGATCCCTAAAAAGGTGGATTAGTATGAAATAATCCCTTAAAAACTTGGAAAATACAGGGTGAGCGGAAAGAGAGGAGGGCTTTCCGTTGAAACAAAAGCAGAGACAGCTGCCAAATGTACTTTCAGGGTAGCTGGTCTCAGGCCCAAAGAATTAAGATGGACCATATAGTCCAAAACAATGGGCAAATCAGCAGATTCCGGGAAATATGTTTCCAGCACACCAAATGGAAAACCTTTTCCACTTAGAATTATAAGTAGCTTCTAGTGGAAGGCTTCCTAGAAGCCTTTAGGATTTCAAGAACACCCTGAGAAAGGTGTAGGTCAGCAGCTTAACTCCTCAAGAGCCAGGCCTTGAGGTTGAGGGATTTGAGGTTTGATACCAAACCTCCCTGGGCACAGGTTAACAGGTTGTGATTCCTGGGGAGACACAGGGGAAGATGGCCTGTTAGGGACAGAAGGAGTGGGTACCAGGGCTGCCTGGCCCAATCTGGAGCAATCAGAATCACCCTGCAAGGCTGGGATCTGATTTTGACTAGCACCTTGAATAGGAGAGGGAAAGGGGAAAGGCATAAAGAAACTTCCCTTCCCAATCTAGGAGAAAGGCATCCAGGGGGACTGAGCCCAACACTGGGGGCCTTCAACAGAAAAGTGGAAGTTGGTGATTGTCTGGGGCTGCAAAAAGATCTATCTGAGGGGTGCCCCATCTGGCAAAAACTATCCCCAGTACTTGAGGATCCAGAGACCATTCGTAATGGCCCCGGGGAAATCCTGCTGAGAGCATCTGCTAGGTCATTGTCCTTTCCTGGAAGATGAACTGCTATGAGGGAAGTGTTCAGGGAATAGGCCAGAGACCACAACTTCATTGCCTTGGTGCACAAGGCCGAAGACCGAGTGCCCCCCCCTGCTTGTTGATGTACCACATTGTTGTGGAGTTGTCTGTTCTGACTTGTACCACTTTGTTCTGAACAGACGCAGAAAACACTTGAAGTGCTAAAAAGACAGCTCTGAGTTCCAACAAATTGATGTGGAGCAGAGATTCCTGGGGGGACCACACTCCCTGAGTGGAGAGGTCGCCCATGTGGGCTCCCCACCCCAGGAGGAAAGCATCTGTAGTGAGGGTCAAGGAGTGAGACAGAGGAATGAAGGGGACCCCCAGTCTTAAAATGCTCTGATCCTGCCACCACTGGATGGCCTGGATCAGGGTTCGGGTCACTGGGACTAACTTGGAAAGGGGGTCTCTTTTCTGATACCAAAAGGCTCTCAAGTGAAACTGAATGTCCCTCATCTGAAATCTTGCTCCTTGCACTACGGCTGTGGACGCAGCCATGTGCCCCAGGAGCTGCAAAAAGTGTCTTGCTGGTCGAGACCTGCAGAGTGAAGGAGGAGGCCAGAGCCACCAAGTTCCTTACCTCTCTAAGGGTAGGAAGGCTCTGGCCTGCTTTGTGTCCACCTGCACCTATGAAGGTGAGCACCTGAACTGGTTCCAGAACTGACTTTGAAGATTTAGCAAGAAGCCCAGGAGGTGAGCAGCTGCTGGGTAACTTGCAGGTGAGATTTTACTTGTTCTGGGACTGGCCTACAATGAGCCAGTCGTCCAGATAGGGAAAGACAACAATCCTTTGCCTCCTTAAATGAGCAACTGCTACTGCCAGACATTTTGTGAATACCCTTGGGGCAGAGGTGAGGCCGAAGGGCATTGCTCTGAACTGGTAGTGACCTGAGGGCAGTTCGAATCTGAGGTACTTTCCGTGGGAGCTTCTGATTAGGACATGAAAATAGGCATCCTTGAGGTCCAGGGAGGCTAGCCAGTCCCCTGGCCTTAGAGAGGGTAAAATCATTGCCAGAGTTACCATTCTGAACTTTGGTTTCAAAAGGTGTTTGTTCAGATATCTGAGGTCTAAAATGGGCCGCCATTCTCCTGTCTTTTGGGGTAAGGAAATAACTGAGTACAGACCCTGCCCTGGTGTAGGGAGAAACCCTTTCTACAGCTCTGAGAGCCAGGAGGGTTGAGACTTCTGTTTCTAGAGTAAAGGTCTCTAAAGAGTTTGCAGGTGGAAAGATCTGATTCTCATCTTTGGGAACTTTTGAAGCTGAGAACCAGACCTCGGCTTACTACTTCCAGGACCCACTTGTCTGAAGTTAGAGACACCCAGTTCTGAATGAAGTAAGCCAACCTGCCCTCACGGGTAAAGGAGAATCGCCCTGGGCACCCCATCAGGGTGTCTGTTTGGCAGGTGCTTTAGGCTGAGAGGTGGAGCAGGCCTGCCCACACCCCGCCTGCCTCTGCCTCTGAAGAAGCCCCTCTGAGCATAAGCAGAGGAGGCCTGGGTTTGGTAAAAGCCTGTGAAAAGGCCTACCCCTACCCCTGGGGGTCTGCCTCTGAGGAGTAGCTTGCCTCCCTTGGCTTGGGCACTCTTATAGGTAGTCCTATATTCATCCATTTTTCATATAATTCTCTGTCTGCTCCCCAAACAGAGAATTTCCACCACAGGAAAATCCATAGCCTTGGTCTGGGTATCCTGTGACAAGCTAGTACACCTGAGCCAGGCCAACCTCACTAAAAGCTACAGATGTAGCCATGACTCTAGAGGATACATCATTAAAATCCACAGCAGCATGAAACTGCACCTTGGATGCCTCAATGCCATCAGCAGCCACCTGTTCCAGCTCATTAGCAAGCTGGCCAGAGGCCTGTTTGGCCAAAGCCATGACAGTGTCCCATCTAGATTTTTGATACCTTGCTACATAAGCCATGTAATTTTCTTGCCTGAGTCCCAAGGACGCTGCCATGTATTGTTTTAGCCATGGCATCAATCTTCCTGGAATCCTTGTCAGGAGGATGTGAAGCCAGGGAATATTGCTTTATCACAGGCTGCAGCCTGAACCACCCAACATGACTGCATTGCTGTGAGAGGAATTCTGTGTCAGGACCTGACAGTGTGTACCTCCTGTCCATCTTTTATCCACAGGAGGCACAGAATTAGGAGTTTTTAAATTTTTATTGTTTGTTTCTAAGTGATTTATGCAAAGGAATAGACAATCTCCTAGACTCTAGTATATCCATCATTTCTACAAAATCAGGTTCCTCTTGCTCATCCACAGCTTCCTCCAATGGGAGCTGGAGGGTTTCAGCAACTTTTTTGTAAAACATAAAGTGAGAGGGGGACTCAGAAAGCATAGGGGGAGATTCTAAAGGTCTGTCTGGGGAGATGTCCGGTTCAATGGGCACACCCAGACCCTCCAAGTCACATTCATACTGTTCATAATCATCCTCCCCCTCCTCTGGTTCATAAAACTCCTCAACATCATATTCCTGAATCGGTGGAACCGACCGAACCGACCTTTTACCAGACAGTGGTGGTTCGGACGGAACCGGAGAAAGTGACTGGACAATCTGAATAGCTCTTGCTATCTCTGCAGCAGTTGGAGAAGGAATTTTGGGCTCCACACCTGCTGATTTTCTTGTTTTCTTTACTGGAACTGGCTCATCCGAGCCAACTTTGCGTTGCCAGGGAAGTCTAGCCCTGGTCAGAGGGCACTCCCTCGATTCGGTTGGCACCAATCGGGCTGGCCATCCGGATCAGCGGACTTTTGGCCTCGCTCCTGAGCCTGCCAACTCTCTTATCCAGGGTGGCTGCAGGGAAATTTTTACAAATCTGGCAGTCTGAATTGAGGTGGTCAAACCCCAGACAATATACACATGTGGTGTGTGGGTCAGCCTTGGCAAAGACTTCCCCACAAGCATCACAGTGTTGAAACCCAGTGGGCCCGGTTTTTCTTTGGGTTTCTCAGACATAATGCCAGCCTAACCAAAACTTGCCCTTTTAACGGCAGTGCCAGGTAAGACACCCTTTATCGGTTCCTAACCGTGTCATCGGTCTTAGAAAAACTAATGAATTCCGTTTTTTTAGAACCGATAAGAACCGGGAACCGCACTCTAAAACCTCTAATTTTTGTAACTTCAAGTTTTAAAGCAAGCTGATCGGTTCAAAACCGAACCGATAACATTTACAAGTTCCACACAGAAATTAAACTGAAATTACTTACGATACCACAGACAGAGCTTGAACCGATCGGTTTTGCGGTTAAAATAATATTCTCGGTTGATTTGAACCGAGAAAACACTGTTTAAACCGAGAAATGAACCGAGCAGTAGGAGAAATCTCCGGAGCGACTGTTCAGTGAGGCGGAGTAAAGAATCTGACAGTTTGGGTTTGAAATAACCCAGACAGAGCTTCTCTAACCGAGCTCGTGCTCTAAGTTCCATTCTTAGAATGGGAGTTAACTCTTTCACCTCCGGAGCAGTTCTAATGGTGGGACAAACTGCAATTGTCATAATATGGCAAGACTTCATGTTGTTTGAAACATAGAATTTGATGGCAGATAAGGACCACTTGGGCCCACCTAGTCTGCCCATTTTCTCCCTGCCTATAGTATCACCCCAGATCTTACTTGATCTCTGCCCCATTCACCCCCTTCCCTTTCCTTAAGTTTCCCTTATGCCTATCCCATGCATTCTTGAAGCCCACCACTGTTTTTGCTGCCACCACATCCACGTAAGTCAGTTCCAGGAATCCACCACTCTTTGTTTGAAGAAGAACTTCCTCACATCTCTCCTGAATCCATCTCCTCCAGCTTCTTACTGCACCCCCTTATCCTTGAGCACCCTTTTTTCCGACAAATACTTCCATCTTATACCTTATTTATCCCCTTGAGGTATTTAAAGGTCTCTATCATATTCACCCTTTCCCTCCTCTTTTTCAAGGTGTACATACTTGGGTCCTTTAGTCTCTTCTTGCAGCGCTTCTGATGCAAACCCTGCATCATTTTAGTTGCCCTCCTCTGGACTGCCTCCACTCTACGTCCTTCCAGAGATGTGGTCTACAGAACTGGACATAGTACTCTGGGTGTGGGGGGAAGGGGTCTTACTAGCAATCTATGAAGAGGCAACTACCTCCCTATTCCTGCTGGTAATATCCCTCTCTATGCACCCCAACATCTCACTAGCCATCACAACTGCTTTGTCGCACTGCCTGGCCACCTTTAGGTCATCAGATATGGTTACCGCCCAGTCTCTTTCCTGTTTGGTGGTCGTCAGTACCACTCGTCCCATTTTGTACTTTGCCCCTTGGTTTCTGTGCCCCAAGTGCATAACTTTGCACTTTTTTCACATTGAAACCCAGCTGCTGTACCCTTGACCACTCCTCAAGTTTTCTCAGGCAACTTTTTATCCCCCCCCACTGAGTGCCCACCCTATTACAGATTTTGGTGCCATCCGCAAAGAGGCAGACCTTCACTTCCAGCTCTTCTGCATGTCACTTGTAAAGATGTAAAGACACTAAAGAGGACCGGTCCCAGCAATGATCCCCGAGACGCCCCACTGGTCACCCTCCCTTCCTCGGAGAGAGCTCCATTTACCACCATCTCTCACCTATCCCCTAATCAATTTCTTAACCAGTTTACCACCTTTGAACTCACCTCTAAGCTATCCAGCTTGCTTACTAGCTTCCTATATGGAACACTGTCAAAAGTTTACACTGAACTGAACATCAGTATCTCTTTAAAGTTTACACTGACCTGAAAGTCAAGTAAAAGTATATGTCATACTTGAACCAGCTTTCTGTTAGACAAAGCAGTTTTTTAATGACTCACCATACAGCACTACAGAAAAGAGAGACATTTAGGTTTGAAATACGGAGAAGTTCATCATTTTTTTTTATTGGAGTTCCTGTAGAGATGACACATATTCTTGGAGAAAAGGCATACACACAAGTCACTGGCTCCACAGTTCCAAGCCTGACAGGTTAAAGTGTGTTAACATTTAAGCCTGTGTAACCTCTGAACTGTGACTGCTTCTCTTTGCCCTTAAAGGAGACTAGTAGAAGCTCAGTGATACTTGTCTAATTTTGGGGTTGTGCAACCCTTAGCATAAGCATTCAGTCACCCATATGGAAACTCTTTGAGGTGTCAGCACTAATATCACAGCCACACATTCACAAAGATGTGAACTAGGCCGATGTGATACCCAACCTATATTTCATTTTGTTGTCCTTTCTATTATTTGGAGCTGTTGCTATAATGGAGCTATGATACTATCCAGTTTTATTTAGGGCATTGTTTAATCAAAACTTGGCTCAGTAAAATTCATCAGTATCTGCAGACTATTACACATCTTGATTTCTTATGTTTGGAAGCCTAATTTTGAATGTGGAAAACAACATCAACCATATATTCATTTCCTTTCCTTTCCTTTCCCTCCCTCCCCTTATGTTCTTCTGGTAAATGTGGATTGGCTTCCTAGAAGAAGCCACTCCAGTGTTGATCCTGCTTGTTTACATAAATATCAACAGAACAGAAGTCAAATATCACCCAGGTCACCAAACGCAGGAACCTGAGCCAGTGGAAACTCAGTCACCATGGGACATCCAGAAGGAGACACCCAAAGGAGGCAGCAGCACCCCAAGGGAAGATGGTAAAGCCTTAGTGGTGGGGGATTCTTATGGGGGGGGGCTACTGCTAGAAGGGATGGAGTAAGGATCATTAGGATCACTTGGGTGGTGGGGGATGGGGGGGGTAGATGTAATTGTCCACATCAGGACAAATTACACAGCCAATAGGACCACATGGGAAGTGCAAGACTATTTAAGGAGACTGGGGGCAGCCACAAGTAAGTGGCATCTTTGGTGAAATTCTCTGAGGTGCTACTTATTTGGGGCAAGGGAAAGCACAGACTTCATCACAAACTTCAACAGCTGGCTGAGGCAGTGGTGCAGAGAAGAGGTATTTGACTACATTGGGAACTGGGGCAAGGCCTGGAGGCATGACAGACAAATTCGATGGCCTCCCAAGTTCCTGGAAGGGCACCAGACTTCTATGTGAAAGGTTTAAAAAGCTCTTAGATGAACTTTTAAACTAGCCAAGGGAGGAAGTGGTACCAAAGAAGAAGCAATCAATCCAGCGGAAGGGGGGGAGCAAAGATTTCCTCCCCACTGGACTAGTTAGCACAAATGTGAGAGACATGGGAACACAGGAGGAGGGAGTAAAACCCAGCAAGAAGGGTGGGCAGTACAGAGCCCTGAGAGATCAAAAGTCAGAGGAGAAGTCTCAGCCGGGGGCAAAAACAGGCAGAAAGGGTGAAGGGGAGCAGCAGGGGTTGAACAGCCATTTGTGCAAATGTCAGAAGCTGAGGTAACAAAATCTGTGACCTGGTGGCTCTAATGGTGGAGGTACAACTGGACCTGGCAGCAACCACAGAGACATGGGCCATAAGGCACCACAACTGGGACAAGGCTATCCCAAGATACTCTGTGTTCAGGAGAGACACAGTGCAGAAGAAAGGAGGGACAGTGGCACTGTATATTAAGCAAGGAATAAAAGCCAAGAGAATAAATGCAGAGGATACAGGGAGGGAAGTGGAACTGTTGTGGGTACAGCTAGAGACAGGGAGAGAAAAACATAAAGTAGATAGGGTGCACAGGCCACCATTACAGGGAAAAGAGACCATCAAGGAATTAGGGGAAGAAATAGTGAGGATGGCTCACTGGGCAGAGGTGATGTTGCTGGGGGACATCAATATGCTGAATGTGGATTGGAACATACCCACAGTGGTGCCTGCTAGGAGTCAGACCATGCTGGATCTTTTCCAGGGGGCCTTCTTGAGTCAGCTAGTCAGGAAAGCCACTAATAAGGGTGCAGTGCTGGACCTAGTACAGATCAATATTGACAGCATTGGGGAGGTCATCATAAGGGAACCTCTGGGAAACAGCAACCATCAGACACTGTTGGCCCACATAACTATTAGGGCAGATAAGGGCCGCACAGTCAAGGGTGCTGGATTTCAAAGGTGCAAACTTTTAAGCCAAGAGGGAACTGCTCGAGGACAATTAGGAGGCGAGAGGTTGAAGTGGGGGTAGAACAGAAATGGAGCATGATCACAGAAGAGATACTGCAGGTGTCTAGCTCGTGCCTCAGTGAGATAAACAAGAGCAAACTGAGAAGGAAACCTCCATGGTTTTCAAGGGAGGTGGGGGCTGCAGTAAGGGAAAAGATGGTGGCCTTCAAAAGTACAAGGCAAGTTAGACGAATGAGGACAGGGAGGTTTACCTTCAGATACTGTACAGAAGAAGACAGGCAAGATATTGAGATCAAAAGCACACATAGAAGGACTGCAGATGGGTAAGGGAGGGAAGGAGGACAAGACATTCTTTAGATACGTCAGGGAGAAAAAAGATAAAAGAGTGATAATCATACTAAGGAGCAGGTCAGAACAGGTGGACAGAGATAGGGGAAAGGCAGGAATACTGAACAAATACTTTTGCTAAGTATTCACAGAGGAGGTGGGTATTTCCCAGAGAAGGTTTCAAAAGGGCTAAGGGTTGACAAGGCCATACGCCCCAATGGATTGCACCCAAGGATGCTAGGGGAACTAGATGAGGTCATGGAGGCTCCACGGACTGAATTATTCAACAGTTCTCTGGCATCAGGAGTGGTCCCTGAGGACTGGAGATGGGTGGATATTGACCCCCTACACAAGAACAGCAGCAGGGAACAGCAAGGGACTTACAGATCAGTAAGCCTAATCTTTGCAGTGGAGAAACTGATAGAGACCCTTTTGAAAGAGAGATAAATAGAATTTCTGGAATCTAATGGAATACAGGACATGAGTTCAAAAGGAGGAAGTTGGGCCAGATAAATCTAATAGAATTTTATGACTGGATGATAAGAGAGTTGGACAGGGGGCAAGCTGTCGATATGGCCTTCTTGGACTTCAGTAAGGCCTTTGACGCAGTGCCACACAGGAGGCTACTACAGACGTTAAGTGGCCTAGGGCAGGGGATGAAATAACCCAATGGTTGGGAAACTGGTTAAGAAACAGAACCTAGAGGGTTGTATTAAATGGAAAATTCTCAGGGGAGATGAGGTCACGAGCAAAATACCCCAGGAGTAAGTACAGGGCCCTATACTCTTCAATATATTCATAGAATACATGGGGGTTGGGCTAAAAGGAAAAGTCTGTCTATTTGCAGATTACACCATGATCTGTAATACAGTGGACACAATGGAGGGAATGGAGGCCATGAGGAGGGACCTGGAAAGGCTAGAAGAGTGGCCCAGAATTTGGCAGCTAGGAGTCAATGCCAAAAAGTGCAAAGTCATGCACATCAGACACAAAAAAACCCAGAACTGGGTACAGGATGAGAGGGGAGGTCATGGCATGTACGTTAGAGGAAATGGACCTAGGGGTTATCATTAACAACAACCTGAAAGTAGCAACCCAGTTTCATGGGCAGTGGGGAGAGCAAATAGGATGATGGGCTACATAGGGAGGGGGATAGTAAGCAGAAGGAGAGAAGTTACATTCCCCCAATACAAATCAAAGGTTCGTCCCCACCTTGAGTACTGTGTCCAGTTCTGAAGCCCTAACCTCAGAAAGGACATTGACAATGTGGAAGCTGTACAGAGGTGGGCAACCAACATAATAAAGGGGCAGCATGGAAAGCCCTACAAGGAAAGTCTGAAGGGCCCTAATATGTACTCCTTAGTGAACATGAGAGCAAGGTGAGACATAACTGAGACCTTTAAATACCTCCGGGGACAAATAAGAGTGGAATGTGGAAGCTTTTTAAGTTGAGCACAAACATGGTTAAAGGAGGGAACACAATGAAGTTAATGGGAATAAGTTTCAAAAGTGAGAGGAAGAAGTATTTCTTCTAGGAAAGGGTAGTGGACAGATGGAACAGGCTGCCTAGGGAGATGATGGGGCGGGCAGAGAAAGTGATGGGATTCAAATATGCTTGGGACAGACACATGAGTATCTTTAAAAGGAAGATTCACTCAGAGAGGGTGGGGGAAGCTGGGGTCTGCATGGCATCCCTTGCTACCACATAGGGTAGGTAGGGTTACAGCAGACTGGGAGGGCCTTGCTGTCCTTTTCTGCTGACAAAATCTATGTTTCCACTTGTGTCATACAGACTTCCCACTAGAAACGATCAGCATTGACATTACCTGGTATTTTAGTGAGTGTCCACAAAGAAACCTGACAATGAAAGTCACAGAACTTAATAAATTCGATTCTATCCATAAACTGAAATCATGGCTATATCACAGAGAACTAGGGCCCTGCCCATACATAATGTCTTGCAATAATCTGGAAAACATGAGAAGATTTACAATACTGTATTCATATACAGTACATTCCTTCCATAACCACATCCACCAGCTTAGCAATACTGTCAACAGCAGAATAGGGCTTCTTTATCGTATCAGGCACTGTCTGCCCCCGACGTGCTTTACCTGGCAGTCACTTCATCTGTCCTCTCCCTTGAGGACTATGGTATCACTACCTATGGAGCCGCAGACCACACTGCCCTTCGTAGAATTAAGGTGTCACTTAACAAAGCCTGTTGTCTTGTCACTGGCTGTGACAGGCGCATGCATACTTGTGACTTTTACAGTCTGTCTAACTGGCTGAATTTTGATGGCAGACTAAAATACCAAATCTGTCTAATCGCCAAAACGATCACAGCAGGCCTCTCCCCTCCCAGGCTCCATCCTCTCCTGCAATCCACCCCCTCGCTTAGAGCAACCAGAAGCTCTTCCAAAGTCCCCACGCAAGTTCTCCTCTGTGGGACCGTCCTTGGCCAGCATTCTTTGCACCATAGGGCTCAACTCTCTACCAGCTGCCATCCCTGCTGAACCTAAACTTGGTATCTTCAAAGCTCTCCTCAGGGAACACATCGTCTCCACCAGCTCATGTGACTGCTTCTTACCTTAAGACTGAATCCCGGTTTGGCCTTGCTCTCAGACCAAATTCATGTCCCACCTGCTGAAATTTTATGGACTTTGTTTTAATTTTGCTTGCCTATTTGATTGTTTTATTACACAATTTGTTTTGACTATGGATAGTTACTATCCTGTATAATAATTGCTTGTTGCAGGTGTTCCCTTTTCCTTGTCATTTGCTGCTTCATTGTTTGCACCTCCCTGATGTGGAGCCTTTGCAAAAGAGTCTTTGACTCAAAGGTTTGTAATTCCAATTCACTTAATAAATAAATAAATAATAAATAAATAAAGGCTATGCCCCATATTGTAGCATGAGGTGTTGATAATTTATTTCCTTACTATTTGTTACAACTGGCTTGTTTGATGGTGCAGTGAAAGTGCTCTTCAATGCCATGCCATGATGTAGACTTTGTGCCTAATCCCAGCCCTCTGACCTTGGGCTGGCACAGCCTGGGCGGCCATGACAAGGCAGTGGCACATATAAATTGTGTGTATGTGTGGGGAATGCTGTCAAGTTCTTGTGCTATCTAGCAAACCTAGGGGTGATATTAGTTGGCTGTAGTGGCTGACACCCATACGTCCTCTAATGCAAAGGAGGACAAAGCAGCCATGGTGTTATTATGTGTGGGTGGGGGGTGGGGGTAAGGGAGAGAAAATGCAAAACAATAGAGCAGGGAAACATCTGCACCTCCCAGGCCTAAAACATGTTGCTCTTGCTCTGAGTGTGTGCGTGCACATGTGTGTGTGTGCATGTGTGTGTGGAGGGCAGCATACACAACTTGGATGGAGCAAAGGATACTAGAAGGGGAAGACCGTAGATGGGGGATTCACGAGAAACAGTTAATCAAAAACAATGTTATAGAACAAAACACTTAGTTGCAAGTGACAAATAAATGTTTGCTATCCTGAAATTATAGATTGTTTTCAACCAGAAATGAAAAAACTGCTAGTAGTACGAGTCTGTTCCTAAATGGACTCTGGTTCCCTGAGCTCTAGACTGGCAGAGGTGGGTGCATTGATTTCTCAGCACTGCAGCACTCCCCACTGGCTATGCCTTAGGATGGCATTGTTGCTGGCCACAGAAGCAGTTGCAGTCCTACCTTCCCAGCCAGAGAAGCAGACACAGAAAGCCGTTGCCCTACATGAAGGGAGGACAGATCCTTGCATGGAGACTAATGGCCACCAGCATTGCTGGGCCCCCTAGAAGGCACTGTATGAGATGTGGCTGTATAGCAATTTGGGCGGTGTAGCCAGAACCTGGTCTTCAGCATAGCTATCAAGCAGGAGCTAACTAGGGGCCTACTAATGGGAATGTATGAGGAAGAATGAAGGTAATCCAAATCTTAAAAAAAAAAACAAAAAAAAAACATTGGGATTCTGACATGACCGTGTCAAAGACCTATTTTATAAAGTTTAATCAGAAATGCGACAGGGCTATATGGACGGCATGGCAAGCAGGAATAAACCATTTCTTTGTCTGGTACTGTAAAGGCTACCCTTGAGACCAGTGTGTTCCTTATTCCTATGAAAACGCTTCTATTTCTTGTAGTAGCATGTCTCTATCTCCAGTTAAATGCAAGTGTAAGGAAATACATGGTCTGAATTTAGGTATGCAAATGAGAAAGCCAGGTACTTCATACACTTTCTGAGACAGTATATTCCAACTAGCAGACAGTTAAACATTTGAACATAGGGTACCTTTTCCTTTATCATGTCCCATAAAAATAGCAATTTGCTAAAGCCCTTGTAGCACAATATGGAAGGTGGTGTATTTTACTGATAATGTAGAGATGACAGATAGTCCTATACTAGGAGGTTTCAATGGTATTGTGCTGTATGGTTTGTAATAAACTGCGAGGAGCAGAGACAGAGGACAACGCAGCGACTGCTTCACCTCCAGTAGCCAAATAATTCAGCCCTGGCTTAGTAATTATGCTGTGTGAAAATATGGGATTAATTAGGCTGGTACACTAACACACTGTAGTCTCATTAAAGGCTGAACAGCATTTTCATAGATACTGCCACTCGAATGGGGCTGCTGCTAATGTGAAAAGACAAAGTCTTCTCTTTTCACACTCCTTGCTTATTATCTTACTTAAGGCCACTTTAGCGAACTCCCAAAGGTGGGCTGGCAGAAAGTCCTCCGTGGTATCTATTTCATTAGTTTACCTTCTTGTAAAAAAAACAGAAAAAAAACAACAGCAAGAAAGGAGATAATACCATTTCTTTAAATAAAAATCATTCTTACCTGAAAAAATACATACAATTTTCAATAACGTGATGAATGAAAAATGAAGATGCAATGCCTTGATTTAAGAATAACACTATAGTATTTCACTGCTCATTATTTTCATTAACCTATGTGCTACACTAATTAAAAAGAGATGCTCCCAGAGTACTGTCAGAATCAGATCCGGTGTTGTACTGGAGAAGCGTTGATACTTTTCTCTCTGCACCCTAAAAAATATTATACATTTTTTTTCATTTCTGTTTGGAGGCAGTCTAGTCTAGTGGTTACAGCATTGGCTTGGGAACCAAGAAACAACAAGTTCAAACCCCACCAGAGACAAATACTCACCATGTGACCTTGAGTAAGTCACATAACCTCCTGGCATGCCAGGCCACCCAGTTGAGCAAATGGGTAAAATGTGGGACCCCACTAGGAAAAAGATGTTACATCTCAGCTGGGCTATACTGGGTAAATAAGCTGAAAAAAAATCAAGGCCATAAGGAAGGAATGCTGCAGTATGCATTTCTTATTTAGATTTTCTCTCAAGCCTGCAGAAAACTATCTGAAAAACAAAGCATTCAACAACAGCAGAAATACATTTTTTTTTTGGCAAATCAGTAATGTGCACAAGTATCTGAAATCCTTTGCTGGAAGTATTAAAAACAAAATAAAAACATGGACTAAAATCTGTAATATGATTGCAAACCACTGGCACTGTGAACTAATCTGGAATCATCAGAACACAACATAAAAAGAAAAAAGATCAGACAGAATTTTTACTGTAGGAGAACAAAAACAAAGGGAAGGATTAAAAGCTGTTAAAAGCCTATTCTAGTTGCACACACAGAGTACATGGGGGATTCTGCAATGGGAACCATTCCTGTTGCACTTTCATGGACACTCCTGTAGGGATTGCTTTGGGATTCGGGAGGCATAGCCAATCCTGCGTTCGGCTCATGGATCAAAATGACACTTGGTCAGTATCAGCAGATTATGAACTCGGGAGTCTGACACTGCTGCATTGTTCTTCTATCTAAATATGAACAATAAGGCCCAACAAATCCCACTCTGACAGCTTATTCTCTCATCATTTCTTTGTGGCTTTACTATACAATTTTTTTTGTTCCCTTTTCTCATTCAGCTCTGGGTGTTATTATGGGGCTCAGAGGACCAGTTACAGAGCTTAGGAATTGCCTGCAATATCATGTGGCTTGCTAGTCTCTAATAAGGTACTGATTTGGTGTTCATAATATCCATGCCAGATAAACTGGAGAATACATTTTGTTATCCACTGCAGTGGGATGGTGCTGTCACACAAGGGGTTACATTTGAAGCTTGCCCACAAAAAAATTAACAGGTCTCTTAGGAGCACTGCTTTACCCAATGTCTCATGGGGATGGTCTCTATTAGAACAAAGACCTTGGTCCAAATTGGGAAGGGGAAAGATATATTATCTCAGTTATTAAAAATACAAAAAAGGTACTCCGAGGCAGTCTTCAGAATCCTGTCATTTATGCTGAATGATAAAACAAAGACCTATTATCGGGGCATTTTTACTACTAATAACAAACATGTTACAATGGGCTATGGATTAAGAGAGTCAGTGGCCACCCCCCACATACAAAATGGGGATATTTATTAAGCACCTTAAGCATGATACAAAATGTTTCCTGCCTCGTTCTTTGATTCTTTTTCTCCCACACTTCTTTCTGAGTCTTTATATTCTTCTTTTGCTCTCTGTACTTCACATTTTCTCTGTTTTTTCTTTCCTTTATTGTGTCTGGTAGGTAAGTCTATTTTAGTTTTAAGTAGGTAAAAGTTTATTTTTGTACAGGCAAATGACATCTAGGTCCAATGACCTATTTACAGACATCATCCTTTGCAAAAACTATGTTACTATGGTTACAAAAGTTTATGTATCATACACATACATATACAAAAAAATACACTCACCAAGTGTTCACTTCAAAACACACTTTAAAAACGCAAAGCACTCATTCTAAACACTGACAGGTAGTATTCGGTTCTTTGGCTATTACACTCTGAAACTGTTTTATAGTAGCAGCAGTTTTTCCAGGACCTCTGTAGTACCACAAATGCTGCAGTGGTAACAGTTTCTGGGAGTCTGAAACCAGGGTCCTGCTTGAAACATGGGGGCTCAAAATAAAAAGAATGGGGGCACCCCCATGCATAAATGCTTTGGGGGAAAGAGAGTGAATCCAAGGTTTTTGACTTGCAGGAGGTGCTGTACATAATTCGCACAGTAACGGAGGTGACCCAAGGAACAAAACTATAGAATGAGCACAGAAATACAACCCAGCTGTGGGAAAAAGAAGAAAAAAAAAAGGATAAGAAATTTAAAAATGAACCAAAAGAGCTGTACAGTAGATGCACCTGAATGGGAGAAGGTAAAGCTAATCAAAGCAATAAAAAGATGGGACTGGCAAAGATTAGGTTGATTTAGCTTACAGTAATGCATGTGGTTTACACAGGCAGCCCCCCTTTCTATTACTTACTCCTGTAGATCTGTTTGTTTTGTTTTCAATTTACCAAGCCCCGTGACATATCCCCAGAGGTGCCTGAGAGTACAAGGAGCAAGAGATTTAGCTTCATTCACTGTTTCATTGAAGCTAACTTGCATGAGAATGTAAATGTGTCCTTGGTATCTCTTCCTTGCGAGTGATATTACGAACTGTTGCCACAGGGTTTTGTGAAAAACAGCGTAGTTAATCCAAGGTACAATCTTTTTTCTACACTGAATTTTTATTTGCAAGCATTGTAACACACACAGACACATCAGGGAAAAAGCTAAAGGATATAACAAAATATTTAACAGCATGCACTACCATAATCTCCAACCCTGAAAACTATATTTTGCATTCCAGTTCTCCTGTTTTGGGATACTCTCAGCATCTCATGTCTCTCCATGTTCTGAGAATAAACAAAGACAAGTAAATTATCTTCAGATTTCACAAGAACAGGCTTAAATGAAATTTAAAATGACTGGATTCGATAGCAAGGAAATAAAACTGTAAATTAACAACAATAA
Source organism: Neoceratodus forsteri (assembly GCA_016271365.2). Lineage (NCBI taxonomy): Eukaryota > Metazoa > Chordata > Ceratodontiformes > Ceratodontidae > Neoceratodus > Neoceratodus forsteri. The sequence continues at coordinate 494,631,379 of CM057455.1, forward strand.
ATATGGACCGGGAGGGGGGATGATGACAAGTTTATCTCAGACAAGTCACCTTTGTTTATTCCCCCGTTTTAAATAGCCTAAAATGGGACCTTTTGGGGATGTTTCAATTCTAGTTGTCTTTTTTGTTTTAAATTCGTTTATGCTCCCTATCACCACTCTGGCCTCCATCCTCCGGGTTGCACACCACTCATGTCCCAGTCTCTTACCTGCTCTTCTTTTCAACCGCATGGGTCCTCCCCCCAGGTGGGGTCTGACCGAGCCAGATCCACCCTCACCCCACCTCCTACAGAGTACAGAGGCAGGAGATTTCTGGGTGGAGAAGCAGTGGGCAGTGGTGCACATCGGAGCACGAGTGCACCCGAGCCATCCTGCTCAGAGAAGGGTTCTTTCCCTGCTTGGTCCCCCACCCATGGAGCCCATGTGTCAGCACACAGGGCAAAGTTCCACTGGCATCCCTCCTGCTATAATGCCACTGCACTGCCACCTGGCATTGTGGCGTGGCTGCAGCCCTCCCTCCCTGGAGGAAGAGGGGGTCCCCTGGGATGCTCGATTTTCCTCCCCCTGCCGGACCCTGACAATTCAAGCTCATTTCTAAATGCATGGTCACTGGCATCGGGAGCGGTAGCACTACCATTACCACTGCACCAATGGTGTGGCCATTCCTAGTTGTCTTTTATGTCTGGCTCTGCTCCTTCTCAGACACAGCTCTGTCAGCAGTGCAGAGGATCACCACTGGTGGCAGCAACAGGAATTAGTGCCACTACAAACATCCTCCCAGCATGCTCTGCTGATGCTGGACAGGCTCCAATGTCATAAGTCTTGGCTGAAGGATGCTTAGGTCACACATGAACTGTCCCCTCCATTTGGTTTCCTCTGCCCCTGTAAAACAAACTCCTCAGTGAGGCCCACTACAGCCCTTTAAAGGTCAACTCTGCACATCACTTCAGCCTGATGTTTGATATCTGCCATTGGAAACTAGATTAGAAAAAAATAATATTTCATGTCTCAGAAAACATTCACTATCTTTTCCTAAATGTTCATGTTCCTTATTATAAAGAGCTCGCTGGATGACCTGCCAAATGCTTGCAATGCTGATGACCTGGGTTTGGGAACAAGCGAAGTCACTGGAGGACCAGCTTTTTTTTTTTGGGGGGTTGAGCATCCACTGAGCGCTGTCCTTCTCAGGAGAGGATAGTTTCACAACCAGCTACTCTACTGCCACCTGGGTGACCACAGGTGGTGGTGCAATGGATCTGTGAATGACAGGCAGGGGCCACTGGAACGTGCTCACAGATCAGTTGCATCAGGCTTCACTGGCAGCCTATCTTGTTGCACGCTCCTGGTGGGGGGGTGGGGAGAACAAGGAAAAGAGCACGTGTGGGCTGGGCAGATGAAGCTGCTCCACAGACTCATTCCCCAGTGGATTCCAACTGCTGCACTCCCAGGTTGACATACATTTTCACCTCTGCCCTGGGTCACCAGACGTCTGTGGGGAAGTAACATTACAGAGGCTGACAGCAGCCTCGTCCCCAGGGGTAAGCTAGGGGGGCAGCACATGGGTGTCCTGTGGGTGGGTGCAGGGACTGGGAGTGACTGCAGAGGGGTCTTGCCAGGGAGAGCAGCTCATGTGGTGACAGCGGAAGGAGGTCCTAGTCCATGGCCAGATGGAGAAGAAATAATATTTGTAAGAAAAAAAAAAAAAAGAATTCTGGATAAGAGTATATGGAAAATGGAATACTACAGTTGAAGGCATAATTTTATAAAACTGTCCTCTCATTAAAACTTCCACTTCTGCCATCACACAAAGCACAGCCAATCACATGCTTTCTTGTAGAAATGCCAATGTTAAAAAGCCCCAAACAAAGGGGCTGGCTTGTTAATAAACATGCTCCTAAGGGATACTGCAGTGCCGAACACCATTTCCTGCACAAGGTATATGGCAAGATTATCATGACGCAGCCTTTGTAGTAAATATATAAACATTTACAGCACTTGTAGATTAGCCAGAGCTCCTCCTCCATCCTTCTGACTCTGTGCCCTTTCTTTCTCTCCAATTATAAAGCAGCACCAGGTTTTCATCAGCCATCTCCATGTCTCCAAATGGCTTTTCAGTGTCAAGCCTGTCAGGAAATTAACTCATCACGCAGTGACAGCTGCTAATTTTTTCCCCTTACATGTCAGATGGATCGCCCGCTGAAGCTAATAATGAATCACCAATCCCTGATTAGAAGGTGCTTCTGAAACGCACAACTGCCATCTGAGCTAACTTTCTTCTTCATATAAAATATCATCTTGGAGGAGCAGAGAAAGGATTGTGTTCCTCAAGGAGATGAAACAGCAGTAGGCTGTTTTAGTAAGATGTGTGCTATCTTAAATTACGGGCTAATATTACACAGTAAAAGAAATGGGAACTCTCAGCCACCCCCCCATATTTTTTTATTTTAAATTGAATGGATTTTTCTGGGATTCAATTCAGTTTTTCCTATACAAGTTAAATAGCAGTGGAGCAGTTGATATTTACCTGCTCGAACAGTAATTTCTGACCCATGGCTAATATGCTGAAAAAAACAGTAACTTGAGCAGCGCATCCCTTTTTAGTGAGTTGTATTTCAATCATTGTGGTTGCAACCACCAACAGGTAACATCCTGTATACAAACCTGCAATTGTCTTACATCCTCGGAAGACCTGAATGTAACCTGATGGTATGGCTGATAATACTGTATGAAGCACAGTGGCCTTTTTTGTGGTTTTTTTTTTCCAGTATAGGTTTTTGTCCCCAGCTGTCGATGAGGGTCAAGAGAACCCCCCACCGTCAGCAAGCACCTAGTTCCAACACAGGTTAATAACTGAGTGGCGCAGGGCTCAAGAACACTGCTAGGGATTTAAGGAAGTTCTTCTTCACTGAAGGGGTGGTGGAACAATGGAACAGACTACTGAAAGAAGTAGTGGGGGCCAGGCCTATAAATGGGTTCAAGTTCAGTTGGGACAGATACAAGGGGCTTGTAGCACCAAAAGGAGGGATAAAGAGGGATGGAGTAAAAAGTGTGGGGTGGGTTCAGCTGGGTGAAGGGAGGGTTAGACCTTAAGGTAAAAACCCTCTGCAACACTTGGTCATGGGGGGAGATAGTAGGGAAACTGAGCAGACTGGATGGACCTGGGGTCTTTTTCCGGCGTCTTATTTCAATGTTTCTATCATCAATAGCTGACGGGATTTGTTCACAGCCATGCCACCTTCGACTGATGCCACAGTAGGTCCATATCCTGCAGTGTTTGTGTAGTGGAGGTGGAGTCACTGGCCCACTACAGGAGTCACTGCAGGACTGGAATGTGCCCTCTCCCAAACCAAGAAGCACAGCCATCAGTGGCACTCCGTCCTGAGGGGGGGAATCGGCATAACAATTGGGGAGCCTGTCCTCATTCCCAAACCAGGGTCAGCCATATAGCAGTATGATGTACTACTGCTTGGTCAATAAAATAGCCCAAACCTCCAGTTCTGCAGAGCCCTTCATTTAAACATTGGAATGTGCAGAAGGGATCCCTTTGACCTAGATATTTAAATGTCTGACAGATGCAGCGTAATATGAGCAATAGGCTTAGCAAATCAACTATCCTGGTGAGTGCATGTTAGGGCTCCGATTTGGTACCTTCAGTATCACAGGAATAACTTGTACATAACCTTTATACAGAAGCCTGTCGTCATCCCCACCCCCACACCCCCGCCATCCTGCCTTTGTTGTGCATACAATCCAATGTGCTGGTTTGACACTGCAAGCTGCACTAGTTTTACAAAGGATTAAATGCCACCTGAGATGTATTTATCCTACATAAATCACAAATGGTAAACTGCAGCATGTCAGTGTCAACACCCTGTACTGCAGCAGAAAGGTTAGCCATACAGGACTCAGCACAGTGAAGTATATTAGCAACCAAGCCACAGGACCACAGAACTACTGTTAGCAGAGATGGGGACAAAAAAAAAAAGATAAACCAGTAATATGTCTACTGATAACATTCAGTTGTGAATGTCTCCAAGAGCCTTGTGTGGGGCCATCACTTTGCAGAAGCCATCACTGTATTGATAAATGTGAAACAGTCCTGTCACTGTTGACTGAAGACCTTGTTTAACAAAATAAAATGAAAACAAGAACTTTCCTTATATATTTAAATGACTGTTACTTTTAAGATTCACAAACCAGGATTTGGTTAATTATCACAGTGCTTTATACATTTCTACTGTAATTCATTGGCGCCGATACCACTAATCAGCAATGAGATATCCATGCATGAGAGGGCCTCTTAAAACCACAAGAGGTTCTGTCAACTTCAAGAGGTGGAGTTTTTATTCATGTCTCAAAACATTTTAAAAATGTTGTTACATTTATTTAGTAAGCAATAAGGCATGACATGGTGTGCATTACTGTGGGATAACAGTGTTCCTCAGAAAGTGAAGCAAGACGCAATGCTGGATGCTTTTTGCGCCCAAGAAGTGGCGTTATCCCACAATTATGCACACATTCTGGAGCATTTTATTGCAGTTTTCTTCGAGTCTTATTTTTGAAACTGAATGATAAGGTTCAGAAAGTTAAACATTTCTGACCTGTGCTGTTGTGCTGGAATAACATACGGTCATGTGATTACATCTGACCAATCCCATGTCTTGGTTTCTCTTACCCTTTCTATAATATATTGTAAATCATGTGACATAAAATATTAAAATGGACACTGAGGCATTATCTCTTTACTTGAAGTGTGTCGCCTCTTGTGTTTTAGGGAGTCGGGACTGCTCACCTTCGAGGTGTCACTTGATGCGTGTAGAGATGTCTTTATGTCCATACTTACATGAAACAGATTAATAAAAAGTCTATAGCTTTGCAGTCTCATATGACGTCAGTGAATGATAATGGACATGAGAAGGAAAAAGGGCTCTGTGTCTCCCTAAGGCTGCATGACATTTTCTATAAACCTTGCACAAAACATTTTGGGATGAATTCTCAAAGGTCCTACAGCAAATCTTGTGGCAACTGCATCCCACTGTCAGAAACAGTTCCGCAGATTTGTGGGGAAAGTCTCACTGCGTCAAAACACTGATGCATGCATCAGTGTTTTGACACAAGCTACCACAAATTTCAGAAACTGTCACAAAACCACGGGAGCTCCCGAGATTTAGCGCAATTAGGGAGATGCTGACTGAGGCAAAAATGCACTGTGCTTCAGCATCTGAGCCCTTTCGAAATCAGGTCCTTCATGTGTTTCCCCTCCACTTGGGTTATAACAAATGTATAAAACATACAGAGACCGAGAATCATTTTTTTCAACAGTTTTTTTTTTTATTGGTAGTAAAGAGTCTAGATAGCTCTCAAGTTTATATTTTACATTAAAAAAGGATATGAAATATAATTTGAGAACCAAGGCTTGCAGTCAGCACTCCGTTCTTCTAGAGCCCACCACAGACAAACCTGACTTTCTGGCAAGGCCTAGTAGTAGACTTGAAGCAAACAAAAAACACTTTTTGTATCCCAAAGTGATTTATCAGACAATTTTGGGAAGTGTATTTACATTTATAAATCCACAGCTTAAAGCAAACCAAACCAAATATTTAAGAATAAACTGCAACTCTGATTCATATAAAGCATTTTCTCATTAAAAAACAATCCTAGTATACACTGTTAACAACTGACAAAATTCCCATTTGATTTGTGAAGCTCTTCCATTATATACATATGTCATTTTGTGTAGGCAGGGATTCTAAACCATTATCAGGCTTTTCTAATAAGATTTATCATAGATTTACCAAACCAGTGATTTAAATGGCTCCTTGTATAGTGCATGCAACATAACACCATATGAGATGTGGGCTTAAAGCATGACATTCTGAAGAAGCCCAGAACTATGGTAGGATGTAAATGTTTCTTTTACTAATAGCAGAGGGAACAGAAAATTTGCTTTCTGAAACACATATCATTCAGAAATGGAGTAATGAATGCGCAGATAATGTCCAAACATTAGAAAGCTATGCCCCCCAAAAATAAATAAATAAATAAAATGAACATTTTTGATTTAAAAAAAGAAATCAATGTTTTAGGCCTGATTCTCAGTTGCAATTAACAGGTGTTTTGCACCTGCTCCATTGTGCTGCCACAAAACAGTGCACAGACTGTAGCTACAAAAACTGAGAAAATCTAATAAAGAAACCTGAAAAATCCAAACTAACCATGACACCCTGGCACTTCGTAATGCATTGCCACTGCATAAAGGGTGGAGTCTTGGTACCAACTGCCATATGTTAAATACAAAATACTTAAAGGGGTACATGTTCCAATTTGTCGGAGCAACAAATATATTAACCATTTAAATGACATACATTTGTACAGTTTTACTGCTAAATTTCAGATAATTCAGAGATATACGTTACTTACCTGCAACCACAGTTTTACTAGTGGCATTCAGTTCACGTCCACACTAAGGCAGTTCTGCTTGATGTAGTGTAGTCACTGGATGTCTTCGACCTTGGCTCCTCCGAGGTGTTGTCCTCTGGCTCTGCCCCGCTTGTGTCAGATCTGCATGCTGGAAGCAGGAATTTGAGCAAGTCTTGGCAGAAGAGGTTGTGTGGACAGTGTGGATGTGAACTGAATACCAGTAGCAGAACTGTGGTTACAGGTAAGTAATATCTATTTATAACAACCTAGAAGCAGTTCACCATCCACACACTGGCAGACTCCTAGCAGTCCTCTGGGAGGAAGGGGTAAAGTGTGTTCTCAAATTAGGTGAAAAGAGACTGGAGGACTGAGGTCCTAAATGCAACATTACGACAACTGAGTACATTGATGCTGTAGTGGAATATGAAGGTGTGTGCAGCTTTACCAGGCTGCAACACTGCAGAGCTCCTTGACTGGGATGTATCTGGCAGTAGTAACAGAGACAGCAGCATGCCCAGAGGTGTGAGCCTTCAAGTCATGGGAGGCTCCTGCCTAGCCAACTGGTAAAACACAACAGTGCAGGAGGTTACCCATCGGCCTGTCATCTCTCTGGCTGCAGGTCTCTCCACAGCGGTTTTAGGGTGCAGGTCTCTCCACAGCGGTTTTAGGGTATGTGAGAAACAGCTGGTGAGGCTCACCATAAACCTCTGCTGTGCACTCTATGTCATACAGCGGCACCCGGTGTATGTCCAAGGAATGGTGCACACATTTGGCCTCTGAAGCATGTGGCATCAGAAAGAAGACGGGGAGATATAGCACCTAATTAAGGTAAAACTCTGAAATCACCTTGAGCAGCAGCTTCATGTGGGAGTGGAGGATGAACCTGTCCTAGTGGAAAACCAGATATGGAGACTCCAGAGAAAGTGCCAGGAACTTATTCAACCATCTGGCTGGGGAGATGATAACCAGAAAAGCAGTTTTCCATGACACATGTAACATTTCACACTTGTGCATGGGCTCGAATGGCTAACTCATCAGCTCTGACAGCACGAACAGTAAATCCCATAGGGGAAGAGGCTTTCATACTGGAGAGGACAGGTGATCCAGGCCTTTGAAAAAGCATCTAACCACTTTCTCCTTGGCCTCTATTAGCATATCAGTCTGCGCCCTGTATGCCAAGATGGAATCCAGGTGCACCTTGAGGGACATGGCTCACAACCATGACTGAGACAGGGACCAAAGGTGTTTGAGGATGTATGCCATGGGGCAGGTGAGGGATCTACCTCCTGACCTGCTCACCAGTGAGAAAACCATCTGCGCCTTCTGGGATGTCTCTGGCACATGCAGGACATCTTCCAAAAGTCCCAAGGCCTAGAACTCTAGTCACTCAGGAACCAGGCATGCAGGTGCAGGGACTGCAGGTCTGAAGGCTTGCTGTCTCCCCTATCTCATTAGCAGATCCAAACACAAAGGAAGCTGCCACTGGGGCCTGCTGCTGCCGCAGAGGAGATCCTGCTACCAGAAAGAACAGTTAAGTAAGAACTTAGCGGAACAGATCTTCGAGGGGATCTCAGTCATCAGGTCACACCGTAGGAACTTCACCATCAGTGAAGCAGGATCCACATGGAAGATCTTCAGCAGTACGACTGGGCCGCCCACGCCGTTGACGTCATCAGCCGTATAAAGGTGTGAGCAGCCCCACTACCTCCTCAGTTCCTTCCCCCAGAGACAAAGGGAGCATAGCTCTAGCCCACAGGGAACCCAGGAGAGAGGGGGGTGCCCAGGCCTATATGAAAGGCTAGATACACCAGATAGCCAGTTCCAGTAAAGAGCCCCAAGAAGGGGGATGGTGGGAGAGAAAGCAGACCTGATGACCGAGATCCCCTCGAAGATCTACTGTTACGGTAAGTTCTTACGTAACTATTCTAACTTCTTTGGGGGTATCTCAGTCATCAGGTCACACTGTAGGACCCAGTCCCAAGCTGTTACAGTTGAAACAGTCTGAGTGGAAGGCCAACCATAAACTTAAGACAGGAGGCCCTGCAGCACAGCCCTGCCAAATCCTGCATGGGCTCTAGAGGCAATGTCCAGAGAGTGCTTGGTGAAAGTATAGTTGGTACTACAGGTGACAGCCACACAGATGTCAATGGATGAGACCACTCAGAAACAAGCCACAGAGGTAGCCATGTCCCTTGTGGAATGAGCTTCATCTGCTCCAGGCAATTCTTTGCCATACTTGTTATAGCAGAACACAATGCAATAAGCCAACCATTTGGATAAACACTGCTTAGAAACTGAAACACCCTCTCTACCTGGGGTGAAGGGAACAAACTACTGCTTCAACTTTCTACATTCTTTGGTACGAAGCAGGTAGTGCTTCAAAGTTCTGCGCACATCTAACATATGGAGCAGTGTTTTCTCTGGATTGGCAAGTTTGGAAAAATAAACAGGGAGGTGGATAGTTTGGCTGAGTGTAAACTCAGACCATCTAAAGGAGAAACTTAGGATTTGTGTGCAGTCACCCAGTCTTTGTGAAAAATCAAATAAAGCTCCTTGCACCAGAGGGCCTGAAGTTCTGAAATTCTTTGAGCAGAAGTAATAGCAACTAAAAATATAGGTTACTCACCTGAAACAGGAGTTCTAGGAGTGGCATATGTTGTTCATCCACACTTACTGGCAGGTTCCTTGCCGCTTTAAATGTTGCCGGAAGGTCTTCAAGCTGGCTCCTCCCACCCACCCGGGTGGTAAAACCCTCGGCTCCACCCCATGACACCAGATCTAGCCCGCTGGAAGCCTGGTTATGCATCGAAGCCGGGGAAGTCGGGTGGGTCGTGTGGATGAACAACATATACCACTCCTAGAACTCCTGTTACAGGTGAGTAACCTGTATTTGTGGGACGGGATATGTTTTCAATCCACACTTATTGGCAGACTCTAGCAGTTCTCCGGGAGGAGGGAGGCAAAACGCACCCCTACTTAGGGAATAAGGACTGAGAAGCGAGATCCCAAAACCAGCATCCGGCGTGACTCTAGGTCAATGTGGTAATGGGAAATAAAGGTGTGTGCTGACTTCCAGGTAGCAGCCCTGCAGATTTCCTGGATAGGGCGTCCCTAGAAGCAGCCACCGAACAGCGGTATGGCGGGTAGAATGAGCTCTTATCCCTTTGGAGGCTCCATGCCCACCAACCTATAGCAGAGATCTATGCAGGAGGTGACCCACCTGCCTTATCGCCTGCTTGGCTGCAGGTCTGCCAGGTGCAGCTTCAGTGTAGGTGACAAACAGCTGGTGAACCTCTCCCCGAACTTCAGCCGTCCGCTGCTTATAATAAGACAGAGCTCTTCTAGGGTCCAAAGTATGGAGCCTATATTCGGCCTCCGAAGTGTGACTGGGGTAGAACACTAGCAGAGTCAACATCTGGTAAAGGTGAAACTCCGACACCACCTTCGGAAGGAATTTCGGGTGGGGGCACAGGACAACCTAGTCCCTATGGAAGATCAGATAAGGAGACTCGATGGAAAGCACCTGGAGAGCTCCCATCCTTCTGGCTGACATGATAGCCACCAAGAAGGCAGTCTTCCATGACAGGTGAGAGATGTCACACCTGTGCATCGGTTCAAATGGCTTGCCCATGAGCTTAGCCAATGCCAGCAGTAGATCCCATGGAGGTGAAGGTTCTTGCACTGGAGGGGATATGAGATCAAGGCTTTTGGAAAAGCGCCCAACCACCTTCTCCTGTGCCACCGACTGCTTGCCGGCCCGCACCCGGTAAGCAGAGATGGCTGCTAGGTACACCTTAAGGGTTGTCGACCGAAACCCTAGCTGAGAAAGGGACCACAGGTAGTCCAGAATGCTAGCCAAAGAACAGGAAGAAGGGGCCAACCCCTTGTCCTGACAACAAATGGAGAATCTCTTCCATTTGAAGACATAGCATTTTCTGGTCGACTCCTTACGGGATGCCTCAACGATGCTGAGGACCTCGTCGGAAAGACCCAAGGCCTGGAACTCTAGCTGCCCAGGAATCAGGCCGTCAGGTGCAGGGATTGAAGGTCTGGATGGAGTACCTTCCCCTTGTTGATTGAGATCAGGTCCGGGCGGGCTGGAAGCTGCCTCGGGAGCCTGGAGCTGAGGCTGAGGAGATCTGGATACCAGAACTGGTGGGGCCAGTCTGGGGCTACCCGAATCACCTGTGCCTTGTCCCTCTTCACCTTGAGAAGCACCTTGTGGATCAAGGGAAATAGAGGGAAGGCTCAGAAGAGGCCCGGGGTCCATGGCCTCGAGAAGACATCCCCCTGCAGCGAGCCCTGCTGAGGGGGGCGGGCGTGAAACAGCCTCAGCTTCGCATTCTCCCTTGAGGCAAACAGGTCCACCTGAGGAGTGCCCCAGTGGGAGAACAGATATTGTACTACCTCCGGCAGGAGAGACCACTCGTGAGATGCAGTGGCTATCCGGCTGAGGGCATCGGCCAGACTGTTGGAGGCTCCTGCCACATGAATGGCTATAAGATCCGCCTCCAGGCTGATCACGAGAGACCAAGTGCGGAGATCTTCCTTGCACAGGGGCAAGGAGTGCGTCCCGCCCTGTCGGTTGAGGTAGTACATGGTTGTGGTCTTGTCCATCTGGACCTGGACCACTTGACCCCATACAAATGGAGCGAAGGTGGTGAGGGCTAGTTGGACCGCTTGAAGCTCCAGCGGGTTGATGTGGCATTGAGACTCCTGAGGGGACCAGAGGCCGTGGGCTCTGAGCTCCCCCAGATGGGTGCCCCAACCCATCAGAGAGGCGTCGGTCGTCAGAGTGACCGTCGGCTCAGGCGGACAAACAGGATACCTTCGTACAGATAAGCTGGAATGAGCCATCACTGTAGGCCGTCCCTCATCTCCTGGGTCACCGCCACTGGCTGGTCCAGAGGACTGAAGCGCTGTGACCACTGGCGTGCCAGCCCCCATTGTAGGGGACGCATATGCCAGTGGGCCCATTGGACCACGCTGGTGCAGGCTGCCATGAGGCCCAGGAGGTGCAGAAAGTCCCGGGCAGGGCGCAACTGCCCAACCAAAAATGACTGGGCAAAGGAGGAAAGGACCTCGGCCCTGTCCGCTGGGAGCTGGGCTCTGGCTCGAAGACAGTTGAGCTCTGCCCCGATGAACTGAATTACCTGTGATGGCACGAGTTCCGACTTGGCCTCGTTGATGAGGAGGCCAATCTGAGAGCAGACCTGGAGGGCCAGATCCCTGGACCGCTCCACCTCCAACCTGGAGGGGGCTGCCATCAGCCAGTCGTCCAGGTAAGGGTACACCCAGACCCCTTGGTGCCACAGGAATGCTGTCACCACTGCCATGCATTTGGTGAAGACCTTGGGAGCTGGAGAGAGGCCGAAGGGCATGGTCCGGAACTCATAAAAAGATCCCTCTGCTCGAACGTGGAGGAATCGCTGATGAGACGGATGGATTGGGACGTGAAAGAATGCGTCCTGAAGGTCCAGAGAACAAAACCACACGTTTAGTTCCAAGGATGGAATGATCTGAGCCAGTGACCATCCTGAAGGTGCGCTGCCTTAGGAACTTGTTCAGGTCGTGTAGGTTGAGAATGGGGCGCCAGCCCCCCCCATCCGTTTTGGGACCAGGAAGTACCTGGACACAAACCCTGGGTCTGGAGGAGGATCCGCCACCTCGCTGATCACCTCCTTCTGGAGGAGCAAGGCAATGTCGTCTCAACGAGTAGACAGAGAGGCTGTGGACCCCGTTGCCCCCTGTGAGGCGACGGCTCGATAGGGAGGGACCTGTTCAAATTACAAATGCAGACCCCTGCCCACCACTTCTAGCACCCAGCGGTCTGTGGTGATAGTGGACCAGGCGGAAAGGAAGTGGCGGAGCCATCCCCCATGGGGGGAACCAGGGGAGGAGTGACGAGGTTGGGGCGACACCCCTCAACCCGTTACTGGGCAGACTTGGAAGAAGGGCCTGCTGAGGGACCTCCTGGACCCTTGCCTCCAGGCTTCCTACTGGAGGAAGTGGCAGACTTGGCCTTAGGGCGCCAAGTGTGTGCCTGCTGGCCCTGGTGCTGGTGCTGCTGGGCTGGACATGCCGCAGGGGTGGAAGGGCGAAAGGGCTTACGCTGCTGCTGGCGGCCTTTGTTTTTCTGGGCAGACGTGACGGAGTCCAAGGTGGCACTGGACTTCTCGATCCTCTGGAGATGGCCTTCCACTCCCGGCCCGAACAAGTCGGTGCCCAGGAAGGAAACGTCTGCCAGCTTGTGCTGGGTGTCCACTGGGAAGGTGGAGATCTGCAGCCAAGCTCTGCGGCGCATGGCCACTGTGGCCGCTACTGATCGGGCACAAGAATTACCAATGTCCAATGAAGTCTGGAGATGTTGTTTTGCCATCGCCCTTCCCTGATCCTGCACCTGCTTGATCGTTGTCTGAAGGTCAGCCAGGAGATGAGGAATCACCTCATCCAGGGAGCACATGAGGCTGTGTGAGAAATGTGCCATCAGAAGTGCCGAGCTAGCCTGACGAAAACCTAGGGAGGAAGCAGCGTAAACCTTCCGCCCTGCGTAATCCAGCATCTTGGATTTCTTATCCGGCAGTTTGTCCACGTCCCGAGCGTTACCGGAGCGTCGGAAAACACTGTCGGTCACTAACCCCTCCACAGAGGGTGCTCCGAAAACAGAGAGTGAGCCAGTAGGGTTGCGTGCTCCAGCCATCCTGGCCAAAGGCATGGGACAAGATGCTGGCTGCTGCCACAACTCCAGGTCAATAATGGCTTCAACACAGGAAAGGCCTCCGTAGGGGAATCCCCTCGGTCCAGCATCTCCGTGAGGGGATACTTGGCGCACGAAACGGGTTCGAGTTGCATCCTGGTGGACTCCAAGATGAGCTGAAGCAAACCTAAAAACGAGGATGGGCTCTCGTCCACCGACTGACCCCACCGCAGACTCCAGGTCAAGCGGCCTGGAGAACAGGGGGGAGTCGTCATCAGACTCCGAGGAGTCTTCAAACAGCTGCTGGGAGCCTGAGCCACCTTTCATCTGCCGAGGTCGATCGGGAGTGAGGGTAACCGACAACCTGTGGGGCAAGCCCTGACCCGACCGAGAATCCTTGGTTGGGGCCCTGGTTTTCGGTTGTGGAGGCGGGGGTTCCTCCACAATGGGTGGAGCAGCTGGCTTGACCGAACAGCGATTACCAGAGTCGGCTCCTAACCACTACAAGGGTTTTTTTGTCCGCCCGTGACAGCCACTTAATGGCCGGAGAAGGCGACAGAGTCGGCTTATTCCCGGACAATAAGAGCTGCTGCAACATTAAATCCTCGTAGCGCCAACACAACTTGCGCCGGAGCCTATCTTCTAAAGAGGATGATGAGGATGAGCAGCGATGCCACATTCCACGGTGCCGAGACCGAGACAGCTGACGTCGACGGGACCGGCTGGACCTGGAAGAGGACCGAGACCGAGACCTTCAGGGTTTCCGATGGTGGGTCAGAGAGGGAACGGGGGAAATTCACCCTTCCTTCGGTTCAGGGACCTTAACCAGGGACGCCAGCACAGGAGGCACAGGCAAGTCCTTGGTAATCACCGGGGGAACCGGCATCACCAGTCGACAAACCATCCGACGGGTCGAGAAAAATCTCGACCGCGTCGATGGTTGTCTCGGCCTACTGACCTGATGGGGAAACCGTGAAGCCAGCGGCCTTAGCCACAACCTCGACCGAAGTCGAAAGTCGATGGTCCGGTGAAGGGATCTCCCGCCTCCCACTCCCATGAATGTCGACAGTGGGACTTACCTTTTGAGTCCTTCTTGGACCGACTGGAATGTACCGATGGCCCTTCTCCCTTGGTGGAGAGGGACTGGCAAGGCTCCTTAAATGAAGCCGTGTAGGAGGAGCCCAAAGAGAGTGGGATAAATGCCGCAGCCGAGGAGGAAGAAGAAGCAGCCTCGGCCGCCTCCTCGAGGAAGGCGATCATCTGCTCCAACTGTTCTGCGGAGTCCGCCGCTGCAGACACCGCCCAACAGGCCTCCTTCAACTTGACCAGCGGATACCGTTTTTCAGGGAACCCAAGAAGAAGTTGAGCAGCGCGGTCCTCCAAGACTGAAGCTGAGAAGGAGCTGCACAATTCGCAAGCCTGCGAATCGTGACCAAGCCCCAGGCAGTAGACGCACGTGGAGTGCGGATCGGTCTGGGACATCTTCTGCCCACAAGGGCACCGACGAAAGCCAGGAGTCGATCTGTCCATCGCAGCTGCGAGGGAAAATGAAGACCGAAGTCTTGTAAACTTTAAAATTAGTTTCGAGTTAACTGAACAGTTTGGATCCAGGCCTAAAACGCAGAGCGCTAAGGAGGGAACCTGAGCTTCCAAGTGGTAAGGAAGATCTGGCGTTATGGGGTGGAGCCGAGGGTTTTACCACCCGGGTGGGTGGGAGGAGCCAGCTTGAAGACCCTCATGCAACATTTAAAGCAGAAAGGAACCTGCCAATAAGTGTGGATTGAACAACATATCCACGTCCCTAGAAATAATGCTTTCCAGGACAGAAAGCGTAGCTCACAAGTTGCGTCTGGCTCAAAAAGAGACAGGGTCAACTTCTCCAAAACAAAATTCAAATCTCAGGCTGGGACAGATGAATGGATTGGAGGTTTCAGATGCAGGATGCCCCTTAAAAATGTAGGGGAGACATCCAGCTGAGCTATAGTACAGTCACCCACGGGCTCATGAAAGGCCAAAATAGTCAAAAGATGCACCTAGTTGTGGGAGGAGCACTAGAGACCCAAGTTGGACACAGAGATCAGGTAGTCCTGGATCTGGCTCACCGGGACAGGTTAAAGGGTCTAGATTATGTCTGGTAGCCCAAATGGCAAACCGCTTCACCGTCATGGCATAAGTGGCCTGAATGGAAGGCTTCCAGGTGGCCACAAGGATCTCCTCCACTCTGTTGATACTCCAAACCTGGCAATGGCTATATCCTAGGGAGCCAAGCATGCAGATGGAGGGACCTAAGGTTGGGATGGACCAGGGTCCCCTGAGCCTGGGTCAGCAGGTTCCTGCAAAGGGTGAAAGGGACTGGGTTCCTCTGCCAACTGCTGTAGTAGGGGAAATCATATCTGGAGGGCCAGAATAGGGCTATCAGAATCATGCTGGTCCCCTCCATCTGTAAGTTGATGAGTACCCTCTGAATCAGAGGGAACGGAAGAAATGAGTAAAGAAACCTCCCACTCCAGGAGAGGGACAATGCGTCTCACCAGAAAACTCCAGGCCCTGGATCAAGCGAGCAAACATTGGGCAGTTTTTGCACTGAGTGGGGATGCAAAAAGGTCCAACTCTGGATGACCCCATCTGTTGAACAACTCTTCTGCAATGGATGAGAGGAGCTCCCACTCATGCATGATGGAATGAGTTCGGCTGAGGCTGTCCGCCAGAGGGTTTAGCACTCCTGGGACGTGGACTGCTGAGAGTGTCAGGCCGTGATCTAACACCCAATACCACACTTGCATGGCCTCCCTGCAATGGGGTACAAATGAGTCACCCCCAACCCACTTGCTGATGTAGTACGTTACACTGAGGCACTCTGACCTGTTCTGAGGCAGGAAAGCCTTCCCCTGTGCCGAGTCTAGAACTGCCCCTATGTATTGCAGTCTTTGGGATGGCACCAAGACCGACTTGGGCAGATTGACAGTAATGCCCAAGGATAGGAACAGTTAGAGAGTTCTCACTAAAGTCCACAGGAGCTGCTCCTTAGATGGGGCCTTTAGGAGCCAACGTCCCGGTAAGGGAAAACGTACAGTCCCTCCCTTCTGAGGGCTGCAACTACTGCTGCTAAGCACTTGGTAAAGACCCGTGGTGCAGAGGACAAGACAAAGGGCAGCACCTTGAATTGGTAATGCTTGCCCTAAAACAGAAAATGGAGAAACCTCCTGTGAGGAGGGAAGACGGACTAGTGCAGGTATGCGTCCTGCATGGCCAGTGAACAGTGCCAATCTCCTGTCTTGAGAAGAGGCATCAGGCCTGACAAAGTTACCAATCTGGAACTTTTGCTACTGGATGTACAGATTGAGGTCCTTTAGATCCAAAATATGCCTCAGATCTCCGGTCTTTTTGGGGACCAGGAAAAACCTGGAATAAAACCCCTTATTTCTCTGGTGCCTGGGTACTGGCTTGATGACCTGCTTGTGCAGAAGGAACTGTACCTCCTCCTGTAGAACAGGTCGGTGAGCCGGAGGGGGGGTAAGTGGAAGGCAGGGGAGGGGTTTCTGAAGGCAGCTTGAGGAGCTCCAGCATGTGTCCTCTTTCAATGATTTGTAGAATCTAGGCATGTGAAGTTATTGTTTTTTATTGATTTAGATGGAGGAAGAACCAACCTCTGACCACCACCTCTTGGTAGAGGACTGGAAGAAGAGGGGCAGTCTCGCAAGGAGTGAAGCAGAGGCAGATCCAGCCACTGGGGCTGATCCATCACTTCTTGGATGCTTGGCCGCGGCTCCTGCATTGGAGAGGGAGGGCAAGTAAGAGGCTCTTCATTTGCCTTGGGGCAAGAGGCTGCATCAGGTCTACTGGATGCCCTGTGAAAGGTAGATCGCTGTTTACCCTTAGGCTCTGTATGGCACAGGGAGTGGACATATTTTACAGCCCTGCTGGATGCCTGCAAATCATTAATGAAGTCCTGGACATAAGGGCCAAAGAGCTTAGTGCCTCTGAAAGGGGCATTAAGCATCTTCTGCTGATCAGCAGCAGCAAAGCCAGAAACCCTCAGCCAGAAGTGCCTATGTAGACAGATACTGGTGGCAGCAGCCTTGGCAACAGTGTCCAAGATATCACTGAGGGCCCTGAGGAGGTGCTTGCTAACATCCTCAGCAGTCTGCAAGCACTTGAGAGCCTCCTGCTTCTGTGTGCCATCTGGGAGGGCCTGAGTACACCTGGGAAACAAAAACCCAGGGGAAGAGTACACAAAGCGGGGGGGGGGGGTTACTAACAACAACACAAATGGAAAGGGACCTGGGGGTAGTCATATCAGATGACCGTAAGGTAGGTAAGCAATGTGAGAAGGCAGTAAGGAGGGCTCGGGGGATACTACGGTGCATAAGGATAGACATCACCAGTAGAAAACAGGAAATTGTTATCCCTCTGTACAGACAGTTGGTGAGACCCCATCTGGAGTACTGCATACAGTTCTGGAAACCCCATCTCTGCAAGGACAAAGACAAGATGGAGGAAGTCCAGAGGAGGGCAACTAAAATGGTGCAGGGTCTGCAACAGAAGCCATATGAAGAGAGAGACTAAACATGCTTAATACTTATACCCGTGAGGAAAGGAGGGAGAGGAGGGAAATGACAGAAACTTTCAAGTACCTCAAGGGAATTGACAAAGTCCAAGATGGGAGCATCTTTAAGAAAAAGAGATGTACAAGAACAAGGGGGCACAATTTGAAGATAGAGGGTGGATGGCTCAGGAGCAACGTGAGGAAGTACTTTTTCACAGAGAGGGTGGTGAATGCATGGAACCGCCTTCCTGAGGAGGTTGAGGGGTCAAAAACAGTGGGGGAATTCAAGAATGCATGGGACAAACATAAGGCACTTTTAGTGAGGGGTAGGAGGAAGTAGGGTGTTGGGTAACTGGAATCTGCAGCTTATCCAATAGGTAGGAAATGGGCAGACTAGGTGGGCCAAGCAGTCCTTATCTGCAGTCAAAGTCTATGTTTCTCTGTTTCTTTGCCCTTCTTCCAGTTGGAGTTCTGGTATTTCACCACATGAGACAGGTAACTGATAATCCTCAGCCCAAGGGTGGAGGAGGTATAAACCCTCTTGTCCCAAAGGTCAGTTCCATAAGACTCTTTGTCAGGGGGAAGAAGCTAAGGTGCTTAGGCGCCTTAGACCTGTCATTGGCTGCCTAAATGACCACTGAATCGGTTTTTGGCTGGGCAACATAGTAAGGAAACCCCATGGGGCATGGTAAAGCTTATCCATCCTGCTGGGCATAGCTGGCACCATGTCTGGCCTGTGCCAGGCTACAGTAGCAGAATTCCTCTAGGCAGGCAAAACGGAAGAATAATTTTTGGGGAGACTCTGGGATCTCCAGAAAGTCCACCAGATCCTTTCTGGTTACATCCTCCTCCTCAGTGTGAAAACCCATGGCGGAGGACAACTGTTTTATTACACTGAAAGATGTGGGGTTCTCAGAGGAGACCTAGGGATGTGCTTAAAGGGAAATGCCCATGTGCTGCAAACATCAGCACTGTGTCTCAAAATGTCACAGTAGTACAATCGCAATGGAAGTTGTTAACTAAAAATTATTACCTCGTTGTATTTTTTTCATTTGTTCATTTTGTCCTGTCCCTCTTCCATTTTGCCTGCTTCAAGACTCCTGGTATTCTCTGCAGCCACCCCATCCTGAGTCCCACTGGAAGTGACGGTCCATGTGGGGGCAAGCCTTATTTAATTCAAGATATTAAACTGTGCTGGCTGTTCCACTAGTAAAGTTTGGATTGCTACATTTCTTTACTGCAAGAAAGTTCGTTTTATGCAATCCACTGCCCCGGTTCGCTATTTATGGGTCTTATTTTTGCTGTGTATTTTGTGTCTCTGTATTTCAGCAAGCAACTGTTAGGCTCTCACTTACTATGTGTTGTCTGACCCTGTGACCCATCAACACTGCTCTGTACTCTGGGCAATCTGTTCCACATAACTGCTTCCCCTTTGAAATCGATTCATTACATGTGCCCTATTCATAAGCTGTGGTTGTATGTGCATCTATGGACTTTTGCACAGGACACACTGTAGCCTCCGAGATCTGTCTGTGTTATGTACCACTGCATGTGATCCGTGAAGCCATGTTCTGCATTTAACTCATGCAGAGAGTAGAGTTCCTACACTATGGCACTCACGCAGTGGGTTTTGTCTACTATGGGCATTGTCCATACGTCTGCCAACACTTTTTGCCAGCCTTGATATTCAGTAATGCACTGGCATCTTGCAGCTTGCAGAAGCACAGAACGGTGCATGTTCATTGTGTGGGCTGTGTATGCCTGTGGCAGCGAAAACATCAGTGTTGTTTCTTTGCCTGGCTTGCCCTTTGTCAATGCCTCAAACAGTCATAAAATCGGGGCCACATACAGCCGTGAAATTCATAGTTTATCATATTATATATGTCTGTTTCTGTGGGTGTCACCCTTAAAGAACCTGCTACCTTGCTTAGCCATCCATTTGTGTCCTAAACATTGCTGACCTCTGTGACAATCCCACAACGATGTCTGAACCACATTACAATTGTCATATGCTGCCTTTTCACAACAATGGGACTACCTTCTGTGAGTCACTTTTTGTGTGTCCGTTTTTACCAGTGCTGCTGCTATGGCCCTTATGTTGCTGTTTGCAGCACTGGGATCTTTTCCAGTTATTGATAAATGTATTCATTCTTACTCCTTGCAGACATTTTATGGATTGTACTTGTGATGAGGATTATTAGGTGTACTTTCTTCTGTTTGTGCGTATTGCAGCAGTGTGTGAAGTGCAGAGAAGAGAAGCCCTGAGATTGTCAGGGCTATAGTCCAAATACAGAAGTTAGAAAGCAGCAACGCGAAAATATTGTGAAAGAAATGGGACTGCAAAATTTCTTAAGTTGCTCCTGTGAATACGTATCCCAGTTCTGCTTGGCTATTTGAACAGAGATGTGATGCTAAAGGTATAAGATGGGATAGAAAAATGCAGTGGACAGGTACAACAGCAGGTGCTGGACACAAAACCAGGTGGCAGGGAACACAACCACCCATTTCAGCACTACCGCTCTGCAAATATAATACCCACTTTTAATCTGCACGGAACGCGAGTGGGACAATATAAGGGCACTTGAATGCTCCCACAAACTTAGACATAGTAAAATAAGAGTACATGCACACCAGATGAAAAGAGTCATCAAAATGTGTTGGGCAATGGCACGATAGCAGAAGCAAGTTAGGATTCTGTGACAGCGTGCGGTTCACAGATTGCAAGGCAATCTTTGTGCCGATATGGGTACTATATATATTTATACAACGGGGGTGAGACATATTCCAGTGAAATAAACCATGTTACTTTCACTGCAGTAAAATAAATCCTGATGATGTCAGCAGAGTTAAAATAAATACCGTCTATTACACCCCCCAAAACCTGCGCTAAGCCCACGCAATCGTGCTAAGCCCACGCTAACCTCGCACAAGCCATGCAAACTGTACATTTTGTTGCAGTGAGGCCCCATTGTATAAATAGGACACATGATGGGCACATCGTGGAATATGGAAAATATTTTCTCTCCTGCCTTGTGAGCACTGTATATTCCACTCGTGCCTTCGGCACTTGTGAAATATCCAGGTTTACTCTGCAGGAGTGAAAATATTTTCCATATTCCACTCGTGCCCATCGTATCCACTATATATATATATATATATATATATATATATATATATATATATACACACACACACACACAGTGAGATAGATTAAAATAGTGCAGAAAAACATGATGTTGGAGAAAGAATGAGCCATACCGACTGCATATATTTTGCCCTAAAAGCATCACTTACATCTTCCATTGCATTGCTTTGTACATTCAGGAGAGCAAAGCACTATCACGCTGCCAGGGTCTGGCATATAAGTCACCCATTGGATGCCCCCCCAATCCCATGCCAGCTGGTGCAGCAAATAGAGCTGTACATACTTGTGCCACCAGGACACTGCAGAAACCAGAAACTCTGAGGAAAAGAAAGCTAACAATGCACTGTGGAAGATAAAACAGGGTAAATAGCATAATTATATCAGTCTGACACACAGCAGCTCCACATTAGATGCAAAGCATAATGTTTTCAGACAGAGGTTAGCACACTGAAATGTCAGTATAATTGTGAACTGTGAGTAGCTGCATAGACGTGCAATGAAAATCACACCTCGCTACAGAGGCTGACCGAATGGGACTATAATGCACAGTGAATTTAACTGCACAAATGAATACGACCAACTAACGGATTTTCTTGTCAAAAGAGCCAAGATTTAAACTCTTATCTGTCTGATACAGCACTGGTCTTGACTGCTCCTAGTGCGCTTGTGCCTAGTTCCATAATGTCTAATGTCACGGTTCAAACAAGGTCAAAGCAGGGAAAATGGCACTTTACGAGTAAAAACCAATAAAATGAGCAAAGCTAAGAAAAAAATGTTTTAAATGATGAGTCTGAATGAGGGGCATGCTAAGTGACTGTAGAAGAAGTCTGTAGGTGGACGTTTCCCTTTAACAGAATCCTCACTAACAGAAGAGGCTGTGGATCTGTCTCGGGTAAAGACCTCCTCTTCCTCATCAGGAAGAATGAGGTCAGGGTGGTACTCCTCTTTGACGTCGACCTCTTCTAAGTCCAGGCCTGACGCCGGAGGCACTGATGATAGCTTGTGGGGAGCTTCCCACATCTTATGAGGAGGAGTTGACGATGAAGCTGCTGTCGACGGTGTCAGTGATGTGGGCCAACAAGTGCCCAATTGATGAATGATCACCAAGGTAAACTTGGTAGGTATTTCATTCAGGCTGTGTTGATGGGGGGGGGGTCAACCAACCTGACAGACCCTGTGAACCTGAACAGCCTGTAGCCTGGACAGTGACTTTATGCATCGGTGCAGCCGCAGCCGACGAGGAATCCCCGGATGAAGGAGGACAGGCCGTCAGGGAATGAGACCGCCGCTGGGGGGAGCAGTCCTGATCTTGGCCCTTTTTGTGAGTCCCCCCCCCCAACCGAGGACTTGTCTCAGGCCTTAGAGGCCTGGGAGCTCGACAACTCTGCTGGTGACTGAGAGGCTGGGACCACAGATGACCTCTGCCCGGAATTGGCTACCTGTTGATCCATTAGGACATTTTATAAAGCCTTTTTGCGTTGCCTGAGGGTTGTTTGATTAAACTTCTGGCAGAGTTCACAGTCAGAGACTTTGTGGTCAAGCCCAAGACAGCAGGCACAGAGAGAGTGTTCGTCTGTGGAGGCAATCTTCTTTCTGCAACTGCAGCGACAGAATAGAGAGGTTGGAGGATTAACTCTCGACATAAAATAAAATGAATGTCTTATAAAAAAGAGATTCCAAAAGCAATAAATAAGAAAAACTGTAGGCGAAAATGGTGCAAAACTGCATTCGAGCTTCCGCGGAGACCCATGTGGAACAAGTCGACGGCCGGAAAGAACTGAAGAGGAAGCGGGGCCGCTCACGCCTTTATAGGGTTGATGATGTAGACAAATGTCGACGGTGTGGGTGGCCGCAGCTGTACTGCTAAAAATCTTCCATGTGGATCCTGCTTCACTGATGGTGAAGTTCCCATGGTGTTACCTGATGACTGAGATATCACTGCAGAAGATCTGCTTTCGCCAATCTGGAGCTATCAGGATCATTCTTGCCTTGACTTTGTGAAACTTGAGACCACCTTGTGGATCAAGGGGAATGGAGGAAAGGCATACAGAAGGCCCAGGGTCCAGAACTGGGAGATGGCATTCCTCATTAATGTTCCCATCTGAAAAGGGTGGGAACAGAACAGCCTACATTTTCTCTTTTTCCAAGAGGTAAATGGGTCCACCAGCGATGTGCCTCACTGGGCAATTATGAAACCACATCCTAGTACAAAAGTACCAGTCATTCGACATCTCTCCCACCTAACTGAGGGAGTCTGATATCTGTCTGTCATTCCCTGTGGCACAGTCTGCAAGCAGGTCTTCCTGCAGACTCTGTACCAGTGACCAAATCCAGAGCATCTCCTGAGAAAGAGGAAAGAAGTGTGTCCCACCTTGTCAGTTCAGGTAGAAGGTGATGGTTATGTTGTGGGTATTGACCTGCACAACCAGACCCCTGATCATTGCAGCAAACATAATCAGTGTCAATCACACTGCCTGTAGCTCCAGCAGGTTGATGTGTTGGTAGGCTTCACTCGGTGAACAAAACCTGTGAGCTCTATGATTCTACAGATGGGCACCCCCACCCCACTAGCGATGATCTGTCATCAACTTGAGGGACGGCTCCACTCGGACAAAGGGGATGCCCCTTGAGAGGTTGGGGAAGCAATTACCACTTGATGGCATCCTAAATTTGCTTGGTCACCCTAAAGGGGGTGAATATGCCAGCAGGCCTAATGGACTACGGCTATCCTATGTGCCATGAACCCCAGAAGTCAGGGGAGATACCTGGCCAAGCGCAACTGCTCAACTGAAATGGTTGGGCAAAGAAGAAAAGATCCTAAGTACAATCTAATGGTAAAAGAGCCCTGGCTTGGAGGGACTCCAGTTCTGCTCCAATAAACATGATCACTTGTTTCGGTACCAGTTCTGACTTGGCCAGATTAATCATTAGTCCCAGATCCCCGAACCTCTAGATGCCCAGATCCCTGATGACTCTGCGCCAGAGAAAAGCCGCCATGACTGAATGGCAACTGGTGAACACCCTGGGTACTGATGAAGGCTGAAAGCCGTTGCCCTGAACTTGTACAGAATACCGTCCACCCAAAAACTGAGGAACTACCAACAGCAGGGACATATCTGGATGGTAAAATAAGCACTGGATGTCCAATGAGCAGAACCAAATGCAGGACTCCAGGGACGGTATGATCAGGTTGAGTGTAACCAAAGAGAACTTCTGTCTGCGCACAAACTTGTTTAGGATGCACAGGTCAAGAATGGGATGCCACTCCCCTGTCCATTTCAGTACTATAAAGGAACGAGACACAAACCTCTGAGAGGTCAGGGTGTCTGGGACAGAGTCGAAAGCACTGTGTTCAAAGAGCAGAGTGACCTCGCACCACAGTATTTACAAAGTGTACTGGACACCACAGAGTCCAATGGTGTCCTGGGTCAACATAGAGGGAGAGTCTTGAATTCTAGAGACAGACCCCGACCCCAGAATTTATAGAACCCACTTGTCCGAGGGGATAGTGTGGCAGGAAGTCAGACAGTAGAACCACAATCTGGAGTTGTCCTAGGGTTTGTGCTGGTGTGGGAATGGCTCCCCTCAGCCATTATTCTTACTCTTGGAGGGGACTCCAGAGGACTGTCCCCTGGAACCACTCCCCTCCTTTTTAACCCTGACCACCACACCTGGAGATCTTAGATAGCTGATACTGCTACTTTGGCTGCTGCTAGTATCGAGGCCTGCAAAAGACACTGCAAAAGGAGCCCTGCTACTTAGATTAATGGGACTGCTTGCACTGCTTTGCAGATGTCAGCATCCAAGGTGACACTGGACTTTTCAATGTGGAAGACATGATCCTCCACCCCGGGTCAAAAAGGTCTGTTCCCAGAAAGGTCAAGTCTGCAAACTTATACTGGGTCTCTAGGAGAAACCGGGAGATGAGCAGTCAAGCTCGCCTGCACATGGACAATGCCGCTGCCTTTGTGTGGGCCAAACTACTGTGAGAGTCCTGCAGCTAGTTCTTTGAAAGGGACAAGCCCAGGCCACAGAGTGCATGTGCCTTGGACTGGCTATCTTCGTAAAGCAAAGGAATCATATTAGAGAGCTTATTACAAAGCTCATGACCAAATCTGGCCATCAAAGTTGTGTAGTTAGCCTGCCACATTCCCAGGGAGGCAATCACATAGACCTTTTGACCAATGAATTCCTGCTTCTTAATCTTCTTGTCTGGCAGTTTATCTGACTCACCATGCACTCAGGCCTTGCAGAAGACCAGATCTGCCACTAAGCCCCCTAAGGTAAGGTGTTCTGTGAACTCGAAGAGCCCACCTACAGGCACTGCACACTATGGGTCCATGCAATGTAAAGCCAGCTGGGTGTTTCCAGATGCGGATTGCAGGCCTTAGAATGGCCTGGGTGATGGGGAGCACCACCCCCAATGAGAAATCCTGCTTCAGGATATCCACAAGAAGGTACGAATCACACTTCCTGACCTCCTCCAAAGGAATATCCAGAGTTGCAGACATGTGCTGCAGGAGTGGAGATAAAGAGGTCTAGTCCCCTGGAGTGGAGAGGCTGCTGGAGGAGTTGATGTCCATTCTACACTAGGAAGACACCATGGAAAAAGCCTCCGAACTAGAATCTGAAAAGGGAAGATCCAGAAGTCTATCTGGGGTGTGGATGACCCACTTCAACAGTGTGACCACCAATGACAGAAGCTTGGGAAGCACAGACTCAGACTTGGAGTCTTTAGTGGAGGCACCCTCCTATGGATGTGGAGGAGGCTACTCCACCACAGATGGTCACTGCAGTGCAACAGGCAACGCCGGACAAATGACTGCTGGATGCTGCATCATGGGTGCTATCCCGAGAGGCACCCAAGAAAGAGAGTTGAAGTGACCAGAAGCATCGATCATTCTCGACCACGGCCCAGATTTCCAAGTGCCAACTGCTGCCATGCTGCTGCCTCAAATTTGCAACAAAGTCAATGTCACTGGTGATCATACCACAATGAGATCAAGGACAACTGCTGATGGTGGTGTCAGTGGTGTCAACGAGACTGAGATCAAAACCTGGAATGGGACCTCGACCATCGACCAAATGGTCAACTGGGGCAGACAGGTGGGAGAGGACTGTGTACACCACCTGCTGGGGTACCAGACCACCATGGATTGAACCAGAGTCAGGATGACCCATGTTGGCTGCATTGAAGGGGGTCCAATGGGGAGGGGGGTGTCAATCCCAACCCCAGGTGAGGGAAGAATTTTCATCTTCCTCCTCTTCCTCCTCAGGGCTGACTAGGTTGACGGTGACCTTGATGGGTTCACCTTGGCTCGGTTGACAACTCCTTTGGGGGGTACCACTTAAGTGTGGACTGGTTCCTTGTCAGGAACGACTTCAACCCATGTTCAGTGCTCCAGGATCTCAAAGGATGAAAATGAACAGGGACACCCCCACCTCCCACAAGCTGAGCTGGTTTTAGTACTTGCAACAAGAGAGAGGGCAATCTTTCTCATCCAAGTTGGAGAGCATGGTGAGAAAAAATTCCTGAAACACCAGGTGGTTCTAGATAGTGACTGACTCCATGATTGACATTTGCACTAGAAGCATGGCCAGGGCTGAAGAGTCACTGGTCTCCTTCCCCACGGCCTCCTCCATGGCCACTGAGCCACCAATCCTGTGGTCGTGGAGACCTTAGCTTGTTTCTGAGGCCCACTTGGAGAAGGCCTGCATTGTGCTTGTCGAGAGAAGCGTGAATGGCCTGACACCAGGTGCAGTTACCCATGTTGTGCTGAGCCATTAGGGAATAAATACATGCATCACAGCCGTCTGTGGCAGACATTTTTGTCTGCACAACAGACATCATTCAAAACTTAAGTTTCTTTCGTTCCATATTGATTGTTCATTGACAAAGCGGGAACTGGAATACGAATGGAGATAATTCAACAACCAACATTTTTGGTAGAAAATAATGTGAAAATCATGCTTGAAAACTCTGAATCCTTGATTCACCGCAGGAGCTGTGAAGGAGGAGATCTGTCCATTTCTAGCAGAAAGTCACTTGATGTCAGGAGGGGTACAGCCAAATGACAACACCATGGTGGTGGGAAGAGACAAGCTGGAAAATGTCCGGAGACTAAGTTACACCCAGAATGACTGCCTGAGTATGAATAGTGCACTGAATACTGGTTGTTAGAAATTACTATTATAGGTTAGTGTTACAAGTGCTAACATCATAAGATAATCAACTCAGTATTTAAAATCAGATGCTATTTATCAACCAGCACCTCCCTTACATAACTGAAACTGGTAACAACTGACACTGTGGGATATTTGTGCTCACTCCATTTAGTTGGATTTTTACAAAATATTTATACACCCCCATTGCCCCCTCCATGTCTATTACTCCTGTGTTAATATTTAAAACTGTCAATTTGCCTTGAAACAATATTGGAGGCTATATATTTATGTCTCTTCTTTTCTTTCAGAGAGACACCGCGGGAATGAATTTCATTTTTTGCAACAACAGCTATGTAATTTGAAGGACTAGAATATATATGCTTCTACAAACCTCTCAGCTATGGACCAGAGAAGTGCTATTTCTTCCTCCTTTGGAAACTCTCACTACACTGTGCATTGTCATTATTTCCTTCACTAGGATATGACTGTATGAACCTATGAACCAATGAGAGTGGCAGACATACCTCTGCACTCCGCTATATTTAATATACCTAAGATTTTACAGTTTTCTTAGGCTTTACACAGTCTCACTGATTACGCTGCAGATGGAATTTTAGAAGGTACTGTTGCTTATTGTTAATCTCCAGTATAGAGGAAAACTACTTGAATTTGGTACTTTTATTTTTTTTTTCCATTTATTTCCTCTGGCTTCTTGCACTAATTTTTCATCACATTGCTTATTTTTATTTTTTTACCTATTACTCCTGGTGGCTTCTAATTCCTTATGTAGATACTAATGAATTTATTTACGTTAATAATACCTTGCCACCAGGTTTCAAGTTCACTTTTTTGTTTTTAATTTCTACACTTTTTTATTTATTTATGTTTTCATTTTGGTGCCGGTGGATGAGTAACATTCATTCTTAAATACCGGGTTGATCCTCTTAAGACTTTGGGAGCTAGAACACTAACCTATAGCAATATATGTGCAGAGTCCCAAAATTAAGACAGGCTCAGGCAGAATGGATGGGTTGCTCAGCCTATATCCGTCCTAATTTTCTAGGTTTCTGTCATTTCTGCACGCCATCTGTAATTTAGCAGTAGAACTATACAAATGTATGTGGCATATGAATTAAATGAGTTGCTCTGATAAATTAGAACATGTACCCTTTTTAGTATTTTGTATTTAAGATACGGTGCTTGGTGCCAAGACTCCACTCCAAATGAAGTTGCACTGTGCCACGAAATGCCAGGCTATCTGGGCCTGTTGGGAGTTTTCATGTTACTTTCATTTTGTTAATTTTCTAAGAATTTGCAGCTACAGTCTGTTCACTATTTATTTTGTGTTTTTCGTTGCATCTTTAGGTCCATGTGAATGGTAGCACGTCTGTGGAATGGATAAGCAAGGCTCGGCTTGTGTGGTTTACCTTATTATTATGGTCCTGTTCTTCTTCCTGGACACACACAAATGACTTAGTGGGTACTTGGGATGTTTTTGTGGTGTACATTACCACTGTGGTCCTGTTCTTTTTCCCGGACAAGATACAAGTGACTATGTGGGTGCTTGGGGTGTGTTTGTCCTCTTGTTAAGCATGGACATTACACAGTATGTTTTTCTCTTCTAAGAAGACTTGCATGTTTACAGGGACACTGTTAACTTCCAATGGGTTGATTTTGGTCCTTTGCTGACCAGTGTGTGTTTGTGGGGGTAACTGTTTCTATAACATACCTTGTACAGTTGAACAAAATAGGTTCCCTATCTTGGGATAGATATGGGTCAGGGCATGTAGCAAAGCTGAGGGGCTTGGTTTCTAAGAAGGTAGGCTGTGGGGTGCTTGGCATTAGTACAACTGAATTATGTGTTAAAAGGGCAATCAAACCACAGAAAGGGCCAAAACTGGCCTGTTAGGATGGTGACACAATCCCTTTACCTTTGAATAAAAATATGTCATATCAAGCCTATTGTTTTTAATGAGAGATTCAGTAAAAGAGTACTTTATGTTTCCTGGATTTGCTCTTGGTCAGTGTACTCTTGAATAACAGTTGTTTCTGAACCATCTTCTGTGTAAAGTACCATGCTTGTTAACTGTTCTGCCACACCACCAGAAGATGCATCGGCACCTATAACAGCACCTATCTGCAAAACTTCCTGAGCAGGACCAGTCCCCTCCACACTATGCGAGTATTCATCAGCTCCACATTGCACTTCCTCCTGTGGCAATTCTGTCACAATGTAATGGGTAGCACCCGAGGAGAAAGTGCCACTGGACTGCTGAGCCATTGCCTGGGCTAGCTCTTCTGTAACAATGATTTGCGATATCTCCCCAGAAGGTTCAACCAAGTCCATATGTTGGCTATGCACACCTATTGCATGACCGTCTGCTTCTTGCATTATTATCTGATGGCTTTCTCCAGTCACCGTGTGCACTGCTCCTTGATCATTTACTATTACCTGTGTGACACCTTCATTCATCAGTTGGTCAGCCGCAGCTAGATCACAAACAGCAAACTGTAAAACACCCTGCACTACATCCTTGAAGGCAGCCTGAGCACGCTCATGGGATGTTGACACTGAGGATGGGTGGATGACTTGTGTCACCACTTCAACTTGTTCTGAATCTTGTGAATTCCTCTCCACCTCTTGGAACACCTCCACTTCTTCGCTCATGGTGTCATTAGGCATATCAGCAACTTGTTGACTTACAACCTCTGCCGGGAAAGAATTTTCCTGAATAGATCCAGCCCTATCCTGCTGTTCTGTCCTATTTTCCACTTCACCCAGCTCAGTCACAGCACAAAGTAAAGCGTCTAATGCTGAGGGTGCATCTGAAGCATGTACTCTAGCCTTTTGTCCAGCTAACATCCCCTGGGTCATTACTTGCTGCACTATGGTGCCAATGGAATTATTGACTGTTCCTACTGTAATGGACTCATCAGATTCTTCTGCTGGAGCCTCCACTAAGACCACCTGGGTGGCTCCATCTGACAAATGTTCAGTGAGCATACTTCTCATGTGAGTACCACTTTGGGTTGTGGCTATAACTTGACCATCTTCTGTAATATGGACCACCTCAGCTACTTGGCCAGACATCGCCAAAGTCTGTAGTGTAGCTGCAGCAGCCTCCTCGACAGAGGCATCAATTGCAAAATCACCTTCAAACCCCTGAATAATAATAACCTGCTGCACCTGTTCAGATGACTGTGGCTGGTTTTGACTGCTTCTACTCATCTTCTCTTTAGCTGGGGAGGACTTTGCTGTTGTTGTGGTTGCAGTGAATGGTGCAGAAGTCTCCACAAATGTGGCTCCTTGACCCTTCAGCCGACATTCATATGATTTGAAAACAATACCTAGAAAATAAAAATAAATAAGAAATAGTTAACTGCCCCAGATTTATGTTCAAATATAGAAACTTCTGACATTAAACAGCTTTGTAAAGAGAATCTGCAACATACCGTAGGTAATGTTACATATATATGTTGTATATATATATATATGTATATACACACATACATATACAAACATATATATATATATATGGGACAAAAAACCTTAGTGTGCAAGCACTGAGGCAAGAGTTACCCCAAAGGGCACTGGCTGGGAAGCCAAGTTTCAAAGAAATATAAAAAAAATTACACATACTCCCATAATGCAAAGCATCATGGGTTATATATGCAAATCACCAGAAAATATTATGCTGGTTCAACTTTAAGCAGAAATGCAAGGTGCCAAAAGGCCTCTCACACAGTCTGCAAAGGGTGCTAACAAAAGACACAGACACGTGTTTCGTCCTACCAGGACTCATCAGTGTGCCTCGTCTGTATGACACCCCGGTGGAATGAACCAGCTAGCCTAAGGTGGTCTATCTGGATTGGGTTGTGGTGAGCCCAATAAAAACAAAAAACAAGTTAAGAGACAAAGAACCTTAGCACACAAGCACTGAGGCAAGGGTATTGGCCGGGAAGCCAAGTTTCAAAGAAATACAAAATCACACATATTCCTCATATGTATCATGGATATGTAAAATCACCACAAAATATTTTGCTGGTTCAACTTCTGAACCAGTATAATATTTTGTGGTGATTTGCATATACAACCCATGATGATTTGCATTATGGGTGTATGTGTGATTTTTGTGTTTCTTTGAAACTTGGCTTCCCAGCCAATGCCCTTTGGGGTAACCCTTGCCTCAGTGCTTATGCGCTCAGGTTATTTGTCTTTTAGCTTGTTTTCTGTTTTTATTGGGCTCACCGCAACCCAGCCCAGATACACCTCCTTAGGGTAGCTGGTTCATTCCACTGGGGTGTCATACAGATGAGGCACACTGATGAGTCCTGGTAGGACAAAACACTTGTGTATCTTCTGTTGGCACCCTTTGCAGACTGTGTGAGAGGTCTTTCAGCACCATGCATTTCTGCTTAAAGTTGAACCAGCATAATATTTTATGGTGATTTGCATATACAAACCATGTTGCTTTGCATTATGGGAGTGTGTGTGATTTTGTATTTATATAGATATATATCTATGTTTTTTAGAAACCATAAGAAAACATTTAAACATATAATTACAATGTGGTAACTTTGTTTAAACTGAACAAAAAATGTTCACACTTCTGTATCTGCATATCCTTTACAACTACAGTTTTGTCAGCATTAGAATGAATGCTGCATTTATAGGGAAAATAAACATGGTGAGATTAGGCATCATTAATGATTTCATAATTTTTCGCTCCTCCCTTATTGGTTCTTTCTCACCAGTGCATAATACACAGTGGCACCAGCTGGAGATAATGGACTCTGATGCCACAACCTGCTTGCATTTACTGTAGGTTCATCCCTTCCAGTATCACCTGTTACTCCAGCAGCATGTGTTGGGACAATTGTGAAAGCCTGCAACAAATGTATCTCTCTGTCCCTCATTATGGTGTTCCATCATTCTAAGGATCAACAGCTATGACCAAACTCAACCCTCCCCATAGCTAGAAACAATACCCAGAAACTTGTTCAGTTCACCATTAATGTACAGGGCGGACCTTCTCTGCAAGAGCTCTCAGTCAAGGACGGTTTGCCATATACTTTTTTTTATAAATTTCATTTTTATTATGCTTTTCCAACATATATACACAATAAGCCATTAGATTACATTCAGTTGATGTTCTTTTACATCTTGTTTTTACAGATATATATAGGTTAATAAATAGTTTGACTTACATATTCCATATTCTTCATTACATTCTTTAAATAAAATGGTTAGTATACTTTTTTTTAAAAACAATATATGTTTATCATTTTTAGAAACATATAATTCCATTGGAGTTAAACTAGGTCTTCTATATGTGTCCCTGAACTTCTATAAGGCCAGCTCAGTTCTATTTTCCTTATATTCTATCTGGTAATCAAACTCATATTCTTATCAGTACCTGTGCTATCTCTGCAGTAAAGGGCTGTACTATCTATTTACTTCTTCTGAATTTAAGGTGCTGTCTCTATTGGTTGGTGGGGGTGTTGTTCCAGTCACTGCTTTTAAACCCAGCACACATCCCTTTTGCGTTCATTAATGAGGGTAGACCTTATTGCCTCTAAATCTCCATATTATGAGGTGACTGGCTTATGAATGCCTCTTCCTCTTATTCTCAGAATATTAACCTCTATCTCTCCTTTAGTGGAATATATTTTCCTTCTAGGGAACAGAAGTGCGATCCTTTAACATACAGTATATTTGCCATCGAGGCCATCTTGTGGTAAACTTCTCACTTTGCTCATTTAAGTTATGTGTTATTCTTTCCATGGTGTATACTTGTTTTGTGATATCCCGCCAGTTCTGTATCGTCGGGGTCTTATTCATTAGCCACAGTTTTGTTATTGCCTTCTTTGCTGCTGTAATAAGCAGGAGAAGAAGGTATCTAGTATTTGGGCCTCTCAATGTTTTGGGGAGACTGAAGAAAAGAAACATCTCCATTGAAAACTGCAGTTGGGGGTCAAATATCTCCTGTAGTTGTGCTTGGAGGTTTGAAAAAAACAATTTGAGATGTGGACATGTCCACATGATGTGTGTGTGATTTGCTTTTGTTTCAGCGCATGTGTGCCAGCACATTGTTGTGCTGATGCTGGCAAAATGATTAGTAATCATGGGGGTTCTGAAAAATCTTGATAGATTTTTCCACACAAATTTGCATCATTGGTGCGAGCTTGTGACTTGTGCCGCATAGCAGCAAGCTTGTTGCCAGGTCTCTGGAGTAACCATATAGCTTGATTCTTGGGTCCACTGTTGGCGTATCCCTTCTGTTAGGTGTCTTTCCTGAGAGTTCAGGAGACAGTAGTAAAATGAAACTAAGTGTTCCTGCTGTTGGCTGTTGTTTAGTTGTATCTGGCCCTGGATCAGAGCTGGATACTGCTCAGTTATCCAAAGTTTTTTTGGTAGATTTTTAATGTAGTGACGAAGCTGCAAATACCGATAGAAGTCTCGGTGTGGCAAAGTGAATTTATTTTGAATTTCCGCAAATGACCTGGTGTTTCCCTGAAATATGATCTGCGGTATATACTTTAGACCAACTCCTTCCCATCCTCGGAACCCATCATCCAGAGTGTTTGGGGGAAAATCACCCAGGCCTGTGATGGGGCAAATAAGGGTTTGAAAGGAGGTCAGGCGTTGGGCTTTCTTGATAGTTCGCCAGATTTTAAGTTGCGATGCAAGCCATGGGTTTGGAGGCTGATTCACTACTGGCTTTGGTGTTGGTCCATATAATATTTGAAAGTAAGTGTGGTCTGTTATCAGGTCTCTTTCTATCTCTAGCCAATGTGGGTTAGATATCTTATTTTGCCGGGCCATTATTTGTGTTAGAGTTGCTGCCTGCTGATACAGTTGTAGATCTGGGAGTGCAAATCCTCCTTCCTGGCGAGGAAGGGTCAAGATTTTGAGGCGGACACAGGGTTTTCTATTTGCCGATATGAATCTGGATATCAACTGATCCCATTCTCGAAAATTTTTTGGGGGAATAAAAAGAGGAATATTTTGGAACAGGTACAGCGCCCGTGGACGTACCACCATTCTGACCAGATCTATCCTCCTTGCAAGGTTTAAAGACAAAGTTGCCCAGGAGTTGAGGTCTGCTCTTAGTTGTGCTGTGAACAATGCATGATTGCACTTAAAGCTATGTGCTGGAGTGTGCGTTAATGGAATACCTAAATATTTCATTTTTTGTAGGTTCCATCTTCCAGGGATAGTGTTTTGGGTGCACACTGAAGGGGTGTAATGAAATGTGAGGGTCTCAGTTTTATTAAGATTTAGTCTATATTCTGCTACCTGACCAAAGTTATCTAGTATTTGTTTTACTGCCTGAAGGGATCTGTCTGGGTTTTTGAGGTAAAGTAGAATATCATCTGCATATAGTGCTATGCGATGCTCCGCTTTTCCTATGGTAATTCCTTCTATATTTTGGGATTCCCGAATTTGTTGTGCAAGTGGTTCTATGAAAATTGCGAATAGGAGTGGGGACAGTGGGCAACCTTGCCTATTTCCTCTGTATAGGTGGAAATAACTAGAATGGTGTCCATCTACTTTCACACATGCTTGTGGGGCAGCATATATGTCTTGGAGGACTTTAATAATGGGCAGGGGAAAGCCTAATTTTTGGAGTGTTGAGTATAAGAAAGGCCATGCGACCCTGTCGAATGCCTTTTTGGCGTCAAGGCTCACCAGCACTGAGGGGGTCTTGGATTTGTTCATTTGGTGTACCAAGTGGAGGGTTCGCTTTATATTGTCCGTGGTGGTATGGGATCTCACAAAGCCTGTTTGGTCTTTGTGTATTAATAGAGGGAGAAACTGGTCTATTCTGTGTGCTAGTACACTCATAAACATTTTGTAGTCTTGATTTAGTACCGAAATGGGTCTGTATGATTCACAGAATTGTGGGTTTTTATTTATTTTGGGTATTACAGAGATGGTTGCATATGACCAGGATGAGGGGGGGTGGATCGCCTTCCAATACAGTTTGCCATATAAACAGCAGTTACGTAAGAACTTACCGTAACAGCAGAACTTCGAGAGAGGTTCCTGCAGTAGGTCTTCACATATAGGACTGCGCCCCCTGGCGTCAGGTCCGCACGGCAAACTTGTAGATAGCAATCAACAGCTGGGACCGCCCCCGATGTGACATCAGCCCAACTATAAAAGGGGCAGTCCCGCACCCACTCTCCAGTTCTTTTCCAACGGAGACCTAAGGATAAGTAAGGAGAAAACCAGAGTGAACTCCAAAGACCCTGCATCCACTCTAGTCCAGCCGGACTAGATAGGATGGAAAATAAAGCATCCAAAACCGGGAAGGAGGGAAACGAGACCTACTGCAGAAACCTCTCTCGAAAAGCTACTGTTACTGTAAGTTCTTACGTAACTGCTGTATCTTACTTCGAGAGGGTTTCTGCAGTAGATTCTCTATATAGGACTGAATACCAAGCAGTCCCAAAGAAAAATAAGGCATAGGTGCATACGGAGGAGGAGAAGTGGCAGAGTAATCACAGCAGAAGGCCTTGCAGGACCGCAAGTCCAAAAGCCAGTTCTCGTCTAGAGCCATGTCCAGACTGTAATGCTTAGTGAAGGTGCGAACAGACGACCAGGTGGCCGCAGCACAGATCTCAACCGTGGACACATTTCTGAAAAAGGCAGTAGAGGTAGCCACGCTACAGGTGGAGTGGCCTTTGACTGCCCCCCGGAAGGGACTTCCCATATTGCGTGTAGGAAAAATGGATGCAGTTAGCTAGCCATCGGGAGATGGTCTGCTTGGAAATACCCTTACCCTGGCACTGAGGGGCCAAGGCTACAAACAGTTGGTTAGATTTCCTAACCTCTTTAGTTATGTTCATGTAGTACCTCAGGATCCGGTGCACATCAAGCGTGTGTAGCAGCTGTTCTCCCCTGTTGGAATACTGTGGATAGTACACCGGTAATTCCATGCTCTGGTTCAAAGTGGTTTCTGAAACAACTTTGGGCAGAAAAAAAGGGTTAGTTCGAAGGACTACTCGGTCCTTCTGAAAAATCAAATAAGGTTCTTTACATACAAAGGCCTGTAGTTTGGAAACCCTTCTGGCCGAAGTGACAGCGACTAAAAACAAAGTCTTCCAAGAGAGGAAGCGCAAGTTGCAAGAAGAAGCTGGTTCAAATGGTGGTAAGGTCAGCTTCTCGAGCATGAAATTCAGGTCCCAAGGTGGACAAGGATTCTGGATCGGAGATTTCAAATAAAGGATGCCTTTTAAAAAGATTTTGGCAACCTCCATCTGAGCCAAGGTTTTGCCCTCCACTGGGAGGTGGCAGGCCGACACCGCAGAGAGGTGGACCTTAATGGAGGAATAACTAAGGCCCACCTCAGACAGATGTGCGAGGTACTCTGGAACCTGGGATGCCGAGCACGAAAATGGATCCCAGCTCCTTGCTTGGGCCCATATCATGAATCTCTTCCACTTCATAGCGTAAGTGGATTTAGTGGAGGGTTTTCTGGCCTCCACTAGAATGAGCACAACCTGCGAAGAGACCCCATAGTGAGAAATCGCTATGTCCACAGGTGCCATACATGAAGGTGGAAAGACTGAAGGCTCAGATGCACCAGGGTGCCCTGCTCCTGAGTCAGAAGGTCATGAGAAATGGGCAGAGGAACTGGAGACTCCAGTGTCAAGTGTCGGAGAAGAGGGAACCAAATTTGGCGTGGCCAAAGAGGAGCAAATCAGGATTGCATGGACCCCCTCTTGTTGAAGTTTCACCAGGACCTTCTGAATTAGAGGAAAGGGAGGAAAGACGTACAGAAACCTCCCTGTCCACGAAAGAGACAGCGCCATAAAGCACCATGCTCAGGAATGAGCAGAAGATGGGTAGTTTTGCATTGTATGGGGAGGCGAACAGATCCATCTCTGGTTGACCCCATCAAAGAAAGAGGTCTTTGACTACCTCTGACTTGAGCTCCCACTCATGGGCCCGGGCCACTGATCGACTGAGACTGTCGGCCAGGACGTTGGTGATGCCCAGAACATGAACTGTAGTCAGACAAAGGCTGTGCTGAATCGCCCAGTACCACAGCCTCATGGCTTCTCGGCAAAGAGGGTAGGATCTGCTTCCCCTCTTCTTGTTTATGTACCAGACAGTGGACATGTTGTCCATCTGTAGCAGGACAGATCCCGGAACCAGCAGCGACTGGAATGCCTGGAGTGCGTAAAGAACCGCCCTGTCTCCAGAACACTGATGTGGAGCATCAGCTCCTGACCAGACCAAGACCCCTGTGTTTTGTGAGACCCCAGATGAGCATAATGAGAATTTGAGTTGGAACTGTCGGAAGGAAAGGGACCCCCTTCGACAAATTCAAGAGATGATGCCACCAGTGTCGATCTCTCTGGAGGCTGTTGGAGATCATGACTTTTTGGTTCATGTCATCCGTCCTCTGGTGCCATTGGACTCGAAGAGACCATTGGGTGACCCTCATGTGAAGCCTGGCCATTGGGACTGTCAAAATGGCGGCCGCCATCAGACCTAATAAACGAAGCACCGAGTGTGCAGGGATCCAATAGCCTGTGCCACCAGTGTGGCTTGAGAAGCAAGAGTCTCGGCCCGATCTGATGGTAGGAAAGCCTTGCCCTGAACTGTGTCTAGTACAGCTCCAATGAACTGGAGGGACTAGTTGAGACCTGGGAAAATTGACCGTTATGCCCAGTAAAGCAAACAAGCTCAGGGTGAAAGAGAGAGCCTCTTTCAGGCTTGTAGGAGAGGGTGCTGAGGAGCCAGTCGTCCAGGTATGGGAAGACATAAATGCCCTTTACGGTGTAGAAAGGCCGCCACCACCGCTAGACATTTGGTGAACACTGGGGAAGAAAGGCAAATGGGAGTGCTCAGAACTGAAAATGTTTTTCCCGAAAACAAAGCTGAGAAAGCGGCGGCGGGCGGGAGGATAGAGATATGCAGATAAGCATCCTGCATGTACAGGGAGCACAGCAAAGAGTTTTGATGGAGCAAGGAAAGGAGCCCCTGAAGGGTCAACATCCGAAACTTCTTGTGTTCGACAAAGATGTTTAGTGTGCTGAGGTCCAGGATGGTCTCAGGTCACCCGTTTTCTTTGGAACCAGGAAGAAGTGGGAGTAAAATCCTCTTCTTATTAGGCGTAACGGGACAGGCTCTATGGCTCTCTTCAGTAGAAGTGCCTGGATCTCTTGAGAGATAATAGGGACCTGATCCCAAGGATAGAAGGACCGTCCTGGAGGTTGAGGGGTTGGGATTTCGCTGAATTCTATCGAGTGACCTCGCTGGATGAGCTGAAGCTCCCAGGTTTCTGCTGTGACGGACCTCCAACCTTCCAGGTGGAGGCCAAAACTCCCTACGACCAGTTCCTCCTGATGTACCGGAGGTAGTGGAAGGAGGGCAAAGGAGTCAGGACACCAAGGGGAGGGGAGCTTTGGCCCCAGAGGCCTGCTTTTGAAATTTGGACTGTGGGGTTTGAGCTCCTGATCCAGGTGTGCATTTCTTTGCCTGGCACTTAGCCTGGGATTTGTTCCACCTTCTTTGGTGGCGAAAGGGCTGCTTTTTCTGTCCCGATTTGTATAAGGAACGGACGTCCCTCAAGGAGCGTCCGCTCTCCTGCAGCTCGGTAATGATGTCTTTAGCGTTGCCGCCAAAGAGGATGGAACCCCTGAAAGGGACATCCAACAGACAAACTGCACATCCTGCACCAGTCCTGCTACACGAAGCCAGGAGAGGCGTCGGAGGCAGATCCCCGTGGCAGCTGCTCTCGCTACTGAGTCCACCCAGTTGTAAGTAGCCCGAAGGGCGTGGCGGCACGAGGATTTCCCCATCCTAACTTTATCCAAGAGCTTCTTCCTCAGGGTTTCATCTTGAACATCCTGGAGGTCCCTTTCAAGGTCCTAAAGAGAAGCTTTTTGAAAGGCAACCATGTGCGAGCTGTAATTGAGGGTAAGAATCGTACAAGAACAAGATGAATAAATCTTTCGCCCAAACTGGTCAAGTTGACATGAGTCCTTGTCGGGAGGCGAAGAACTCAGATGTTTGGGCTGAGCTGAGCGGTCATGAGCTGCCGTGATGACCACAGAGTCAGCCTTGGGATGGCAGTTCAGGTGAAAAATCCCTTCTGGGGGATAATAGGTGCAGTCAGCTTTACGGGAGACCGCGGGAATGGAGGACGGTTGTTGCCAGACTGTGGTAACTAGGTTTTCGTGAGGTCCCATCCATGGTGGAATGAGAATAGGGGCCGAGGTGGCCAGATCCAGGTGCTCCGCAAGGTGTTTGCATTGGGGATCAACCTCTTTGGACGGCCAACCACCAGCCACTAGAATTGAACGTAGCAAGTCTCCGAAGGAAGGATCCTCTGGAGGTGACTTTGGTGAGTCTTTTGGAGGAACCTCCACGGGAGATCTGGGGTACAACCCGTCCGAGTCGGAACTAGTGTCAGAGGAATCAGAGCCAGAAGGAACAGAAGGGTCTGGTTCAGTAACGCCTACCGAAATAGAGGTAGGGATTCTGGAGACAGGAGGCAGTGGAGAGGTCACTGTAACCAAGGGTGGCTCCCTCACCGGCTGTTGCAACTTCGACACAAGCTGCACTCTAGCCTCTTTCCACCAACAAGGGACGGACTCAAGTTCTAGCACCAAAGGAGGAGGAGGAGGAGGTGGTGGTTGATAACTCTGGTACTGCAGATAGTGCCAGGACAGATAATACGGGTACCCTGGGTAGCCCGGCGTGGGATGTCCTGGAGTAGGATAACCCATAGTTGGGAATGATGACGTCGGAAAGCCCAGCGTCTGAAAACCCGGCGTCGGATAGCCCGGCAACGGAGGCACCTGACCCGACGTCGGATAATGAGTAACCGACAGAAGGGCGCCCGCATGTGGGAATGAGGGTTCCTGTGGAATGAACCCAGATGAAGGGCCCACAGGGGGAGGTGCCGTGGAGCCCGGAGGGGGCATCGAGACCTGGAGCACGTCCGAAGTATTGGGGAGTGGAGGCTCCATACCTGGGTCCTCTGTCGGCAGTGGAATGAACTCCGGCGACGGAGGAAGGCCTGGCGAGTGGGGGGAGACATGAGGGGCCCCCGACGGCAGGTCTGATCACGACTTTGCTAAGGCAAACAGCAAAGGGTCGGGTGGTGAGTCTCTAGGGTGGAGGACCCTGGGAGACAACGGGTCGACTGGTCCCTCACTCTGTCCGACATCGGGGGCCAAACTGGAGCCCGATGGGAGAGTGGGCGGATCTACATGGGCGTCGGAGGAGCCGGCGTCCGATGGAACAGATCCGGCCAGGCTAGAGACGGCTGGGAGGTCGCCGCTAGGCTGATTGGTGGAGGCCGTGCGCCCTTCGCTGGAGGGGTGACTTACCAGCAGGATCAGTTGACAGAAATACCACCTCCAAAGAGGCAACTCCCGGCTGCCCGCTCACCTTGGCAGGAGTGGGAGAAGGGGCCCGGCCCAAAGAAGCGGACGGGGTGCCTGAAAAAGTACTCACGATTGCCAGCCTCCCAGATGGCGACGGACTCCTGTCCCGGCACTTCTCCTTACTTTTCTTTTTCTTAGGGGCCGGTGACGATGACCTTTCCCGAAGTTTTTGAAGCTCCCTTTCCATAGACGCCAAGCGTCGGGTCAATAGATGGGCCTCAAGGGACCTCTTGCACCTGGTTCTGGTCGCCTGACTGAAGGCCTGGCAAATGGAACACTCCTGGACGTCATGCTTCGAACTGAGGCAAAGGAGGCAGCGGGATCGGGAATGGTCATCCCCGTGCAGGATTTGAGCGCCGCACTTAGAACACTTTTTCTTCTGTCTAGAAGACATCAATTTGAAGAAAAATGTTTGTAAGAATTTTACAAGAAGCGAAGAAATACTTCGGGAAATACAACACGGACGTTAGCTGTTCTGACGTGAGCCGGACGTGACTGAGGCAACAGCGAGAAAGAAAAAATTACTCACCTTAGTAATGTTGTTTCTTCTAATGGAGTCTTGCTATATTATGACAATTGCAGTATGATCCAATCTTGGAACTGCCCCAGAGATGAAACAGTTAACTTTCCATGAAGCATGGAACTCTGAGCGTGAGCTCGGTTAGGAAGCTCTGTTTGTTGTGCTTCAAACATAAACTGTCAGATCTTTACGAGCTAAAACTCACTAAGGTTCTGTGTGGAAGCTGTAAACCTACACTAGCCAACTGGCTACTAACCTAAACACACATTTCCTGGTCTCAAACAAAGACTCAAGTCAGGAGACCCAGAAAATGAAAAACACAACATCAATTCACCCCAAAATAGAGGGTAAAAAACAACAAGGTGGGCATAAATGAAGTGCCAACTCTGTAAAGCCCAGCCACATCCCAAACGGAGGTTCTGAGAGGGCAGGTAGGAGGGAGGACATATAGCAAGACTCCATTAGAAGAAACAACATTACTAAGGTGAGTAATTTTTCTTCAAACAACATGAAGTCTTGCTATATTATGACAACTTCAGACTACACAGCAGTACCCCCATGGAGGAGGGACAGAACCTACTTAGGGAATAGGCTCCCAAGAACAGCTGTAGTTAAACCGAGCATCACTCCTAGCCTGGATGTCCAGGGAGTAATGCTTAGTAAAAGTGTGAACTGTTTTCCAGGTAGCTGCTTGACATATCTCTAGAATAGGGATGTCCCTGGCAGCAGCCAGAGAAGCAGCTGTACCTCTGGTAGAGTGAGCCCTCAGGCCTGAGGGGGGAACTTTACCCAACTTTTCGTAGCAGAATTGGATACAAGAGACAATCCACCTGGCAATGGATCTTTTAGTGGCTGGCTTCCCTTTACCAACCTCGCCATAAGTGAGGAACAGTTGAAGGGAGTCAAACCTGTGAACCTTGGTACGCCCTATGTAGTAACTAAGGGCTCTCTTCACATCTAGGCTGTGCAGCCTCCTCTCACCAGAGGAGGAGTGGTCAGTGAAGTACACTGGAAGAGAAATCGATTGATTAAGGTGGAAATCTGAAACCACCTTAGGTAGGAACTTCCTGTTAGTCCGGAGGACCACCTTATCTCTGTGAAAGGAGATAAAATCCGGCTCTACTGACAATGCTTGAATTCACTATACATCTGGCAGAGGTGATGGCTACCAGAAACACAATCTCCAAGTGAAGTACTTAAGCTCAGCTGAAGACAAGGGCTCAAGGGGGTTGCATAAGCTGAGCAATGCAAACATTAAGATCCCAGGCAGGGGCAGGATCCCTGAATGGAGGGTTGGTGTAAGCAACCCCTTAAAAACTTGGAAAATACAGGATGAGCTGAAAGAGAAGAGGATTTACCTGTTGAAATAAAAAGCAGACACAGCTGCCAAATGTACCTTCAGGGTAGCTGGTCTCAGCCCCAGAGAATTCAGATGGGACCACATAATCCAGGACTGTGGGAAGATCAGTAGAGTCTGAGAAATAGTTTTCGAGCACCATATGGAAAACCTTTTCCATTTGGAATTGTAAGTAGCCCTGTGGAAGGCTTCTTGAGGCCTTCAATATATTCATTACACCTTGGGAAAGGTAAATCAGTCAAACTCTCTAACTCTTCAAGAACCAAGCCTTGAGATTTGAGAGATTTGAGATTTGATACCAAACCTCGTCCCTGGGCACAGGTTAACAGATTGTGATTCCTGGGAAGGCACAGGGAGGATGGACTGCTAAGGACAGTAGGAGTGGATACCTGGGTTGTCTGGCCCAATCTGAGCTATCAGAATGACTTTGCAGGATTGGGATCTGATTTGACTAGCACTTTGAACAGGAGAGGAAGGGAGGAAAGGCATAGAGGAACTTCCCTTCCCAACTGAGGGCTAAGGCATTGAGGGGGAGTGAGCCAACACTGGGGGCCTGCAGCAAAAAAGAGGAAGTTGGTGATTGTTTGGGGCTGCAAAAAGATCTATCTGAGGGGTGCCCCATCTGGCAAATACTACTCCCAAGACCAGGGGATCCACTGACCATTCGTGATGGCCCTGAGAAATCCTGCTGAAAGCATCTGCCAGGACATTGTCCTTGCCTGGGAGGTTGACTGCCATAAGGAGGTGTTCAGGGAGAAGCCAGAGATCTAACTTCATCGTCTGGTGCACAGGGTCAGACCGACCAGTGCCCTTGCTTGTTGATGTACCATTGTAGTGGTGTTGTCTGTTCTGACCTGTACAATCTTGTTCTGAACAGATTTGGAAAAAGCCTGAAGTGCTAGAAAACTGCCTGAGCTCCAACAGGTTGATGTGGAGCAGAGATTCCTGGGGAGACCACAGACCCTGGGTGGTGAGGTCGCCATGTGAGCTCCCCCCAACCCAAGAGGGATGCATCTGTAGTAAGGATTAGGAGTGAGACTGAGTGACAAAAGGAACTCCTTGTCTCAGGTTGCTCTGATCCTGCCACCACTGAGGGCTTGGATCAGGGGTTCGAGTGCATGGGATCAACTGGTAAGAGGATCCTTTCTTTGAGACCAAAAAGCTCTCAAATGGAACTGGATGTCCCTCATCTGAAATCTTGCTCCCTGCACAACTGCTGTGGAAGGAGCCATGTGTCCTAGGAGCTGCAGAAAATGCCTTGCTGGTCGAGAAACCTGCAGGGTGAATGAAGAGGCCAGGGAGACTAGGGTCTTTGCCCTGTCCAGAGGAAGGAAGGCCCTGGCCTTCTGTGTGTTCAGTTCTCCGCCTATGAAGGTAAGAAGCTGGACAGGCTCTAGAACTGACTTCGAGAGATTCAGAAGGAAACCTAGAGAGGTAAGCAGTTGCTGCGTTATTTGAAGATGTAAACTGACCTGGTCTGGGGACTGGCCTACTATGAGCCAATCGTCCAGGTAAGGAAAGATGGCAATCTTTTGCCTTCTTAGATAGGCAACTGCTACTGCCAGGCATTTGGTGAATACCCTTGGAGCAGAAGTGAGGCCGAAGGGCATTGCTCTGAACTGGTAGTGGCCTGAGGGCAGCTCGAACCTGAGGTACTTTCGATGGGAGCTTCTGATGGGAATATGG
Organism: Neoceratodus forsteri; assembly: GCA_016271365.2. NCBI lineage: Eukaryota > Metazoa > Chordata > Ceratodontiformes > Ceratodontidae > Neoceratodus > Neoceratodus forsteri. Next base: position 494,675,325 of record CM057455.1, read on the forward strand.
AAGTAGGCATCCTTGAGGTCCAGGGAAGCTAGCCAGTCCCCTGGCCTTAGAGAGGGTAGGATAATTCCCAGAGTCACCATTTTGAACTTTGGTTTTAAAAGGTGCTTGTTTAAGTATCTGAGATCCAGGATGGGCCGCCATTCTCCTGTCTTTTTTGGGGTAAGGAAGTACCTGGAGTACAAACCTTTGCCCTGGTGTAGGGGAGGAACCCTTTCCACGGCTCTGAGAGCCAGGAGGGTAGAGACCTCTGCCTCTAGGGCGAGTGCCTCTGATGGAGTTGCAGGTGGAAAAGATCTGGTTCTTAGCTTTGGAATTTTTTGAAGCTGAGAACCAGTCCTGTTTACTACTTCCAGGACCCACTTGTCTGATGTTAAAGACTTCCAGTCCTGGACAAGTAAGCCACCCTGCCCCCTACAGGTAGAGAAGAATCGGCCCTGGCAACCCCATCAGGGTGCCTGCTTGGCAGGGGCTTTGGGCTGAGGGGTGGAAGCAGGCCTGCTTGTACCCCGTCTGCCTCTCCCTCTAAAGAACCCCCTTTGGGCATAGGCAGAAGAGGAGCTTTGGTTTGGTAAAAGGCTCACAGTGAAAAGGCCTGCCCCTGCCTTGGAAGCTGCTTTTGAGGAGTGGCCTGCCTTTCCTTGGCCTGTGCACTCTATAGGTGGTCCTATATTCATCCATTTTCTTCATGTAATTTCTCTGTTTGCTCCCTGAACAGAGAATTGCCCACAACAGGAAAATCCATGGCCTTAGACTGGGTATCCTGAGACAGGGTAGTACATCTGAGCCAGACCATCCTGCTAGAGAGCCACAGATGTAGCCATGACTCTTGGATGAAACATCATTAGAGTCTACTGCAGCATGAAACTGCACCTTGGATGCCTCAATACCATCCATAGCCACCTGTTCCAGTTCCCTGGCAAGCTGGTCAGGGACTTGTTTTGCTAGAGCCAGCACAGTATCCCATCTGGATTTCTGGTACCTAGCAGCATAAGCCATATAATTTGCCTGTCTGAGTCCCAAAGATGCTGCCATGTACTGTTTCTTTGCCATAGCATCAATCTTCCTGGAGTCCTTCTCAGGGGGGTGTGAGGCTAGGGGAATATTAGCCTTGTCACAGGCTGCAGCCTGCACTACCCCCACATGGCTGCATTGTTGAGTGAGGAAATCAGTGTTGGAAACTGATAAGGTATACCTCTTGTCCATCCTTTTATCCACAGGAGGTATAGTGTGAGGAGTTTTTAAAACTTTTACTGTCTGTTTCCGAAAAAATTTATGTAAAGGAATAGACAGTCTCCTAGACTCTGGAATACCCATCATTTCTACATAGTCAGGCTCCTCTTGGTCACCAACAGCTTCCTCAACAGGGAGCTGCAGAGTTTCAGCAACTTTCTTATAAAAAATGAAATGAGAAGGGGACTCAGAATGGGAGGAGAAACCCCTAAGGGTCTATCTGGAGAGATGTCCAGTTCAGTGGGCACATCCAGATCTTCAAAACCATATGCACTCTCCTCATATTCCCCATCCCCCTCCTCCGGTTCATAAAAATCCTCAAAATCATAATCTTGAACCGATGGAACCGGCCGAACCGAACGCCTCCCTGATGGTGTCGGTTCGGTCGGATGGGAAAGAGACTGGACAATTTGAATTGCTTTAGCTATTTCTTCAGCAGTTGGGGAGAGAACTTTTGGCTCTACGCTAGCTGACTTTCTAGTCCTTTTTGCTGGAACCGGCCCCTCAGAACCGGCTTTTCGTTTGCCCGAGGAAGTATCGCCCTGGTCAGAGGGCACTCCTTCCGGTTCGGTTGGTACTGAACCGGGCTGGCCATCTGGGTCAGTGGACTTTTTGGCCTCCCTTTCCTTGACCCTACCAACTCTCTTTTCTATGGTGGCAGCAGGGAAATTCTTACAAATCTGGCAATCTGAATTGGTGGTAAAACCCCAGACAATAGACACAGGTAGTGTGTGGGTCAGCCTTAGCAAAAGCTTCCCCACAAACACTACAGTGCTGAAATCCAGTGGGTCCGGTTTTTCTTTTGGGTTTCTCAGGCATAATGCCAGCCTAACCAAACTTGCCCATTTATGGCAATCCGCCAAGCAAGACACCCTTATCGGTTCCCAACCGTGTCATGGGTTGTGGAAAAAACCGTAATGAAATCCGTTTTTTTTAGAACCGATAAGAACCGGGAACCGCACTCTAAAAAGGACTAGTAATCTTACAAACAACCTGATCGGTTCAAACCGAACCGATAAATGTGTACAAGTTCCACACAGAAAATTCAATATAAAACCTATCTATTACTTACGTTACCACAGACAGAGCTTGAACCGACCGGGTTGCGGTTTAATTTCGGTTAATTTTCCATTGAAAACCGATAAAATAACACTTTTTAAACCGACAAATGAACCGAGCAGAAGGAGAAATCTCCAGAGCGACTGTTCAGTGAGGCGGAGTAAAGAATCTGACAGTTTATGTTTGAAGCGCAACAGACAGAGCTTCCTAACCGAGCTCGCGCTCAGAGATCCATGCTTCATGGAAAGTTAACTATTTCATCTCCGGGGCAGTTCCAAGATTTGATCATACTGCAATTTTCATAATATAGCAAGACTTCATGTTGTTTGAAGACGTGAACAGCGGGCGCGGGCCCGCCCCTTTTATATTCGGGCTGACGTCATGACGCCCCAACGTCGGGGGCGGTCCCTGCTGATGATTGCTATATTCAAGTTTGCTGTGCGGACCTGACGCCAGGGGGCGCAGTCCTATATGTGAAGACCTACTGCAGGAACCCTCTCGAAGTACGATCTGTATATTCTATGTAAAGATTTCTGTTGGACTTACAGGTCTGAAGAATTTCAATCAAGTGACAAAACGTCACTCATCTTCATATTTACCTTCAATGATCTTAACCAACATGTGCATTAACTTGTACTACAATAGTACAATTTTGGAGAACCATCTAACTACTGTGCTACTAGTACAGTAGTAAAAGAGGCCTCAAGCAACATAGTTAAGAACAAGTTGTCCCTCAGTCTTTTGATCCAGTCCACATTATGCCATATGTACAGTGCACAACAGGCTGCTGCTCTCCCAGCACTGAAGTTGCACTCCCCTTCCTCCCAACAGCAGCAGACAAATTTTCAATGCGCAACAGGCTGCTGCTCTCCCAGCGCTGAAGTCGCACTCCCCTCCCTCCCAACAGCAGCAGACGGATTTTCAGCGCACAACAGATACCTGAAGATGCTCCTTTCCTTTCTGGACTACTCAGTGTGGCAAAAGACATTTTTACAGTGTTTCCTTCTGTGTTGGGAGGACAGGGACTGATTGATTCTGTGCCTGCAATGAACTCTCAGAATCACTGCAGGCTGACTCAATCTTCCATGGTGCTTAAAGCACCTGTAGCTGCGGAGCCTTAATTTTTATGATTTTGTGGGGTACTTTAAGAGTGTGTGTTGCTGGGGTTTTGGGAGTGTTTCTGTAACCCAGAACTTTGGGAATAGTTAGGGGTGTGGGAGTGTTGGTCTTGCTCAGTGAGTGGGATGTTATGCTTGTTATTGCACAGATGTTGTCCCTTTGCAAAGCACGGGCTAATTATTCTGTTTAAGTGCTCTGTTACAGACCTTTAGGGACTGATGCATGTGACCGTGAGAGTGCTGGAGGACGTTGCTATTGTGTACCTCCCTCCCTGCTGGTCGTTGTCCCGATTCCCACCTTGACTTCTGCATTGTCCCATTACATGACCCCTTAATCCTTTTTACTCTCTCCACAGTCTGCTGCTCTCCTGGCACTGAAGTCACACTCCCCTCCTTTCCAACAGCAGCAGACGGATTTTCAATGCACAACAGGTACTGGAGGACGCTCCTTTCTTTTGCCCCTTTCCTTTCTGGGCAGCACAGTGTGACCCTCGTCACATGATTGTATCACGTGATCCCCACCGACTCTATCTCCCTATACTCCCACTAGCAGGTTATAACACCCGACCACTAAAGGTCGCTATATAACACCACTGGGGGTTGTAACATTTTAACTCTCCCACTTCTTACACTCGTATCTTAACACCTCACTTGATTAAATTTACCACCCCACACATCCCATCTCTCCTGAAGGCAGCCTTGAACCTGTTTCCCCAGTGTCCCATCTCTATACAAGCACTGTGTTAATCCACAAGGACACCCAGACTGTTAGGAGGTTCCTTCTCCTATCTTGCTGTTATCCATCATGTTATCTAGTGGCCAAAGGGGGTATTACATCTCCTGAACCAGGTCACTGCTACATTACTAAGACAACTTCATTATACTGTACCTTCTCAGCCAGCATCCACAGACCTAGCTGCATTCTCTTATTCCTTATCTCGACTGTCTGATATATTACATTCCCTTCCCCCTCTGCATTGTCAGTGTAATCACTGCCTCTACCTAATTGCATTTTTCTGTACATTACACTACTGCTTTTCTGTCCTCATCACACCTCTTACGAGTCTATGTACATTATCCCATAATGCTATTATCCACACTCTGCCTGCTCCCTATATTCCACCCTATCACCTCCCTTTCCCCTTCTACGTCCCCTTGGACCCTAGCTCTACCTCTATTCCCTGTTTCAGCACACTGACTACACTTTGTCATAATTTCACATAAGCCTTACTATCAACACCCTATCGCTTGACCTGGTCCCATTTTCCTTTCCCACCTTCTGAATCTCTCCTGCCATCACTGAAACCTGGTGTAATGATAACCACGACCAGGAGATGGCCATACCTGGCTACAACATATTCAGAAGAGACAGAGCAGGCAGGAAGGGAGGAGGAGTGGCACTCTATGTGAAAAATGACATAAGGGCCACAGAGATCCAGGAGGAACAAAATGGGGGAGAGATACTGTGGGTTAAGCTGGAAAGGAAAATGGGGACAGCCATCCGCACAGGTGTGGTCTATAGACCACCAGCCCAGGAGGAAGAAACAGATAGGAGTTGATGCTAGCCATCCAAAGGATGGCAGACAAGAGTGAGTAGTACTGGTTGGAGACTTAATATTCCAGGCGTGGACTGGAGCATCCCAGCAGCAGCATCAACTAGAGCAGATTTATCCTGGACTCCTTCAAGGTGCCTTCCTCAAGCAACTGGTCATGGAACCAACTCGGCAGAAGGCAATACTGGACCTTGTGCTCCAAACAGGGACAGTGTGATGGGGTAACAGTGGGGAGCACCTGGGAAACAGTGACCACCAGTCATTGTGGTTTGAAATCACAGAAAGAGCAGAACCAAACCACACAAAACACGTATCCTGGATTTTAGGGGGCAGACTTTGGGAAAATGGGGAGATACTTGAAAAGAGGCATTAAGGAATGGGACAGGAATCAGGGTTGAAGAACAGTGGGCAGTATTTAAAATGGGGATTACAAGAACAACAGAATTATGTATTAAGCAGGTTAGCAAGAGGAAAAGGAAGAGGAGACCATTATGGTTTTCCAAAGAGGTAGCAAAGAAAGTGAAAGCCAAAAAGATTGCATTCAGGCACTACAAAAAGACACAGGCAGAAGGGGATAGGGAGAAGTACCAGGAGAAGCAAAGGGAGGCAGGGAGGTCAGTAAGGGAAGCCAAAGCTCATACAGAAGAACACATTGCAAAATCAGTGGGTAGAGGGGACCAAACCTTTTACAGGTACATAAGTGAAAAAAGAAAGACAAAAGGAGGGATAGTGAGACTGAAGGGGGAGGATGGGAGCCGCGTGGAGGATGACAACAGTAAAGCTGACATATTGAACAGGTATTTCTGCTCAGTCTTTACTGAGGAAGAGGAGGGTAATGGGTCTGAAGGAGTACAAGGGGTGAGAATGGTGCAGAAATGGACACAAGTCCCTTTACACGAGAAGGGTCCTGAAGGAACTGGAAGTAATAAGAGTTGATAAAGCAATGGGGCCAGATGGGGTGCACCCAAGGTCCTTAAAGAACTAAGAGGTGGTGGCTGAACCTCTGGCTATCCTGTTTAGCGATCATTGGAAACAGGGAGGTACCCAAAGACTGGAGGACAGCAGATGTAGTCCCCTTATACAAAAGTGGGAACAAAGAGGAAGCAGGGAACTACAGACCAGTCAGCCTCACCTCGGTAGTGGGGAAGATCATGGAAGCACTACTGAAGGAGAGATTGGTGGAACATCTGGTTGTCAATGGACTACAGGACCCAAGGCAGCATGGTTTCACCAGGGGAGGTCATGTCAGACCAACCTCATTGAATTTTTGACTGGGTGATTAGGGAGGTGGATCAGGGAGGAGAAGTGGACATGGCCTATCTGGACTTCAGCAAGGCCTTTGACACTGTGCCACATAGAAGACTATTACACAAACTGGGGAATATGGGTGTGGGCAGGACAGTAGTGTGGTGGGTAGTAACTGGCTGGGTGGCAGGACACAGAAGGTGGTGGTAAATGGCTGTCCTCCACAGAGGGAAGAGTGACCAGTGGGGTACCACAGGGATCAGTGCTGGGACCAGTCCTATTCAACATCTTCATCAGTGACATGGCGCAGGACCTAGAAGGCAGAATTTCACTGTTCGCTGATGACACAAAGCTCTGTAACAGAGTAGACACACCAGAGGGTGTAGACAGATGAGAAGCGACCTGCAGAAACTTGAAGAATGGTCAGGGGTTTGGCAGTTGAAATTCAATGCAAAGAGTGCAAGATAATGCATATAGGGCACAAAAACCTGGCACAATATATCCGTTGGGGGTGAGGATATAGCATGCACCAAGCAGGAAAGGGATCTTGGGGTTATCATCTCTGATGACCTCAAGGTAGGAAACAGTGTGACAAGGCAGCAGGTAAAATAGGATGCTGGGATGTATAGGCAGGGCATTACCAGCAGGAAAAGGAGGTCATAATTCCGCTATGCAAGACACTAGTGAGGCCCCACCTGGAGTACAGTGTACAGTTCTGGAGACCATACCTACGTAAGGACATAGACAGGGTAGAGAAGGTTCAGAGGAGGGCAACAAAGATGGTGCATGGATTGCATCACAAGTCCTATGAAGACAGGTTGAAGGAACTGAACATGTACTCCCTGGAGGAGAGGAGGAGAGAGGATATGATAGAGACATACAAGCATCTTACAGGGAGGAACAGGGTGCAGAAAACACTATTTTTAGCGAAAAAGATGTTCCAGGACTAGAGAGCATGGGATGAAGTTGGAGGGAGGACGATTCAGAGGAAACATGAGAAAGAATTTCTTCACAGAACGGGTGGTGGACAAGTGGAACACCCTGCCAGAGGAAGTGGTGGGGGCTGAAACAATCACGGGATTTAAGAATGCATGGGATAGACATAAAGGAATTCTGGAGGTCAGGGTAGGGTGCAACAGACTTCTAGGAAAACAAACTGAACTTACAAGCTCAAATGGGCAGACTGGGTGGGCCATAGGCCCTTATCTGCCGACACTGTCTATGTATCTATGTAACACCTCACTCATGTGCTGTGCTGCTAAGACTAAAAACACAATTAACTTTCTCTCTTTCACCCCCATCATATTCTCACTCACACAAACCTAACCCTGGTATAGGGGTACCAAGCTAAACTATCTCATAACTCTGCTACTTCTATCATCTGGCAACATTAATCCCAACCCAGGCCTTTCCCCCTCAGACTCTTCAGACCTCCTTCGTAGGCTAAAACTTCTCCACCTCAATATAAGAAGCCTCCTACCCAAAACTGATCTGCTCCAACCCCTCACTATAACCGTCACTCCGGACATACTTATCCTTACAGAATCCTGGCTTAACCCTAAAATACCGGACAGTACTATCTCCATACCTGGCTTCTCACTCTCTCAACAAGATCGCGTAGGTAGGGGAGGAGGAGTGGCTATGTACATCTCCTTATCAGTCCAATATACTAACATTCTAGCTACTGTACATCCCTTCCAGCAGCTTACAAGGCACTCATACTAAGGCTGTCGCTACTATTCTCAGTTACTATCTTTGTGGCTGGGGGTATACTGCCGCCCATGCCTCCCCACATCCACAGTCACTGATCTCATAACCAGTATTGTGTCCCATAGCTCCACAGGAGAACTCTACATAATGGGTGATTTCAACCTAAATTGGCTATCCACTATCATAAATAAAGCCCGAAATGACACAGCCGCACATAACGTAACACAACTGACTCAGGAACCTACCGACTAAATCCTAAAACACTAAATAAATCATTCTCTCATTAATTGGGCCCTCACTTCCCATCCACACCGAATCATCTCAGCTGGCATCCTCCCTTATGCCTTAAGTGACCATCACATGACTTACATGGTTGGAGAAGTCCACAGGCCCAAGGCTCCTCATAAAATCCTGTTAACTAGAGCCTATAAATCACTGGACCTCACCCCTCTCCTCCATGACCTGGCCTCCACACACTGGTCCTCCATCTTTTTAGCAACTCTGTTGATGTAGCTCTGGATTATTTCCAAGATAAATTCCTCCACACCTGGAACCAACATGCCCCACTTAGGCACTCTAGAGTTCGTGGACACTGCCTCCCCTGGATCTCACCAGAATTACTGGCTTGCCAACGTGCTCGTGACCAAGCCTGGAAGGTTTATAAAGCTTCTAAGCAACCTAGAGATTTCCAAATATATCGGACATTTCAAATCTCTTGTACCAAGGCCAATAGGCTTGCCAATGAAGAATATTTCCAATCAACCTTCCAAACAAACATAAATCACCCCTCCATATTTTGGAAGGTTGTACACGCTTTGTTCTCTCTCAACCTATATGACCCCCAATCCCTCTCTTAAATTTAAACAACTCTTTAATATCTGACCTCCCAGCAGTCGCCTCTGAATTCAATTCCTACTTTACCTCCTGCACCTCTGCCCTCCTATCCTCACTCCCTTCTCCTCCCTCTCCTCTCCTCTTTCACTATTCCTTAGCTCTAATAAATAACAGTTATGTAAGAATTTACCGTAACAGTAGATCTTTGAGAGAGGTTCCTGTAGTAGGTCATTACACGTAGGACTGTGCACCCTGGCGTCAGGACCACACGGCAAACTTCTAGCATGCAATCCATAGTGGGGGACCACCCTGGCGACACATGACAGACGTCAGCATGATACTATAAAGGGGGTGGTCCCCAAACCCACCCTACAGTTCTCCTGCTGAAAGACCCTGAAAAGGAAACAGGAGAAAGAAGAATACTCCTTGAGCCCTGAGCTGCTGAAAAAGCACCCTGGGAAAGGAAAGAATAAGCGGAAGGTGGGAGGCAAAAATATGACCTACTGCAGGAACCTCTCTCGAAGTTCTGCTGTTACGGTAAGTGCTTACGTAACTGTTATATATCTTACTTCAAGAGGGTTCCTGCAGTAGGTCATTACATGTAGGACTGAATTCCAAGCAGTCAAGAAGAGACAGTTGGAGACTGAGGTCCAGGAGGCAGAAGAGTCTGTAGATCAAGACCCCAGTTAGGACAATAGGCCCTGAAGAATGGCCAGTCCAAAGCCAGCCCTGCGCCTAGAGGCGATGTCCAGACTGTAATGCTTGGTGAAAGTATGGACGGTACTCCATGTGGCCGTGGCACAAATGTCAGAGGTGGACACATTCCTGAGAAAAGCAGTAGAAGCGGCCATGCCTTGTGCATCTCCTTGGTCCGTGAAATGTAATAACACAAAATCCTATGCACATCAAGGGTGTGCAAAAGGTGTTCCCCACTGTTGGGAGTATTCAGGATAGTAAACCCCAGCAATTAGATATCCTGGTTTAACGTCGCCTCAGACATCACCTTTGGAAGAAAGGAAGGGTTAGTCGTTAGAGCCATCCTGTCTGTGTGGAAAATTAAATAAGGCTCCTTACAAACGAGGACCTGAAGCTCAGAAATCCTTCGAGCTGAGGTAATGGCAACTAAAAATAGTGCTTTGCAAGAAAAGTAGCACATATTGCAGCTTGCTGCCAGCTCAAAGGGCAAAGTAAGCTTCTCTAAAACAAAGATCAAATCCCGGGGACCGGACTACAGACCAGGCGTTTTAAGTGGGATTCCGTGAAGGTTTTGGGAGACCTCAACTGAGCAAAATTGTTGCCATCCACCAGAAGGTGATAGGCAGAGATAGCAGAAAGATGAACTTTCAGTGAGGAATAGCTGAGGCCCAAATCAGATAGGTGCAAGAGGTAGTCTAGGACCTGGTGCACCGGGCAACAAAAGGGGTCCAAGTCCCTGGCAGTCGCCCAAACAGTAAACCGCTTCCACTTCATTGCATATGTCGTTCTGGTGGAGGGTTTTCTGGCTTCCACCAAAACTTGGGCTACTCATGAGGAAATCCTGAAGTGTGACACCGCTACGTCCAGAGGTGCCACGCATGCAAGTAGAGAGATCTGAGGCCCGGGTGCACCACGGTGCCCTGCTCCTGAGTGAGAAGGTTGTGCAGGAGAGGTAGAGGTACTGAAGGTTCCAACGCTAGCTGCTGCAGCAGAGGGAACCAGATCTGCCGAGGCCTGAGAGGAGCAATGAGAATCATATGTGCTCCCTCCGCTTGGAACTTCAGCAGGACCTTCTGAAGAACTGGAAAGGGAGAGAAGGCATACAAAAACATCCCTGTCCAACAAAGTGACAGCGCATCGCGCCAAAAAACACCACGCCTGGGAACGAGCTAGCAAAAGCTGCGTACTTTTGCATTGAATGGGGAGGCAAAGAGGTCCAGTTCTGGTCGACCCCACTGGTCAAACAGGCTTTCTACTACCTCTTGCTTCAGTTCCCACTCGTGAGCCTGCACAGTGGTGTGACTAAGACTGTCTGCCAGAACACTGTGAACGCTCGAGACACGGAGTGCTGTCAAGTACAGATCGTGCTAGACTGCCTGGTACCACGCCCGCATCACCTACATAGAAACATAGAAACATAGAAACATAGAAGTTGACGGCAGATAAGGACCGCAAGGCCCATCCAGTCTGCCCATTTCTTTTTCTACCTTATAAATGTGCCATCGGCCTTTGCTCTGTCAGTGACCTATCTATTCATAGTCATTTGTATTGCTCCCTTATGCCTATCCCATGCCTGTTTGAAGCCCTGCACTGTATTCATAGCCACCACTTCTTGTGGTAAGCCATTCCATGCATCTACCACCCTTTCTGTGAAAAGATTTCTCACATTCCCCTTAATCGGCCTCCCTCTAATCTCATGCTGTGTCCTCTTGTCCTGCTATTTTCTTATATTTAAACATGTTAGACTCTTTCACCTTGTTTATGCCCTTAAGGTGTTTAAATGTCTCGATATCACCTCTCTCCTCCTTTGCTCAAGGGTATACATATTGAGCTCCGTTAATCTGTCCTTATATGTCTTCTGATGCAGTCCCTGCACCATTTTGGTTGCCCTTCTCTGGACTGCCTCAATTTGGTTAATGTCCTTGTGAAGGTGTGGCCTCCAATACTGCACGCAGTACTCAGATGGGGCCTAACCAATGTCTTGTACAGAGGATTATTACCTCCCTCTTACGACTTGTGATACCCTACTAATACACCCTAACATCCCCCTAGCCTTACCTACTGCTTTAGAGGTCTGCTTGGATGATTTTAGGTCATCAGTGATGATGATGCCCAAGTCTCTTTCTTCCTTTGTGACTGCTAGCAACTCCCTCCCAGCCTATAAGTGGTTTCAGGGTTTCTCTTCCTATGTGCATGATTTTGCACTTCTTGCATTAAATCCCAGTTGCCACTCTTCTGACCATTCTGCTAGTTTATCCAGATCTCTTCTCATTCTGCCCACCCCATCTGGATCATCTACTCTGTTGCAGATCTTGGTGTCATCTGCAAACAGACAAGCCTTACCCTCTAGTCCATCTCAGAGGTCACTAATGAAGATGTTGAATAGGACTGGCCCCAGGACTGATCCCTGAAGTACCCACTTGTGACTTGCATCTCTTCTGACTGTATACCATTTACCACCACTCTCTGTTTCTGCCAGTCAACCAGTTTGCCACCCAGTTGACCAACTTCTGACCCACCCGAGCCTACCTAGCTTATTTATCAATCTTCTATGTGGAACAGTGTCAAAAGCTTTGCTGAAGTCAAGGTAGGCGACATCAACTGCTCCCCTTGGTCCACCACTCTGGTTACCCAGTCAAAAGAAATCTATGAGATTAGTTTGACAGGACCTTCCTTTGTAAACCCATGCTGTCTTGGATCCTGTGCCCCTATGGATTCCAGGTGTTGCACTATCCTTTCCTTAAGGAGTGCCTCCATAATCTTGCCCACTACTGAGGTAAGACTGACCGTCTGTAGTTCCCCGCCTCCTCCTGCTACCACTCTTGTGGAGTGGGATCACATGAGCCTTTCTCCAGTCTTCTGGGACCTCTCCTGTGCTCAGAGACTCACTAAACAATTCTGCTAATGGCTCTGCTAGTTCCTCCTTTAGCTCCTTAAGTACCCTGGGATGTATGCCATCAGGTCCCATTGCCTTATCCACCCTGAGCTTAGCAAGCTCTTGTAGGACCTTTCTTTTGTGAAGGAGTAGTGCTCACCTCCCTCCCCTGTGTCCATGATGCTGAGCTGTGGGCCCTGCCCTACCTTCTTCAGTAAATACTGAGCAAAAGTATCTATTTAGGATAGATGCCTTACAGGGTCCTCCTCCTCACATGCTCCCTTTTCTCCATTAAGCTTAGCATACTCCTCTGGACTTTCTCCTTTCACTAATGTATCTATAGAAAGTCTTGTCACCTTCTTTTACTGTTCGTGCTAGTGTTTCCTCAGTTTGGGACTTTGCCTGCCTTACTGCCTTACCTGCTTCCCTTAGGGCAGTTTGGTATGCCTCCCTATCTTCATCCCGCTGTGTTCCTTATATTTTCTGAAGGCCAGCCTTTGGCTCTGACCTTTCTGCTACTATATTTGAGAACCAAGTGGTTTCCTTCTTCTTTGCACTTCCTTTTCTGTCTAACACAATGGGATGTTGCTTCAAGTATTGTATCCTTAATGCTTGCCCACTTTGCCTGTACCTCCTCACCTGTGTTTCTTTTGCCAGGGCTAGCTTAACTCTGTTGGCCATCTTATAAAAGTCAGCTCCTCTGAAGTCCCATATTTTTGCCTTGGAAATGGGATGATTTAGATGTAGTAGCCAAATTGAACCATACCATGTGATGGTCACTGGCCCCAGGTGACCTTCTACCTGGAGATCTGTGATCCCTTCTTTGTTAGTCAGTACTAGATCTAGGATAGCCCTGTCTCTTGTGGGTTGCTGTACCAGTTGTTTGAGGCCTCCTCTGCAGGGAATCCACTATGAGTCTAGTTCTGGCAGATGTTCCTGCTGGTATTGACCAATCTGTATCTGGCATGTTGAAGTCTCCCATTATCAGAACCTCCCTTTAGCTGTCATGTTTTGTATATCTTCTAACAGTAATGTGTCTATGTCCTCCTCTCTGGTCTGGGGGCCTGTAGACAACCCCAGTTCTTATGGCTGTCCCATTACCTGTTTCAGGGTGACCCACAGTTCTTCTGGCTCCTTATGTATTCTGAATTTCTGTAGCTTTGATATTTTCATTAACATACAGGGCCACCCCTCCCTTTTTGCACCTCGGTCTCTTCTGAACAATACATATCCAGGTACTGAAGTCTCCTAAGTGTGGTTACTGGTAAACCACGTCTCACTAATTGCTACTATGTCCAGTTTAGCTTCTGACATTATTGCCTGCAGGTCTGGGATCTTATTTCCCAGGCTGTGAGCATTTGTGTACATGATTTTCCATTGGCCAGATTTTGTGTGTGTTAGTTGTTGGGTGAAGTTTGGCATTACCCTGTGCATCGATGGCGAGACAAACCTTTTTCTTACCTGGTGATGCAAATGAATGGCAAACACGCTGAATTCCTGTTTGACCACTAGCTGAGGGGAGGGGTGTTCTTCCCATTCGACGATGGGGTGCTGCACCTCTCCCCATTTGCTAGTTTAAATATTCTGCAAAGACGCCAAACTTCTGCCCCAATGCACTGACTCCTCTTTAGTCAGATGCAGTCCATCAAATTTAAAGAACTTTCGCTCCCAGAACTGTTGCCAGTTCCTACAAATCTGTGTCCTTTTCCTGGCACCAGTCCTTGAGCCACGTGTTTAGCTCCCCTATCTCCCCTTCTCTGACCTTCCGGTCCATCTGCTCCCTTCTCCCAGACTGGCAGGATCTCAGAGAAGGAGATGCCGGACGAAATAGATGATAGTTGTCACCCAGCCTAGTCAGGTGTTCCTTGGTCTCCTCAACTGACCCGGCTGGCGAGATCATAGTCCCTATGTGTACTAGGACATCAGTGTTTTCTCCTGCTTTGTGAACAATTTTAGCAATGCGGTCAGTGTGTTCCATGCTGATGTACCTGGGAGACATCTGACCATCACCCTGGCTGGAGATGGGTATCAACTCCCGAATCATGGAGTCTCCTATGATCAGAAGTTTTTGGATTTTGTGCTTGTTTAGTTTTGGTTCCTGATTTGGGTGAGTATTGTTGTGCTAGCTCCTGTGCACGAGTGTCCTGCTCTGCAGTGTCTTCTGCCTCTTTATTTGATTTCAGAGATAGAGGCAGATACCTGTTTGTAGTGTTTATATGGTTTTTGGAGGTAACGTGTTGGAGAGCAGAGAGTGATGGGGCACCTGATTTGCTCCTCCTAACCAACCTGCCAACCTCCTGGACCAACTACCCTCTGCGGTCGAGTTTTTCTGTTGGATGCTGGGGAAATGGCGGTGGTTCTTATAATGTATTTCTCTTCAATATGAAATTTGAGGCGTGCAATCTCTGCCCATGCTGCCCGGAGCTGAGACCTAAGATCTCCAAAGGCTCAGCATGTAGGACAGTGTCCTAAATCCTGTAAGACTGTCCTTCTGAAAATTGTTCCACAGTACCTGCAGTTAATGAAATCCATTCCAAATAAGTTGCTGGGTTTGTAACCTAGTCAGAGTAATTAGAAGGAAAAAAAATGCAAGTAATGGTTTAATTGTGCTTTGTTTAACTTGTTATAACAAGTTAAATTACTAGTGCCCTGTAAATGAGATCACCTTGTGGAGGCCCCACTGATCCGCCCTTCCTGTTCTGCCACAGGAAATGTTACAACTGTGGTACCCTATAAAAGGAGTGTAGTGTGGGGTGGTTGGGGATGGGGGTGGGTGGCTGGGCCCTTCCCCTGCCAAAAAAGAAGAACCACGGACGAAAGAACAAGGAGGTAAGAGCAGAAACAATCAGTCAACAACAAATGCAGTAACCCTGAAAGCTTATCCTAATGTTAGATAAAACTGTAAAACCTGTAAAGCACCACCTGTAATAATTTCAGAGAAGATATACCCTGTAAGAAACACTTTGCTCCAGAGAAAAATAAAGCGGTAACAGAAGATATACCTTGCAAAAGACAATTTGAATCAGAAGATTACAGCAGTAATCTGTTAGCACACACCTGTAGGCACACCTTGTAATAATGCAGAAGAAGGTATACCAGCAACAACAATTTGAATCAGAGAAAAATAAAGCAATGAAATGTTAGCAACAAACAGTAGCAATCCCTGTGAGTAAAAAATAAAAACACCACCACACAGTAAATCTGCTTAGCCAAACTAAGTCTTAATCCTTCTCCCTTGCTCTGGTAAGTTTCTCTACTCTGCCTTTCAAGCAGTCTTAGAAGGAAAGAGCTCAGGTGAAGCTAGGTGCCTTGGCCAGCAAACCAAGTCTTCTACCTCCCTGCAAAGGGGGTACGATCAGGTGTCTCCCTGTTTCTTTATGTACTAAACCGTAGCTGTATTGTCGGTCTGGACAAGGAGCATTCCCGGGCATAAGAGGGTCTGAAATGCCTGAAGAGCACAGAGCACAGCTCTTATCTCCAGGACATTGATGTGCAGATGCACTTCCTGTGGTGACCACCTCCCCTGAGTCTGGTGGGCTCCCCAACCCTGACTCGAGGCATCCATAGTGAGGGTCATAGAGAGAGAAGGGGGGTGAAATGGGGCCCACCAAGTAGAGGCTGGATAACTCCTGCCACCAAAGTAGATCCCTCTTCATGCCATTGGAGACCATGACTCTGTGGTCCAGGTCGTCCAAGCGCTGATCCCACTGGACCATGAGTGTCCACTGGGTTACTATCAAGTGCAGTCTGGCCATCAGAACAGAGGGAATGGCAGCTGCCATTAGGCCCAACAGCCGAAGAATAGAGCGAGCTGTGACCCAACAAGAGTTGCAAAGGCTTGCAGCTTCAGGGTATCTGCTCTGTCCGGAGGAAGGAAGGCCCTGCCCTGGACTGCATCCAGCACCGCTCCAATGAATTGGAGGCGCTGGGAGGGTAAAAGGTTGGACTTGTGGTAATTCACCATGATGGGGAAAAAAGGTATAGGGTGTAGGAGAGAGACTCCTGCAGACTACCCTGAGATGGGGCTGACAAAAGCCAGTCATCCAGGTACGGGAACACATAAATACCCCTGCGGCGTAACACCACCGCAACCACAGCTAGGCACTTGGTGAAAACCCATGGTGCCAAGGAAATGCCAAAGGGGAGAGCCTTGAATCGGAAATGGTTCCCCTGGAAAGTGAACCTGAGGTAGCAGTGGTGGGCCGGGAGGATAGGGTTGTGCAGGTAGGCATCCTGCACTGCACGTCCAGCGAACAAAGCCACTGATCCTTGAGGAGCACAGGTAAGAGTCCCTGGAGGGTCAACATGCGGAACCTCTTGCACTCGACAAAGAGGTTTAGCATGCTAGATCTCCCATCTTTTTGGGCACCAGGAAGAAGTGGGAGTAATACCCCCTTCCTTCCTGTGCTGGAGGAATGGGCCCTATGGCTGACTTGGACAGAAGAGCCAGAATTTCCTCCTTTACCAGAGGAAGATGACTTGATGGGCAGTGGGACCTTCCTGGAGGATTGTCCGGAGGCCTGTCCAGAAGCTCTATTGAGTGACCTCTTGCAACTATCTGCAATACCCAAGCATTTGTGGTGATCTCCTCCCACTCTTTGAGGTGGAGGGCAAACCTTCCCCCCACCTAGTTCCACCGGAAGATCTGGAGGAGGTGGAGGGGTCCCCCATGAGTCAGGAGGTGGAGGGGAAGGCCACTTGATGACCTCCAGCGGTTCTCTGGGATTTGGCTGGGGGGGGAATGACACCACCGAGCCCATGGCATGACGCTTACCCTGACATCTGGCCGGGGGCTGCTTGTTCCACTTTCGCAGTGGGTGATGAAAATGTTGCTTGGGTTTGAAACCAGAGCAGTAGAGGGAGCGGACATCCCGAAGGGACCTGCTGCTATTTTGTAGCTCGGTAACAATGTCCTTCACATCACCCCCAAACAGGACGGGTTCCTGCAATGGGGCGTCCAGGAGAGTGGACTGGACATCTGGCACCAGACCCGCTACATGGAGCCATGCAAGCCTTCTTAGGCAAATGCCCGAGGCAGTGCAGCTGGCCACCGAGCCAATGGAGTCATAGGTGGCTCATAGGGCATGGCGACAGAAAGACTTTGTAAGCCTCACTTTGCAGAGATGTCTGTTCCTGAGATCTTGGTCTGGAATCGACTGAAGCTTTGACTCCAGATCAGCCAGGGAGTATTTCTGGTAAGAAATCATGTGGGCCACAAAATTTAGTGACCTGAAAGTGCAAGTGGAAGAGGCATACACCTTACGGCCATATTGGTCCATCTGCTTGGACTTCTTGTCCGGAGGAGAGGCACTTAGGTGTTTAGGCCTGGCCGATTTATCTTGGGCCACAGTTATCACTACGGAATCAGCTTTGGGCTGCACAGTGAGATGAGAAACCCATTCCTGGGGATGACAGGTCCTGTCAACCTTCTTGGAGACTGCAGGGATGGAAGATGGCTGCTGCCAAATGGTGGACATCAGGTCCTCATGCAGCCCCGTCCACGAAAGGATGGGCAGGGGGTCTGCATCTGAAATGTCCAAGTGTTCCGCAAGCCTTTTCTTTTTGGGTCTTGCTCCTGGGTAGCCCAGCCGCAGGCAGACTGGAGGAGCTCAGCAAATGAAGGGTCCTCTGGAGGAGACTTGGGGGGTTCTTTTGGCTGGAACTTAATAGGGGAATGAGAGCCCAAGCCAGCTGAAGAATCCAAATCTGACCCTGAATCTGAAGATACAGGCCTGCTGGGGGAAGAGGCCTTATCCAATACATCCTCCATGACCTTGCTGCCAGGCAAAGCACTGGGGGGGGGGGGGCATCTGACAAGACTCCCTATCTGACAACATGGGAGAGGCTCCTAGGGACTGCCTTGGGGGCCAGTGTGAGGATCATAACTGGCTCCGGGCAAGCAAGCTCCTGGAGGAGCTGAGATCTGGCATCCTTGCACCATGAAGGAATGGTCCCTTGAGTATCAGCCTGCGACCTATCTGGAGCTTGGGGCTGCAGAGGGGAGGTAGAGGCAGTGGTGGAGGCTGGAACCCTGGGTACCCCAAGTGAGGGTATGAGGGGTAGCCGAGGAGTTGATAACCAAAGGGGTAGTAGCCCTGTGGGTTGTACCCCTGATACAAATGACCCTGTGGCGGGTACCCGGGCGTATAAGCGGGCGTTGGGTAACCCGACAACGGACACCCTGGCACCAAGTAATAAGGATATTGCAGCACAGGGTAG
This sequence comes from Neoceratodus forsteri, assembly GCA_016271365.2. Taxonomy (NCBI): domain Eukaryota; kingdom Metazoa; phylum Chordata; order Ceratodontiformes; family Ceratodontidae; genus Neoceratodus; species Neoceratodus forsteri. The sequence goes on from CM057455.1 coordinate 494,693,864, forward strand.
CTGGAGACCATGCCCAGAAGACCAGCAGATGGAGGGGCAGATGGTCCTGAAGGAAGCAGGGCCAAGGGACAACTAGGCGCAGATGGGTCCATCATCAGGCCTGTATGATCCGGGATCCCAGTTGGGACCTGAGAAGGACCTGGTGGAAGCTGAGGCATCAGAGTGTGAGGAGTAGGCAGGGCACCCAAAGAGCCATCAGATGGCGGGGGGCGCGACTGGTACACCAGCCATCACCGGGTCGGGAAGGGCATCCACCGGTGAGGAGCTCCTATGAGTGGGGTCCCCAATGGGGTCCGACACTAGGGTATCAGGCATCGGAGGCACCAAGGAGCCCGATGCCTGGTCCAAAGTGTGCAAGGGGGATCTAGGAGAGGTGACCCTGTCGACAGGTCCGCTGGAATAGTGGAGGACCCAGCAGTAAACAGACCCGACGTCAGGGAAGATACCCCCAGAGAAACAACACTCACCTCCTGGTCAGAATCAAGGGAGAGTGAGGGGTCGGGTAGGATCAGAGGAGGTGAAGAGTCTCAGGAGGAAGAACCCTTGTGGGAAGAAAGTGGGTCTGGCAGCTGGCTCTGCCCACCATCGAGGAATTTGAAAGAGTCTGACGGGAGAGCCTCGGCTGAGGCGGTCATCAGGCTGAGCTTGACCGGCCCGATGGCCGTGACCGGTGGGCATCGGAAGGACTCGGCGTCCAACCATCGATCCGGGTCGGGCGGACAGCAGACGAGCTGGAGTGGCCGTATCGATCAAGCCGAGTATGCTTCAGATGAACCGGAGGGCAACTTACCAGCCGGAGAACTGACCACAGACCCAGATGAAGCATCCTCCTGTGAGGAGCACCTCTTCTGCCCTCTGACCATGGCGAGAGGGGGAGCCGGTGACAGGGCAGGAAGGGCACTTACCAAAGCAGAAGACCCACAGGAAATTGCATTGTCAGTCTGGCAACGCTGGACAGAAGAGGACTGGTCCTGGTGCTTCTCCTTCTTTTTGCGCATTGTGGTGGAGAAGGAGGAATGTTTCTGCAGCTCCTGTAGCTCTTTTTCCATCTAAGCTAGGTGCTTTTTGAGCAGGTGGGCATCGAGGGCTTTCTGGCATTTGACTCGTGTGGCCCTGTTGAAGGATTTGCAGACCTCACAGTTTTGGACCCAATGTTTGGTGCCTAGGCAGAGGATGCAGAGGGAGTGTTCATCCCTGTGCAGGATCTGGGTGCCGCACTTGTCGCACTTATTCTTCGGGCGACATGACGGAGAAGACATGCAATAAAACAATTACAACTGTGAAAAATAAGAAAAAATAAATACTTATGTGACAGAATGGTGGTCGACTGGTAGCAGAGTTCATCGCAGGGTACGACTTACACAGGTCAACGGCAGGAAAGAACTGGAGGGTGGGTGTGGGACTGCCCCCTTTATAGTGTCATGCTGACGTCCTGTTATGTGATGCAGGAGTGGTCCCCCACTATGGATTGCTACCTAGTAGTTTGCCGTGTGGTCCTGACGCCAGGGGGTGCAGTCCTACATGTAATGACCCACTGCAGGAACCCTGTTGAAGTAAGATCAATGCTTCCTCTAAACAAGCCTCCTTCTCCTCAGTATCCCCCTCTGCCATTCTGAAAGCTCTCCTTGCCCTAAACCCCTCTAAAGGCAGCTCACCTGATGGGCTAGATTCCAAGCTACTCTGCCTATCCTCCCCTGTCTGCCCTCCTAAATCTCTCCTTCTCTTTAGCTTCTGTTCCAACCGCCTGGAAGCATGCTATTGTTCTTCCACTCCCTAAGGGTGGTGCCCTCGCCTCTCTCAGTAACTACAGACCTATATCTTGTCTCCCTATCCTTGCTAAATTACAGGAGCATATGGTCCTCTCACAGCTCTCTACTTACCTCACTCGCTCCTGCTTCTTCACTCCTTTCCAATCTGGTTTCCAAAAGTACCACTCTACCACTGCTTCCCTACTTAGGCTCACCGACTCCATCCTCTCAGGGATGTATCGTGGCCTATAGACATCTGCTATTTTTGTTGACCGCACTAAAGCTTTTGACACAGTTTCCCACCCCCTCCTTCTAAACGATCTCTCCTCAGCTGGGCTATCAGACTCGAAACTGGTTCAGGGCCTACCCCATAGGTAGGACCCAATCATTTAGAACTGACAACTCTATATCCACTCCCCTCCCCATTAACACTGGTGTGCCCCAGGGCTCAGTGTTAGGACCTCTCCTATTCTCTATATTCCTAAATGACCTTCCTTCAGTCTGCACCACAACCTCCATCCACATGTATGCAGATGACACTGTCCTGTATACCTCCAGCCACTCTCCAGCTTGACTTTGATATGGTTCAGCACTGGCTATACTCACATCAACTCTTTTTAAACACCAAGAAGACCATCTCAATGACCTTTGGTACAAGGCAGAGACTCTCTCGGCTCCCCTCCCTTCATTCCTTCCATAGACTAGACGGGACAATCCTGGAGGACACCTCCTCCTTTAGATACCTTGGGGTTTGTCTTGACCAATACCTCAACTTTTCTGTGCATGTGGACGCCATCCTGAAAAAACAACACTCCAGCTAGGTGCACTGTACAGGGACCGTAGTTGCATACCACTATTGGCTAGGCATGTACTTGTCCAAAACATTATACTAAATTTTCAACTACGGTGATGTAGTCTACAGTGCTGCTACCAAGACTACCCTAACAAGACTGGACACTCTCTTCCACTCATTCTGCCGCTTTGACTCCCCCCACCACTGTGATGTTTACAAATCTCTTGCATGTCCCTCTCTCAAAAACAGGCGACTTTAGTGCTAAACTTATCTCCAAATTCTGGTTTGGTTCTCTTCCTTCTTACTACTCCTCCTCTATATTCCTCCCTCTCCCTCCCGGAGATCCCATGACACCCGAACCATGGTAGTCCCTTGCCTATCAACCACAATTGAACAGGCTGCTTTCTCTCAACACTTCCCTAAACTATGGAACTCCCTCCCCGAACAAATTAAATACTCCTCTTCCCCTTCGTCCAGCTCTACATCTCTACACAACTTCCTTCGTTTCTCCTACTTGCAATTGTGTTTAAAGTTACTCCCTCCATCTCCATGATAGTCCGCCCTATTGTCCACTGACTCGGAACCCGATCTAGCATTTCCTAATGCAGTTGAGTTATTTCTGCTTATAAGTAGTGTAAATGCTGATTTTGCATTCCCTAACGCAGCTGAGTTATCTCTGCTTTTAACTGTAAATACTTAAGCACTGCTACTGTTAAGCTTATTTTATATGTAATGTTATATTAAGTATGCATCCTAAGTAGAATGTCAAATATGTTTGCTACTCCCTCTCCCTTTTCCCGAATGCAGTATGGACTCTCTGTATTATCTGTTTATTCTTAAGCAATTTAATCGCACCTCAAATGTTCTATGTATATAATGTATATCTAAATATGTATGCTAAGAAGTATGTTAAACATGTTTGTTACTCCCACTCCCTTTTCCCCCCAGGATGCACCTGGAAATGAGCAAATTGTTGCTCAGTGAGCCTTTCCTGGTGAAACTTTTCAATAAATAAAATATGGTGTTGTCTTTGAGCCCCTGATGAGTGTCTACAAAGTAATATAAGTATTTTCATTGATCGTGCTGACCTTTTTTCGACGCTGTGCAGATATGATGACTGTTGAAATACCGTGCACTATCTAGTCCATACACTGAGCTGCTGGGCTTCTGTTTTGAGATTGATGCCCACCACTCATTCTGTAAAGTAATTCTTCCTGACAATTCCCTTGATTGTAACCCCTTTTAGCAGAAATATATTCTGACATCATTAGATTTATCACCAGAGTATTTTTAATTTCCTCAGATATGGTTAAAACAGCTTTTATTACTTGTTTTCTAATTAATGACTCAAGTCAACAAACATGGCCCCACTAGCAAGTTTCAAAAATTTCCTCTGGTGAGGTTACTCACTGACTGTATAAAGTGAACTCATACTGTGGATGTATCACAATGATGAGAACACGTTTTTGATGGTAAGCACCACAGCACCAACCCAGGATTTTCAATATTATTATGATCGGTGTAGCAAGAGAGCTGAAACTTTTAAAAACTTCAAAAATATATCAATACCGAAATGAAATAAACTGAAAATAGAAATGAGAATATCAAATGTTTGCCAGAAACTATTTTTACTAAAAAACTACAGAATGACATTTTTTGCCAATTAACAAATACCGATCCTTTAAGTAACCATTTTAATTCAGAATATGTTCCACATCCTTTCCTGAACAACAAGCAGAGCACCCTGGAAAGAATAGGGAAAAAAATCCTCTGAAAAAGTCTAGGGATATAAAATAACCATTGCTTGCACATGGTCACTAAGAACAGGCCGTACTGCTAAAATGGTAACTTTCACATAATGCTGCCTTTCCAGCTCTTTTAATAAACCAAGGGTTAATATATTAAGTGCAGCCTGCGTTGGTAACTTCTCATGGTTAACAATATACTTTCATTTTGTAGAGTTAGTGCTATGCATAGTAAATGCAGCCTGCCCCCCAGAAAGGGAATATTGCATCTGTTAGTCTACGCAAATGCTTTCTGTGGTCTGCAATTCAAAGGGAAGTCCCGGGGTGTAGAGTTATCCGGTGAATCCCTTGCAGCACTGATTATTATGCCATTTTAAACTGCTGACTTAATCTATTTGAATCCAGAGGTGGGTTAAGCCACTTCCCTGACCGTTAAAGTAAACTGCATGGGTAAATACAGCTGTCACTAAGGGGTGTGATGAAGCTTAACTACACCAACATCTTAACCTTAGCTCAGTGCAACCCTAGCTATTCTATCACAGTTCATAAATGTGATTGCAGGTCCGTCTTTTGATTCAGCAATTTAATAACTTCGAGTGCTGTCAGTACTGCTTTGAAAAATGGCTCCTATAAAACATAACGGCCTCAATCAGATTGTAAAGATTCACCTACTGAAGATTCTTCCATTTCAACCTTAATGAATTAACGCTGAACTATGTAGAAGTTCAAGTGTCATTAAAACTAATGTGAACATGGACTGCAACTTCAAATATTAACAGGTGTATGACAGAGTTACTAGAAAAACCCAAGAAGCACAAAACAAATGTTAATAGTCCCAATTTTCCTGACCTTTTTTTGTCACACCTATCAAAGTACAATATTTGGATGAAGTTAAACACTATTTAGTGATTTTATATTGCCTTTGATATATTGTTACAGTTACTACATTTTCCTCACATCAGGTAAAGTAAATAACTGCTGAATTTTGAAAGTCTCATATGCAGTCTCTTAACATGCTTTACTGTAGGTTTGTCAAAATTAAAGAAAAGGTGCGCTTCTCTGGAACACAAACCTTTTGAACAAAATGACATTACCGACTACAAAAAAAAAAATGCTGTAAACAGGGCCTACAGAGGGAAGTTCCTTCTGTAATGACATCCATAAAATATACAAATGGCACTTTTAGTACCATCCTGAATATGGCATTTTCTGTGCTCTACACACAATCTAAATGGTTTGATCATAGAGCATAATACTCCATTGGGTTTATAGAACAATCAATGTTCCATAAAATGATGTATTTATCCAATAGCAGGCTCAGCGGTTACTGGTGTATGACACTGTAGGACACTGGTATATTGCTCAGCAGCACACACACTTGCGCACACACTGTAAAACTTATCTAACATTACTTCAACAACTTCATCTCATCTGTGTCAAGCAATTTGTTGAAGCCCAGGCTTGGCTTCAAAAAACTTGTAATAAAAATTCATGGAATTTACTGGAGAATGAAACCTGATAGCAGCAGAGAGGTCACATTGCATCTCTGCTAAGGGGGCCAGGGGTCACTTACAGTTCTCCAACAGATAGTATATTTCATGCATCGCCTAGCAGATAAAGATGGTGCTGAAGAGACTTAAGAAATGCCTAATATGTTTAGAAAAGTCATCGGTGTTAAATAACACGTGTGTGTGCTCTCTCATTCTGTTATCACACTCCATGTCCTCTGGTTGACTCTGTTTTGTTGTTAACATGAATGGCGATGACCTTTTAAATGCCCAGGTCAGTATGTAAACATACCTCCAATAACTCATCTGGTACCAGTATGCTGTACCACCATCATTATACCTGGCCTTACAGCTTTTAAGAATGTGTAAACTTAGGAGTTTAGCAGTATGTTAGACAATATAACCATCATTTTTCACTTGGTAGAGAACAATTGTGTTCTTCAGTAATACACTCATCTGAGACCTACGTACGTGGATTTGGGTTATGATTTATTCATGCAGTAGTCACTTGCCAACAGCTTAATCTCTTACAAAATAAATCAATTTCATTGTTGTAATAATTAAGAATTTGTATTTTCTACTTACAAGATTGAGCAATATTGCAGGTCTACGCTGATTAATTGGTTGTAATCACTTAATTGCTTGTAATCACTTAAGTAGCAAAAATAGCTTTTTTGTAATTATTTGTTTTCAATTTGGTACTCATTTTTCACATCATGAAAGCAGAAAAAGAAAGGAAATGTCATTTCTAACATAGTAGGGAAATTATATGCTGTAAAATATTTAAAACAATGTTATTTTATTCCTTCAGTCATAAAACAATAGCCACTGGTTGCATCCCTGCTACGATTAATTGAAAATGCTACCTGACTTGTTTTAAAATAAGGCCTCATTAATTCAGAAAACACAACAATCAATTATGAAAATACATGACAGTTCTCCTTATTGTTCATAAAAAGAATACCAGTGTTTACACAAAACCCAATACTGAAGTGTGCGTCCCGTGGGGCCACCAGTGATGTCACTACTATTGATGCATTTTTCATTCCACAGTTTCACTTAAAAGGACTCAAATGATTTTCTCTTGGCAGAAACTTACTTAACTCCACTAGAAAATTAGCTCTATTAAACTGGCTGTCCAACTGCTACTAATTCACATCTGATGATGTTAGATGCTGCTGCAGGTTCACAAATTACCATTTCTGCAACTTAAGTCTTTGAGCTCCAAGAACCAATATAGGCATGCCTAAAAACTGCTGATATTCCTAATGAAATCATTTAGGCATCATGGAGGTGTCTCAAATAAAATCTTGTAAAATGTTGTCTTTTTCCCCATTATGTTTCTGTTCCTCTCTCCCCTGGTCCCTGGATCCTGTGGCACTCTCCCAGACCCATCACTGACCTTCTTATGGCCTCCTTACTGGTTATCCACCACTTTCCCAGGATCCCAGACAGTGGTGGGTGGCCTACTATGTCGCAAAAGACTAGTTTTAGATATGACTGCACTCACCCCAGTAAAAAGTATATATAACTCAGATTTCTTTATCACAGAAATATTATTTTCATATATCATTCTTATTTATTTTTCTTTCAACGGTTCACAACAGAAAATAAGCGCTGTCATGTCAGTCATGTAGTGCCTGTGAGGGTGCCAGATAGGGTGAAGGCATTTTCCTACAGCTTTTCCTCCCAGGGTGTCAGTGTGCAATGGCCTCACTATATGTTCGCATTGATAGGAACGCATGCCGGTGTCTGTCCACAATCTTTCCCCATCTGGTGCGCTCAAGTGTGCTACCACTTTGTCTCTGCCTACTGACAGTCTCACAGTGAGACACAGAATTCCCCCCACCCCAAGGGAGAAGAGATGTCCCTGGGATACTCGATCCTCCCTATCCCGCCCAGCCCCCCAACAACCAGTACTTATTGAAAACCCCAAGGAAGACCCCACCACTGATTCATCAAGTCTCAGGAGACACAAAACCCCATTTTTTTCCCTTCTGCTGCTTTAGGGTGTGTGGTGGGTTGGAAACCCTAACACCATATTTCCCTAATTTAGTTGCATTAAGTTGAACTCTAACTGGTGCATTAATGCAGTTTTTTGCAAAGCATATATGTGTACACACACACAGTATATACTGTACAGAATAAAACACCATTCAGTGACTGCAGTAAAGGACCATTAAAATCAAATTTACAGTAAACAGAACCTGCAGCTGGGCTCAAACACTAACTGTTAGTATTTTAATTATCAGCTAAGCTTTCAGAAGACTAACATCTGCTCATAGGCAAATGATAGCAGCTGCTTATGTACACTAAACACAATGAGAATTTCTATAAATATTAAAATGAATCATATGTTGTGTATTCATCAAAATCATTTCTCCTGTAAACTAGTCACAACTGTGTAGCAGGCAGTAAGTCTTGTTTTGTGGTCAGAGCTCTCTGTTGTAACTTCTCAAGGTTTGACCTCTTCAAAAGGATGAGATTCTAAGACAACAAAAACAGTTTAGCTTGTAAATTGAAAATGTTTACTGAGGGTACTGGGGTCACGCTCTGCCAATATGCTGTTAGTGAGTGCTAACAAAAACAGTATCAGCAATAAGTTTGAGGCAAAACACAGTTGGCCCCCCAAGGACAAAGTATTAATGCCATTTTTTCAAACGTATGTTAAAGTGTGTATTGATCCCCCCTCCATTTATTGAAGAAATTAACTATTAAAAGATTTAAAAAAAAAAAAAGGACTAAACTATTTATTTATTTAGTTTTTGTTGACCGGGTAAGTGCACTAGACAAATCCTGCCTACTTCAGGCACGACCCAGGGGGAAGGGGATACAGATGAATGTCAACTGACCTTGAACCAGATTAAGCTGCTGCTAAGTAAGTCAATTGCTAAGTAAAATAACAGTAAGCTTACATGATAGCCTAGTTTATAATATACCAGGGTGCTTAATAAATGCGTTTGTTAGTTACTTCACCTAATTCTTAAAGTCTTTTAACAATCTACACATACATATAGACCTGTACACATCAGCAAGCAAAAAAGTTACTCAGTAAATTATGGGATCAGCTAGAACCTATCTGAAGATCAGAAAAAAATAAAACACCATGGCCAGCCAGCTTTAGGCCTGTTTTGGTCTTGTCCCCATTCAAGTCAAAACAGTAGTACCTTTTGCAAGTACTTAGGCATTTTTCCATGAATCCATTCATTTGCTTTTGCCAACTTCAATTAAAAGTGAACTTGTTCAGTCAATTGCATAGCAAATTGCTAAATTGACTAGGAAAACCAAAGCTAAACAAACAATACTATTTTGCGTAATACTATGAGTAAGGTTTCAGATTTAGGACCCTATCCACACAAATGGCTTTCCATAGTCTGTGGCTATGTGAAAGTTCATTTTTTTAATTACATTTTTATTAGAAATCAGAGTAAAACTACAGCATTTCATATTAGATACTGGTTACATGAAGATAAAACAAACATTGTAAAGATAACCCATACAACATATGCCAATATCACACAGCAGTGACAAAGATTAAAACCCCTGTAAGTGTGGCTAGGGGGACCGCAATGATTCTTAATGGTCTCGTTCTACGTAATAGAGTTACTACACTGCAAACTAACTCCTCTACTATCTACAGGGATAGGAGCAGTACATTAAAGTGTATGTAGCTGTAGGAAGAAGCTGAAGGTGGAAGATGTTGAGGACAGAAGGGTGCGTATGTCGCATAAGACAGCTATCCACTCTATGGCTTCATTCATATCTCTGTTGTGCTGCTGGTAACTTGCACACAGATGATAAGACAAAATCTCCAGGTCTCATAAAAGCTTTCCAGTGCTACCGCAGGCTAGCTGTTTATAGATGGCCTGGAGGGTACTCTCACCCACCCAACAAACACTGGTTGGTTTCAGTCCATCCAGTACCCTAAGATTATATTTTTAACAACTGTGAGAGGGACACTGAGTTACAGCTGCTTGCTCCCGGGTTTTGTAATAAGATTATCAGGTGGAAGAACTATGGCAAAATTCTTCTGTGGACAGGGCCTTTTGTCAGGAGTCATTTTTTTTTTTTTTTTTTTAGGTGCAATAAATTTTAAAATTAACCACCTATATAATGGTTAGTTAGCTACTTTTGTAAGAAACAGGTATCCAGCACCAGCAAGCTCAAGCTAAAGGGGTTTGGGTAAGTTATGGTCGCCTAAATGGAATCGTGATTGTTTTCATGTTTTGGTACTTGTGGTTGCTTGGAAGACATGCTAGTGGGTGGGATGTAACAGAGCTGTTAAAACACAACACTGCACTTCCTTGTTATTTGTGACATATTTAGGACTGAAAATGGTCCCTGTATCTGTTTCTGATGTGTAGTGGCCAAGCAGACAAGTGTCTCTCAACTCTATTTGTGGGAAGCATTTTTTTTTGTAAATCAAGCCTTTTCTTGTCCCCTGGCTTGCCCAACAAGCTTCTTATGAACTTACTGATTATCCACAACTTGCATAGCAGGGGATAGTCAGCCATGTTAGCAGTGGGTGGGCCTGCGGGTAGGGGGGAGGGGCACACACTCTCCCTTGTGGAGAGGACCAGGGCATTTTCCTTCTGCTCCTGGTCCTCTCCCTAACGATACTGGCATGCAATGATGTGCATGCATATGTACCATTGGTATCTGCACCTTTTGTCTGTTGGGATCCCACTGTGCAGCTGTCTGGCCCCCAAGTGGCCGACAAGCTTATTAATTGACTACAGCTGATTTGTCGAAATAGAATATTTGTTTGCAATCACCAGTTCAATTTGCCAGAATTACTTGCACAGTGGAGTCCACTTAACTGCACACTGAATAAGTGCACATTCTGGATAAATAATAATAAGCTTTATTTCATTGGATACATATACACTTTTCTACTTCTTTGATTTTTCCTATCTCTGTAATGTTACATTTTCTGGTTAAGTGCACAGCCCTGTTATAGGCACATTTTCACAGTTCACTGATTGCTCAGTTAATGTGTAATTAGCACCTGTTAAGTGCATGGCCGATTTTCAGCTGGTGTGCAAACAATATTTTAATGAGCATCCTGCCTGCAACGGCCTTTTAACACAGTGAATTAAAGTGAAGCAATAAAGAAATATACTAACAAAATTATCTATAATCATATGAATGTATTTTATTTGATACTCTACTTGCTTTTACACTTTTCTAAGTACAGACATTAAGAAAATAAAAAAAAGATCTCAGGCTCAGTCATGCCCATTGAAAACATGTTGGACTGGATACATGCACAGCCCACTTAAATGCCCATTTTGTCTGTGCAAAAGGGGCGTAAATTTAAGAGGGCCACACTGTATTATGTATACCAGCTTTCTTTCCCCAGGATTAACCTAGGAAACAGTTGATGATCAGCTGAGTGGGTTCCCCAACCAAATACTGTAAATAAAACAAATACAATATAAAATAAATATATGACGTGGTAAGAAGAGTCACAGGTGGTATGAGCAGCTTGGTGGAAAAGGATGAGGAGGGGTGTGGTTTGGGGAATGCTTCAAAACCTAGAGGAGGAAGAAGTCTAATGCAGTGGGGTGGCAGGCTTTACTACAGATCCCCTGATAAGAAGGAGAAGTAATAAGAAACTCTCTTGTAAGGGATTCATTCAAAACAAGGGAACTTTCAGAGAGGGCTCCCTTATGAGAATGTTTGGGTGTTCTTATCTGCATCGGACCCCTGAGGTTGCGAAGGTGCTCCACGGCCCTCCACCCCCAAGCCCACCGGAGGACGAGGAAGTGAGTTATCTGCATCGACCCCCGAGGTCGCGAGATGCCCACGGCCCCCAAGCCCACCGGAGGACGAGGGAAGGAGTTATCTGCATCGACCTCGAGGTCGCGAGGGCGCGCTTCCACTGCCTCCCCAAGCCCACCGAGGACGAGGAAGCGAAGTTATCTGCATCGGACCTCCGAGGTCTCAGGGCGCTCCATGGCCTCCCCCAAGCCCACCGGAGGACGAGGAAGCGAGGTAATTTCAACAGATCAACGCTTCTTGGCTGTTATCGTGTGGTTGCAGACGGACAGGGAATGGACTGCACCTTAACTGCACTTTAATGTAATGACTGTCCCCACACATGTGGAGATAGCTTTTTTTTTTTTATGCCTCATCAACAGCGTCTCAGTAGCAAGCCTTATAAATGGAGACACCCTATACCTTACGGACTGTTCACTGAACTGAATGTTAAAAGCTCACATATTGTGATAAGGTTTGCAGTTTTGGCGCCTATTTTAAACTGTTATAAGGGAATTTTGTTGTTTTTACTGATCTCTCACTCGCAGCTTAACTGCCACCGCGCTAGTCGCCCCTGAGCTTTGCAGTTTAAAAGCTCACATATTGTGATAAGGTTTGCAGTTTTGGCGCCCATTTTAAACTGTTATAAGGGAATTCTGTTGTTTTTACTGATCTCTCACTCGCAGCTTAACTGCCACCGTGCTAGTCGCCCCTGAGCTTTGCAGTTTAAAAAGCTCACATATTGTGATAAGGTTTGCAGTTTTGGCGCCAATTTTGAATTTTACATTTTAAATTGCAATAAGGGAATCTCTCACTCGCACCATAGTCACCGCACTAATCGCCCCTTACAGCCTGAACTGCAAAAAAAGATCTGAATATTCTGAATAGACTTACCTTTGCGTTCTGGACGTGCTCTGCCTGTCTCCTGTTGTTCACCAGGCCCCCTCCCCAAAATTGCCTATAAAAAGCCAACTAACTCTCCCTTTTCCTCCACAGTTATCTGCATCGGACCCCCGAGGTCGCGAGGGCGCTCCATGGTGCCCCCTCCAAGCCCACCAGAGGACGAGGAAGCGAGGTAATTTCAACAGATCAACGCTTCTTGGCTGTTATTGTGTGGTTGCAGACGCTCTAGCCCCGCCAAATGCTACGCGTTCGGCTCCCCACTGCCCCCACCACCACCCTTGGTCGACTCTCCCTTAAATAGGCTGAGAGTGGTTACATGTTGTGGTAATTTGACCTGTCAGCCCAGTTCTCCATTTGCAGGTTATACTAACCTGCCACTAAGGGCAGACCTAATTAATCTGAAGCTCCTAGCTAACTAGTCAAAAAAACAAACAAATAAAAAAAAAACAGCACAGTTCTCCATTTTCAGGTTACTGCACTAAGGGAAGACCTAATTAATCTCAAGCTAACTAGGTCCCTCCTTGCCCAACCAACCTCCCCCCCCACTAGCATGGACCCCTCCTCAACCCCCCTTTCCCTTGGGCCCACCAGGGGTGGAATTACCACTCACAAACAGGATGGCCTCCTGCGTCACCTCAACCCCCCCCATGGCTATCTGTCAGGGGGCTAAAAATCGTCCATCTAAATGTCCGCAGCCTCCTATGCAACCTTCCTGAGCTCACTGCCTGGGTTGCCCACTCTAATCCGGATATTTTGGGTATCACAGAAACGTGGCTAAAACCACACACTCCTGACGCTATATGTACCCTGCCAGGTTATAGCCTCATCAGGTGCGATCGCAAGGGTAACAAACGCGGTGGGGGGGGTTGTTACTTTACTATAAAGTCCACCTCAACATGTCTACCATTGACCACCAACTTACCACCCCCTCGACATGTGAGTTCCTGCACACCCTTCTCCTTCTAGGGCTCACAAAGAAAATCCACCTGATTTGCTGCTATAACCCTCCCAGAGGTGGGCTACCAGGACTCTCCTCACTACTACACAGCCTCAGCTCTAGGGTGGGGACAAGTGAGGTCCTCATTATTGGAGACTTCAACCTCGACTGGATGGGATCCAATTCTAAATCCTATGAGCCGTTGCTATCAGGCCTTGCTCTGAGCCAGGTTATCACCGAACCAACGAGACCTTCCCCAGGGGGGTAAAGGATCACTGATCGACTGGGTCCTGACCAACAGGCCTGACAGAGTCACATCCTCGGGCATCCTACCTGATGCTATCTCGGACCACTCGCCCACCTTTTGTACCTGGGGCATCTCTGAGGCGAAAATACCTAGCAAAGTGATACAGATTAGGGACTACTCGAAGCTCCACTTGCCCGACTTCCTCAGCAACCTCAGATCTATTGATTGGTCCAAGGTCACCACCTCCTTGGACCCAAATCATGCACTGGATGCTTTCCTAGCCAAATACATCCCAGTGCAGGACAAGCATGTGCCCCTCACTAGAAGGAGGGTGCGAGAAACCGTCACTAAATGGCTTCATGCGGATCTATTCTCTCTAATGAAACACAGGGACAAATGCTGGGAGACCTATAAGGCCTCTCTCAGCGTCAATGATCTCGCCGCCTACAGGTGCCTCAGAAACTCCTGCAAAAAAGCCATCAGGGACGTAGCGAGTTCTGCCAATCCGCACTACTCTCCTCTACCAACAACCCAAGGAGTTTTTGGCAGAACATAAAAAGCGGTCGGGGCTCTGCGAGAGGGCAAGCCACGGATTTGCTCATTGATGGGGTCAGCTGCAATAGCCCCCACACAATCGCTAACACCTTTAACACTATGTTCTCTGAACAGGCCACCCCCCTTCCTCCTGCCCCCGCAGCCCCCAAGCTCTCAAACTCTAATCACCTGTAACGTACCCCCAATTCTGCTGACCGGACCGCACCCCAGACCCTCCTTCTTTCTACAGCAGATATCTATCACGAGACCCAGAGGCTGCTCGCTAGCCTCTCCCCCCATACCGGCCCAGGGCACGATAACCTTGAGCCTAAACTGCTCAGGTTAGGTGCCCACCTCCTAGCCTGGCCAATGACACATATCTTTAACGCCTCTCTCACCACCGGTGTCATCCCAGATATCTGGAAAATAGCCAAGATCACCCCTGTCCTCAAACAAGGAAACCGGAAAGATCCCCTGAACTATCGGCCGATTGCTATTCTCTCGGCCGCATCTAAACTCCTAGAGAAAGCTGTGGCCTCTCAGTTAACTGAGTACCTACAGGAGTACAATCTTCTCTCCCCGGCCCAACACGGGTTTAGGAAGGGGCACAGCACTGCTACTGCCCTCGCTGTAGTCACCTCGCAGATCAGAACTGCAACCGACCAGGGCAACCTCACTGGTGCAATTTTCGTGGACCTATCCAAGGCCTTTGACAGGGTAGATCACTCCCTCCTCAGTGCCACTCTGCTCTCCCTCAGACTCTCAAACCCCTGCCTGGTTCCACAATTACCTCACTGGTAGGAAGCAATACACAAACTTCAACAGGACCCTCTCCAACCTCACCACTGTCCAATGTGGGGTCCCCCAAGGGTCTGTCCTCGGCCCGACGCTCTTCTCCCTTTTCATCAACGAATTACCATCTATCATCACCCATGGGCTTGCAACCCTGTACGCCGACAACCTCGTCATATTGGATAGCACCCGAGACATCAGCACCATCAATTCCCAACTAAACTCTGACTTCAAGCGGATCCAAGCCTGGCTGTGCGAGCATAAGCTTATCATCAACCTCAAAAAAACCCAGGCTATGCTCTTCGGGGCACCGAATAGAACAAAATCCTGCCCTGCCCCCCTTCTAATCCACGGGGCTGATGGCCTGCCCGTGCAGATAGATGCTGCTGTCAAGTACCTTGGCATTACCCTAGACCCCCAGCTGGACCTTTCCCTGCACATCAGAAATTTCTGCAAGGCTACGAATGTTAAACTTGGACTCACATACAGAGCCAAAAACTGCCTCACCCCGGCTGCTCGGATGACCCTAGCCAGGGGTGTTCTCTCCCCTTCCTCTGTTATGGGCTAGTGACCCGCCTGCCAAAATCCAACCCTCTGAAATGGGACACGGCCCACAACAGCATCTGCCGTCAGCCTCTGCCCCTCCCCTGACACACCACTGTGACCTTTATACTCGCCTTGAGTGGCTCTCCCCTGAGAAGCATCGCACCTTCGTAGTAGGGAACTTCATTGACAACATCATTAGAACAGCCACCCCCTCTACCCTCGCCCTGTCCTTCTACCCCGGCAACTCTTCCCACCACCTTAGGTCAAGGGCGGCACTAAATTGTGTGATTCCTAGAACAAGTACCCTTGCGGGCGATCGAGCATTCACCAACTATGCCCCCAAACTATGGAACTCGTTCCCTGCCCTTACTCGGTCCACCCCCTCCCATCTAGGGTTTAAAACGTCCCTATGGGCATTCCTGAAGGGCTCCTCCATCTGTCCTTGCGCCCGTAGCCACTTGAACTATCCTCTCACGGGGGGTTGTGCACTTACTCTCCTGGTCACTGGACTAGATTTAGGATAATGTAATGCTATTTTTGTTAGTACCTGCAACACCACTGTATGTAAATCTGACTCACTCACTATATGTATATGCTCTATCTTAACTCTCCCAGACCGACTGTAACCTTCCCCGGGTGGGTGTCTTTTTTTACTGGTTGCCTTTTTTTTCACTATATGACATAAAATACTCTTTGTGTTCAATACCAGCCTGTCACTGTACCTCTTATCCAAGCTTGTAACCCTACCGGGTCGCACCTGAAAATAGGCACTTGGCTGTCTAGTGTGACTTACCCGGTCAACAAAAGCAAATAAATAAATAAATAAATTAGACCATTCTGCAGCTCTGTAGAAAGTCCAGCCAGAATACTATTTCTCAAATTTGATGGGAGTTGCATGGCACATAATCACTTATGTCATATTGACATCAGTAAAGAAGAATCATCATCATCAGCATTTATATAGTACTTTGATACACACTGTATCCCAAAGCGCTTCACAAACAATGCTAGACCAGTAGTGAAGTGACTGAATGTGAGTGGCAGCCAATTCGCACATCAACACCCACACAGCCTTGGACAGTTGCACGAACCGGTTTTATGAGAAGGGGAATATTGGCCAGGACACCGGGAATGTCCCCTACTCTTTGCGAAGAGTGCCTTGGATTCTTTTACTAGTAAAGGTGTGCCATGAAAGCCCAAACAAAGTTGCGGAAAAGAGGAGTTGGCCCAGACGTTTTTTGCAGGCCCATGGTATCATACATTGAAAAAAAATGTGATACAGTACTGATAAAAGAGGCAAACCTGGCACATGTCAAGAAAAGATTTGTTACAGTACAGTAGCTTCTTGTTGTTTTTACATTGTTTCTTGTGGATTTTACTTGGTAGAATGTTATTTATTTTCCTTACTACTTCTAAAGGGGCTAGTAGAGTATTGTTTTGGGTCTGTTGGAATTTTGAAAACTGTTTTGGTGGCTGTAAGTGGGCTCATTTGTTTGATGTTTCACTGTGTAGCAGGCTGCATTTGTAGAGGCCTATTTCTTGTGATTTAAAACCTATTTGGTGTGATTTAACTGGGGCTGTTTCTTTGAATCAGAGACCTATATCTTCTAATTTCAAGCCTATTTTGATGTGCTGTTGGTGAAGCTGTTTGAATTGGAGACCTGTTTCTTTTAGTAGCAAACTGATTTTGGGGGCTTTGAGTAGAATTGTGATTCATTTTTGCTGGCTTCACTAGCTGCAAAGGTTAGTGCATAGTGGGGGGGAAGGGTGCTAATGGTCTGACCAGGGGCCTCAGCTACCTGATTGTTTGTGGAAGACTTGGGTTGGTCCCACCCCCCAACCACTCACCCCACCCGCCCCAGTCCATGATTTCTTTTATACCAGGGGTTCTGACATCACTTCCTCAAACAGGCAAAGGATATGCACCTGTCATAGCAGAAGCAGACATCCAGGAAAGGAACACCACCAGCAAGTGAAGAGGTGACTGCTATCTCAGTGGAAGGGAAGTAACTGCAAATCATTGTTACTTATTTGCATTGCTATTGCATTGTGGAAAGGAGAAGTAGGAGTTTGAAGAAGGTTATGCAATAGCTACTTAAAGTCTCTTTTTGAGTGTGGATAGGAAGGTTAGGAATATAAAAAGTAGTTGCTCAATCTATCTAAATGTGTACAACAAAGGGGGTAAGGGAAATTAAGAAAAGAATGTTTTGCACTGATAGAGGGGGAAAGGGGAGACTTGGGGGAGTGTTTGGTATTCTGCATCTGGAAGGGTGGGGGGTTGCTGGTGGGCAACAACAGCAATGGGTAGGGTGGTAGGCTGCAACAACTGTGGTGCACCAATCTTTCTACAAATTGCCTGGAGTGTGGGAGGATGTTTAGTGTGCAACCACATAGAGAAACTTAGAAAGGAGATTGAGGGTCTGCAGGAGGAACTAAGACAGGCAAGGCAGGCTGGGGGTGGGTTTAGTCCAATACTGGAGGGAGGAAGAATGGGAGATGAGGGAGGGTGATTTAAGTCAACAGTGGTGAGGAGAGGGTCAGAAGAAGGGAAGCAGGGACAAGGGGGCCCAGGCCAGGAAAAACGATTGCCGGGGAAACCAGGTCAGGAGACAAAAGACAAATGGAAGGAGGAGACAGGGACTTGTGAGGGGAGGCGAAGAAGGGGCAAAAGTCATGGAGTGGAAAGGAGAGAACAGGTTACTATGCAGAGAGAGGGAGCAGGCATTTGTGAAGGGTCTTCAGAAAATAGTTTTGCACTGCTAGAGAGGAAGAAGGTAGAGGAGGGAAATGATGAAATTAGAGGAGTAATTGATAAATGCCTCGACCAAACCGGAGCGGGGGGGAAGTTCTGCTGAGAGAACTGCAACAGGGGCAAAAGGGGGAAATAAGTGCAGAAGGAAGAAGAGGAGCCAGAAATGAGAGAGGGAGATGAATGGAAGCAAGCAGGGAGTAAGAGTGGTGGAATCTTAGTGCTGTGGGACTTAATACTAAGAGGAGTCAGGTGGGGTAGCAAGGGGGAGAGGTATAGTCGCATTTGGGTGGAGGCCATGCCAGGAATGATAGCAGAAAGGGTGGGACAATCTGTTCTGAAATATGCTAGAAGGGGTAGGGACAAGCCTCATTTAATTATACATCTTGGGACGAACAACCTGGCTGACAAGACAGTAGATATAGTCCAGAGGAGGTTTGAGGAACTAGGACAATTATGTGAGGGGGCAGGAAGATCAGTAAACTTTTTCGGAGATACTTCCAGTGCCCAAGGCAAGCACAACAAGAAAGCTGAGAATAGAGGAATTTAACGGATGGCTAGAACCTGGTGCTGTGCTAAAAGGGTATGGGCTGTTGGGGGGGGGAGGGACCTGGGAGGACAGTGGTCTCTATGCCAAGGACAGACTACTCTTGAGTGAGGAGGGAAAGAAAGTGTTGAAACAGAGGATGGAGGAGTACATAGAGGAAGTAGGGAATTTAAACTAGGAGCGGGGGGTGGCAATTGGGCAAGAGACATGCAGAGACCACAGGTTGGGAAACCATATGAGCTTACCCCCCCATAACAGTGACAAAGGACAAATGGCAAGTACTGTTGGTGATGCTAGTAAAGGAGGGCAGGATGGGAAGGGGGGAAAGGGTTGAAGGTGGTTACCCTTAATGCTAGGAGTCTTGGGAGAAAAACTGCAGAGTTACAGGTGCTCATGGCAGAGGGAGAGGTGGACATTGCAGCCATCACAGAAACATGGGCCACCCAATACAATGACTGGGACCTGTCTGTACCAGGGTACAGGTTATTTCGTAGGGACAGGGTGATTGAGAAAGGAGGGGGTGTGGCACTATATGTGAAGGAAGGACTGACATGCATAAGGGAGGAAGGGGAGGAGGGTAGTACAGAGTCAATTTGGATGCAAATCCAAGATTCCAAGAATAGGATTCTTAGAATGGGAGTGATGTACAGGCCACCATCTCAGACGGAGGAGTTAGACAGGGAACTAGCGGGACAGATCAGGAGGACCTGCGAGAAGGGTAGTGTGGTGATTGTGGGGGACTTCAACATGCCAGGAGTGGACTGGAGTACCCCAACAACCAGAACAGAAGGGAGCAGGTACTGCTGGATGCCTTCCAGGACAGCTTCCTGCTGCAAATGGTCAGTGAACCAACAAGGTTAGGGAATAACCTTGACCTTGTGCTGGCAAATGGGGACTTTGTGAGAGAACTTACGGTGGAGGAACCGCTGTCAGGGAGTGACCACTACTCAGTATGGCTGACACTGGATATGGGCAAGGAAGGAGTGGAATCTGGCACAAGAGTGGTGGACTTCAGGAGGGCTGACTTTGGGAGGATGGGGGAAGTGGTAAAAGGGTACCTGTCCAGAATTCAATCTAGTATAGATACTAACCAGAGGTGGGAGCTCATAAAGCTGGGGGTAGTGGAGGCAACCAAAACCTGCTGCAAGGCCTACAGCAAGAAGGCTAGGGTTAAGAAACCGAGCTGGTTGAGCAAGGAGGTCATGGAAAAGGTAAGGAAGAAAACAGCTGCCTTTAGGAAGTACAAGAAAACAGGGAGGGGGAAGGACAGGGAGGAGTACTTGATGGAATCGAAGGAGGTGACAAGGGCAGTAAGGGGAGACAAGGCATCTATGGAACTCAGGCTGGCACAGGGCATTAAGAAGGGGTAGAAGGACTTCTTTAGGTACATCAGGGAGAAAAGGAGCTGTAAGGATCACTTAGTAAGGATTAGGAAGGAGGAGGGGTTGGGTGGAAGCAGGGTGCGATAAGGCAGAAGCACTAAATGAGTACTTCTGCTCAGTATTTACTAAAGAGAAGAGGGGGATGACACCCAAGAGGGGAGAAATGGCAGAAACGGGGGGGAGGGTGTGACAGATGGGGAAATCATGGATGGCAGAGTTCGGGAGGGTTTGAAGGCACTGAGGCTGGACAAGGCACCAGGCCCAGATGGCATCCACCCCAGGGTACTGAAGGAGCTGGCAGAGGTCCTTGCAGGACCTTGGCAGCCCTATTTAATGCCCCACTACATTCGGGGCGGTATCCTCAGGACTGGAGGATGGCTCATGTGGTGCCCCTCCACAAGAGTGGCCCCAAGGATGAACCGGGAAACTACAGACCAGTGAGCCTCACATCCATCATGGGTAAGCTAATGGAGACTATCCTGAAGGAAAGGCTGGTGGCCCTCCTAGAGGACAAAGGACTACAGGACAGCAGACTGCATGGCTTCATATGGGGCAGATCCTGCCAAACCAACCTGGTGGAGTTCAATGACTGGGTAACTAGGCAACTGGACACTGGCCATGCAGTGGATGTCCTGTATCTGGACTTCAGTAAGGCATTCGACTCAGTGCCGCATGGAAGGCTGGGAAGTAAGTTAGTAGGCACAGGGGCAGGTGCAAAGCTGGTGAGATGGGTAGGGAACTGGCTTCAGAGAAGGCAACAGAGGGTGGTGGTGGGTTGGGAGCTCTCACACCCAAGGGTAGTGATGAGTGGTGTCCCACAGGGCTCGGTGTTGGGACCAGTGTTGTTTGGGATATTCATTGCAGACGTATCATTGGACATCAAGAGCAAGATCAGTTTGTTTGTTGATGATACCAAGGTAGGAGCAGTAGTGGATGACCTAGGGGGTGGCAGGGGTTGCAGGGTGATCTGGCAAAGCTTGAAACCTGGTCAGACACCTGGCAACTGGGGTTTGATGCCAAAAAGTGCAAGGTGCTGCAATTTGGGATGAAGAACCCAAGAAGGAGTTACAAACTGGGGGGAGTGCAGCTAGCCCAGACAGAGGAGGAGAAGAATCTGGGGGTGCTCATTACAGGGTCAATGAACAACTCAGCACAATGTAGAAAGGCAGCTGCAAAGGCCAACAAAATACTGGGTTGTACTGCAAGGGGTATATCCTCGAGGAGGTGATTCTGCCACTGTATAGGTCATTAGTTAGACCGCACCAGGAGTACTGCGTGCAGTACTGGTGCCCGTATCTGAAGAGGGACATTAAGTTACTGGAGGGGGTACAGCGCAGGGTGACAAAGATTATCAAGGGGCTGGGGGACTTATCATACGAGAGGAGGCTGAGGAAGTTGAACATGTACTCACTGGAGGAGAGGAGGGACAGGGGGGACATGATTGAAACCTTTAAGTACATGAAAGGAATAAACAAGACAGGTACAGAGGGGCTGTTCAAAGTAAGGGAGGGGAGGGTCACCAGGGGCCATGATATGAGACTGGAGGGAGGAAGATTCAGGAGGGAGATGAGGAGACACTTTTTTACAGAGAGGGTGGTGGCTGGGTGGAATGCGTTACCTGCAGAAGTGGTATCCAGTAGAATAGCAGACTGCTTCAAAAGGGGATGGGACAGGACAAGGGGGAGGGTCAATGAAGGGGAAGGGAGGGGCAGCTGCAGAATAAGGGGTGCTAGCTGCACATTCGAGCAGACTTGATAGACCTCTAGGCCTTTATCTGCTGGCAAATTTCGTATGTTCATAAAAGACAGCAAAGGAAGCTGCACGCAAACGCCATCACAACAGTGTTATTTATTTGAAAACTGGTAACCAAGAAAGGCACACTGAGCCGAGCAAAGGTTCGTTTCCAATTGCAATCAAGGGGAAGGAAACAGGCAATGCATAGAAACATAGACTTTGACGGCAGATAAGGACCACTTGGCCCACCCAGTCTGCCCATTTCCCTACCTATTGGATAAGCTGCAGATTCTAGTTAACCAACAGCCTACTTCCTGCATCCCCCCACTATAATTGCCTTATGTCTGTCCCATGCATGTTTGAATTCCCCCACTGTTTTAGACCCCACAACCTCTCCAGGAAGGCGGTTCCATATACACTATCCATGGTCAGTACAAAAAAGTGCAATCAAAGTACAGTACAAGCCACTTGTAATGGACTACTCTGTGTGACCCCATTTTGTCTGTTATAAGTGGCTCCCGAGATAACCCAAAAGCATATTTTTTACAATGGGTATTCACAGCCTAAGCGCAACAGTGCTGAACTGCCTGCTGTCAGTACATACATTTAGATTTCTAAGCTATAGTACAGTGCAGCACAGTTTTAAAGCATATTTTACTCATTAAAACTTTCCTCTTAGCCCCCACCACAGCTCAGCCAGTCAATCAAATAGATCAGACAGCACTGCTCAATTTATGGCTGTTCTTGTCTTAGCATTTTTTCATTAGCCACTTGCTTGTGTATTAAATACGCTTCCCATGGCTCTCAATCCCCACCTGACCAACAAAACCGACAACAACCCAACATCCAAAACCAAAACTATGGACTACAAGAGCAAAGGGATAAACACTGCTGCATTTTCTTCTTTCAGCTTACCGGCAATTCAACTGACAACCTAAAACCTGTTCCAGAGCTTCTATCCCATGCCTTGTTGCCTAGCGGTCCTGCTTTTGTGTGCCACTCCCTGCCTGGTCTCTAGTTTCTTACCTCCTGACCTCTCCTTTCACGATCAGGGAAACAAGAAAGGTTTAGGCATCTTGTGTGTAACTCACAGACTGCTACAGTGAAGAAACAAGTTTGGGAGGCACAGTATGAAGGACACGACTACTACAGGGATAGGATGGAGGTGGGGCAGCACTTGGGATTTCATGAAAGAACTGGGACAGTAGCAGCAACAGGTTATCCCAAGAGGGAGCAGGCAGATGAAGCTGGAGCAGGAAACAGGAGTTTAGCGAGGGAACAGCAGTTAACACCTCATAACACACAAATCAACACCTCCTGTGGCCTTATAAAACTATCTCCTGTGGCATTTGTCATCTGGTATAGCAAGCACCTTTAATACGATATAGGAGATACTTTTATAATTGGAGTGAATGGGAAATGGCTTTCGGAAAATGGAAATTGTCCATTATATGTTGCTGTCCGAACTAAGCATGTACGGTATAAGTGGTGCATACTGTACAATATAACATGTTGCAAGTGCAAATAAAAATCAAGAACAAGTGAGCAGCAATAATGTACCAAAAGAGAGACCAGTGCAGGGGACTGATGGAAGTGCAGAAGTAGGAAGGTAGGGTACCAGACACAGGCTGAAGTAGAACCCTGGAGGGGGCCCAGCATCACTGAAGGTAGGGGCTACAACAAGGGGTGCTCAGGGAAGGGGTGACAGGAGCAAATGGGGGTAGAGAGGAGTGTTAACTGTCACCTGAGGGAGCTAGGGGAAGGGATGGAGAAAGGAGGAGAGCAGGTTCCAGATAGAGGGAAGGTGCTAAGAGAAGGATGACTGCCTAGTAGAGGAGTGTGGGTGTGGAATGGAGAAGGTGCGAGGATCCCTGGGTGGAGGGAGTATGAGGCAGAGGGTGTGGGAGAAAGGAGTGAGGATAGGTAAGAAGAAAGGGACCCAAACCAGTATTTGGAGATGAAGTAGGTGCAGTGGGACTGGTAATGTGAACAAAGGGACAGGATGGATAGGGAGGAGTAGAGGGAGCAGTGGGGAGATCGGGGGGGGGGTTAGTAGCAAAATGACAAAAGGCATTACAGGGGTGTCTAGTCTGGCAAGGGAAGAGGAGGGGAGTGGTGCCGAAGACCACATCTGCGTAGTCGAAGACCAAGAGCACCATTTTTTTAACAAGCTCCCGATAGACTTGTGGAGACAAGCAGCCTTTGTTGCCAAACAAGGCACCAAGTTTGTGGCAGAGCTTGGCACTGATGGCATCAATAAGGGCAGCGAAGTCAAGTGTACTATCTCGCCACACACCGACGTACTTGAAGGATAGAACTGCTTTGGGGGTGGGGGCATACAGGCTGGAGAAGACAGGCAGGCAGGTAGGACAGCTTCGTCAGTTTTTGGCTGGTGCTAAAGGCCACGGACACTGTTTTTTTTTATTACTGACCCAGAGCTGGTTGGAGAGGAACCATCTTAGGATGTTGTGGAAGTCTTGCTGCAGCAAGCCTTCCACTGCTGCGGTTGACGGATCAGAATGAGTTATCTGCATATATGTGAATCTGTGAGTTGGCACAGACAGAGGAAAGGTAATTCAGGAAACTGGAAAAGAGGATAGGACCCAGGATGGTGCCCTGTGGGACCACAGCATGGAAGGGCAGTGGAAGTGACAGGATATCTCTTACCTGTACAGAATGTTGACAGCCCATGAGGTTGGAATGGAACCATATACAACGGCAGGAGCTGAGAGGTAAGCAGAGCTCAGCTTGTCCTGGAGGAGTGGATGGGCCACCGAATCAAAGGCTTTGGCCAGATCGATGAAAATGGCTACCATTATGTGCCCTTGATCAATCCCAGAGAAGATGGAGTAAGTAACACACAGCAGGGAGGAGATGGTGGAATGGTGCTTCCAGAAACCAGATTGGAAAGGGGAGAGACACTTGGATGAAGAGAGGAAGACAGTGTACTCATCTGGCTAGAGCACACTGTGACAATATCTAGGTAAGCAGCAGAATCTGTAAAATAGAATGTTGCTTACACAGGTACTTTAGTGATCAGCAACCAAAAGTTGACATAAACAGAAGTTATTTTTTTTATTTACACTTCTTTTTCCCTCTGGTCACGGCCTACGGAGCCTCTCTCAGGCAACCTGCCTGTTCCTGCCTGCCTGAGGTCCTCTTAACCCTAAGCGTCCTGTCTTCCCCCCTTCCCCGCAGCCAGTACCCCTGGCTTAACCTCTCTGGGGTGGGGCCGCCCCTCCTCATTGGGTGTGCTCTTAGAGACAGACCCTGGATGCAGGTGAGAGCCTGGGTGGAGGAATTGAAAGGCCAGGTGAGATGAATCCGGCGGTGGGCATAGGGGTCAGGTGCCATCGCCTACCCTCACAGAGCCAGTTTTGTCCCTGTTCTGGTGAGCTCCCTGTCCTCCCTCCCCTCTTGCGTGGTGCACAGCAACCCTGCCAACGTCAGCCTTGCTACTGTGTGTGCTGTCTGTGTTCTGCAGCACCCCCGATCTCCACCGGGGGCTGCTGAAACGCTGGACAAACCCCAGCCCTCCCCCCAGAAGAGGAGAGCAGCCCAGCGAGCGCTTGATCCTCGCCCTTCCCTGCCAAGCCCCGGCGCCATAGCTTGCTCCCGAATTCGGGTCGCTGGTGTGGCATCCAGCGCCTCAACCTTCGGTGCCACCGGGCCGACACAACAGAACAGTTCTAAAATTCTAAATTATACATTCCGTTGGCATAGTCCATTTCCCACAATGGGGATTCTCTAACTTCCTAAAAATCAAACAGATTTATTTTAAATTCAAGTTGCATTTTTTCAAAACAGAAATTTTCAACATGAGTTCTGATATGTTCATATATTTTTTTTTTCCAATTGTTTAACCAGGTGAGACACACTAAACTGAAAGCTTGTTTACAGGTGCAACCTAGGAGCACAGGGAAGTTAAGTGACTTGCTCAGGGTCACACAATATGTAAGTGGGGGCTGTGGGATTCAAACCCAGGTCTCCAGAATTACAACTCAGAGCCTTAAACCGCTGTGCTATACTGCCTCCAGTTACCATGTCTCCTATGGTTATAAGGGTTTCCTTTTCAAGTCCTTTGTGTGCCAGAACTGCTGAGCTTTGCTTCCAACTTCTCTCACCCAAAGAACTTGGGAATGCACCCCCTACAACCATTAGAGACACAGTAACTGTACACAAAAACATATAAAAGTAGTCAGTTGTTACTTCTTATTTTTTAAGTGTTTTTCTTTCACAATTTGCTCACTGGAAGGTTTTCTACCTGCTAGCATTACGTGTGATGTATACAGCAGTATGTTACCTGGAAGCTGGCATATCTGGTTGTTACTCTATATACTCATCAGCAATGTGACCTCACTTATTGTGACATCACAGGTGACTGAGTGTGCTGTAGGTGATTGCTTCTTTTTGGTCAGTTGTGACATCACAGACAGTGCGGTCACAGGGCTGATGATGTATGAAGGGGAACAGAAGTATGTCAGCCTCCAGGTAAGCCGAGATAGGATCTTTCGACTGAAGGAGGGTGGAATCACCAGAGGACACAGTTGGAAGATTGAGGGTGGTAGGATTGGGGGGGAAGGAGGAGGAGGTACTTCACTGAGAGAGTAGTGGAACCGTGGCATGCGCTGCCCGGGGAGCTGGTACAGGCTGCTATGGTGGAGGGATTCAAGAGAGGGTGGGACAGGTATAGGCAAGGGGTGAAGCAGAGGCTGGTTTGCCCGGGGGAGGGAGGGCAGGACTTGGGCATGGAGTAACAGTAGAAGGAAACAGATAGAGAGCTATGGTACCCAATCAAGGTGCTGAAGCAAGAGCAGACTTGATAGACCAATAGGCCTACTCTGCTGGTGTCTAGTATGTTAGCATGTTAGAGTAGTTTTACACATCACACCTGATGCTGTCGGATAGAAAATCTTCCAATTAGCAAAAAATAAAATAAAATATAGTACAAATATAAGAAGTTATAGTTCACTACTTTTAAAGTTAGTATTAATTTCAGGCAGTACACTAGCTCTTATGCCACTTGCAAGAAAGAAAGGGATGACTTCAATTCAATGCTTTCCTGGAATGTAGTACAACAGAGTTCTGTTAATGAAAACTATGATTTTTTTAAAAGACTAATTATTTGATAATAAATTTCTAGCAAAGTCATGAGTTACGTAACAGTGCAAACAAGCATATTACACTTAAAGAGCTAGTGTCACACAAACTGAAGGCACAACATGTTATTTTTAAACAGAGCCAGTTGTCACTTTTTGTTTCTGATTTTTTTGCCCTTGTTGCCAACTAGATAATTTACAGTGAAGAGTAGAGCAGCACATTGCCTAGCAGCTGACATATCTAGGGCTATTCCCCTTCATACCTCATCAGCATTATGATCTCACTTCTTACGACATCACTAGTGACTGACCTGGCCTAGTCAGAGAGGCCACAGTGCTGATGATGTGTGAAGGGCAGATATGGCAGCTTCCAGAGAGAAGGTACTGTTCTACGCATCACACCTAATACTGTAAGGCAGACTATCTTCTAAATAGCTAAAAAGAAATCTAAGTGCAAACACAAATTCAAGAGTTAAAAAGAAATTGGTAGGAAGCAGGTTTAGCAAGGACACCAGGAAGTACTTTTTTTTTTAAATTACTGTTCTTTATGGATGCTTTCCAACATAAAGGTACATCACAGTCATAACCACAAATAACCTGAATAAACTTTTCACAGAGATGGCGGTAGACAAGCAGAAAAGATTACCCAATGAGGGCGTCTATGCAAAGACAGCAGTAAGGTTCAAGCATAGGTGGGATAGACACATGGGTTTAGTGGGGGACGGGGGTGTCCACTAGAGGACTAGGACAGACTGGACAGACCAACTGGCCACCTTCTGATGACAATTTATATGCTTATATGTTTAAAACTAAATATAAAAAAATAATTTAGTTTTAAAAGTTAATATTTTTTTCAGATGGTGTACTAACTCTTTACAATATTTATAATGCTGCGAAGTCCAATGGTTATGTAACAGCTAACAGATCAGCTAGAAAAATATAAATGTACCATATCACAGAGGGGCAATTATGCAGCATATTATATGAAATACCATGGCTTCTGTTATTTTACTCCCATATGTAGTGTATGCCTTTGGGTCCATAGATAAAACTTTAGCCCATACACTGGAAGTGAGGATTAGGTATTGTAGTCTATGGTTTGGGTGAATAGATTCATTGAGACACCAATTAACACCTCATTGTTAGAAATAATTAATGTGATATAGAGGTTAACGCCACACCTCTTGAAGGCTTGCCGTCACTAATGCTACAAAGGACAAATTTACCAGACCCATTTTTTTTTTTAAATGAAAATCACTATAAACATAATCTGAAAAGCAGGAGGCTTCATTTATCAAGCACTGTTCCTTGAGGATGACTGCATCAACATGGTCTAAAATGACATTGTCCAGTGACGACCAAGTAACTGTAAATATGGGTGGTATCCATGTAGAGTGAAATGTCATGTATTTTTCTAAGAACATAAATTTAATATTTAGTCACCTACATTAAAAATAACACACAAAACACAATTTCTTGGAAACAATGGGTACACTGTTACCAAGTGCACACAAGGGTCACATCTGACCCTGAGTCAACTGTCACAAAGTAAAGAAGATGAATGGGAAACTGGATACTTAAATTTAAATGTCACAAAGTTAAGAAAAAGAAGAATGGGAAACTAGAAGAAAATTAGCAGTTCATTAAAAAGGTATAATATCACACAAACGGAATAATAAAATGAGTTGTAACATGGCAATAAACGTTAAGAGTGAAATAACCAGTTTACATTGGTGGAACAGCAACACGTGAGCAAACAACAACCATGCATTAATTCTCTAGTAATGCCCGGTTGCCACCGGGAGCATGCTCTAGACTGTCCATTGTTAATAAACATCTGTTTGTATTTGTGCCCTCCTCCGTGTCTGTTGCTGTCTCCCTACAGGTTGCGCTGCTCCATGTGCTCACACCGAGACACACACTGACTCTCTGTCCCGCACACAGCTGCAACAGAAAGTCGGGAGAAGTTTTTGTTTACCGTGCTGACAGAGAGCAGAAACAGAGAAACTCAGCAGAAGTGCTGTCTTTTTTAAGAGACACAAACTCAAGTGCTGTGTATTTTGTTCTATTTTTTGCTGTACACTACGTCCCTTCCCACCCACCCCATGGAACTCTGGAACTGGAGTGGTCACTGTACTCCTCAAGACAGAGAAAGGAGAGAGAGAAACAAAAATACAGCAAAAGATAACTGTGTCAGCAGCTTGCTCCATTGTTGCCAACACCCGACCAGAGCAGTTCGCCGGAACCCCGCAGAGCTCCCAGAAAGACAGCAGTACTCTCTGTACCATTTCAAAATCTTTTCTAATAGTATAGAAAAGTAATAGATGCAAAAGTGATATATATGTGGTAATAGAAATGGACATTTCTAATGTGCTGGACGCCATTAGATGTACTAGTTTTGCAGTGATATACAGCCCCTATACAGTCCCATTATGAGTGAATATGCAAATATTTCAGCTTCACCCATGATGCAGTAGATCGCATGCATGAATGGTAGGTACAAACAGAGCCAATCATGTTAGAAACAACCATTTGTATTAACAGAGGTACCTGTATTACTTCTCTATAGTATTAGAGAATGTTTTAAAATGTAATAATTGTACATCTTTTTGTAGTAGTACAAATATACAATTATCAGCCGTTCACCCATAATCCACTAGTTTGCATGCATTAATGGCAACTGTAACACGGCATTATTCAGAAGTCTAGGAGGGCGTACCGCGATAGGCTCAACGCCGTCACGTGGTGCAGGACCAACACGGCATTGTGAGCCGATAATGCCATGTTGCTGTCCTGGAAGCGTTTGACGAAACCAACACCGCATTATTTCATAATGCCGCTTTGGCTCGAACGCAGAAGACAACACGGCATTATGAGAAATAATGCCGGTTGGGCTCGAGAACGCAGAAGACCAACACAGCATTATGAGAAATAATGCCGTGTTGGAGTCGTGAACGCGCTTCCCAGCACAGCAACACAGCATTATCGGCTCACAATGCCGTGTTGCTCCTGCACCACGTGATGGCGTTGCGCCTATCGCGCGGCGCCGTCGTAGAGCCTTCAGTAATGCCGTTGTAAAGTAAGACTAAACTGTATGAAGATTGCCTCCGTCTCCGGCACCTTTTTTCTTAATGATTCTGCACTGTGATCGTCCTAGTAGACATCGCGCTTGTCCGTGTTACAAGAGCATTAATCACGGCAGCCTCGGCCTCTACGGGTGATTAATGCCAGCTGAGGTTGAACCCGGGCTTAGCCTCGGCAACAACCCCTTTAGCGGCATTAATCCTCAGTAGAGGCCTCCTCTGCCGGTGATTAATGCTTACGTATAAACCGAGGCGATCACCTTAGAAAAATGCATTTCTATCACCAGATGTAAATGTATTTTCCCTTCATCTGTGTAATTCTCTGTGAAATAACGCTATAAGCTGTATTAACAGTTCACTCACGATATTAATGTACATAGACTCTGCAATGTGCATACGCACAGTTGCTAATAAACCTAGCCTGTTAAAAGTACGCATCTCTACACCATAAAGACTTTTAATAAGCAATATTCTACACTTGTCTTCCTTTCC
The DNA here is from genome assembly GCA_016271365.2 of Neoceratodus forsteri. Taxonomy (NCBI): domain Eukaryota; kingdom Metazoa; phylum Chordata; order Ceratodontiformes; family Ceratodontidae; genus Neoceratodus; species Neoceratodus forsteri. The sequence continues at coordinate 494,724,463 of CM057455.1, forward strand.
CTACCACAACTAATTGAGTTCAAACACTGTTTACTTTGCACTTGCCATGTTACAAGTGCATTAAGCCACTCAAAAGGAGGCTTCTGCTAGGGAATTAATGCAGGGTTGTGTGGTTAGGGCACTCAGCCTGCGGCCTCATGCTCCAATCCCCCCCCAAAACCATGCATTAATTCCCTAGTAGAAGCCTCCTTTCTCATAGCTTAATGCTTACTTATGTCCTTCAGCCAATCCAAATGTATGTTTACCAGATCACATCTCCCAGATTAAGCCATTTGTATTTTAGAACAATTAGAACATTTACTTCTATTTCAAACTCTTTGAAAACTCCTGGTGTAGGTACCCACAGATAGTATTTATTAAGAGAGAGAAAAAGTACCTTTATGAAGAAAAAGGAGAAGAATATTTAATCATAACAAAATATCTGCCAATGACACCCATTATGCACCTTTACACCACTGTCATCAAAGGGAATTATGTGGGGGTAAAGGCCACCATGTTGGGGATTACTGTACTGCTTAAGTTAGACAGTCAAGTATTAGCAGAAAATTAGCCATATCCACAATTTAGAGATATGGCAAAAAAAAAAAAAAATGCAAGAAGCATTTGTCAATGCTGACTGTTGGCTTGCTGGCATTGGCAGTGCAGGAGTTACAGAGATGCATAATAGGAACGGCAGTGAAGTATTGAACTGATGCCAACCCCACCCACACCCTGCAGAGACTGACAGGCACTGGGGGTGCACCTTTGGGTCGTCGGCCATAACGCTCATGGCATTTCTCCTCACTCTACTCTGCAGTCATTAAGAGGTGTCGTAGTGTGCCTTGGGGTCTTCGGGCCTTACGCTCACCCCATTCCATAAGGAAATATGCTGAGATGGGTGCAGTATAGGAGAATGGGGTGAACTTTGGGGCCAAAGACTCCAAGGCACACCTCGATGCCTGTCACTGGCTGCAGGGTGGGGGTGGAATGGCGTGAGTATTACAGCCGACGATCCCAAGTCACACCCCCAACGCCTGTCAGTCTCTACAGGGTGGGGCGTTACGGTTGGAAACCCTAATGCCCCAGGCGTTTGTTGGTATTTTCACTCCAAATTTTCAATGTGGACTTTCTGTGACCCCACCTCATGAACAGTGGCACTATCAGTTTGTTACCTGAAATGTGATTTTGCACAGCGACTCCGCCATTTGGTGCCACCGGTGCAAAAACCATTTCAGGCAGGATGTGAAAGATGACAGCTGTACTGTTCATGAGGTGGTGTGTAAATATGGCAATGCTGAAAATCTGTAGTGAAAAAATGAAAAACTGGCCAAGTTATGAGCATGCATAAAAAACTGTGCAATGCACGCCTGTAATGCAATAATTTTTTGGAATTTTTTCATCAGATTTTCAACATGGGCATTTTTGGACCTCTCCCCATGAACAGTGGCACTGTGATTTTGTTAATCTGTCTCAAAAGCTCATTTCCCACAGCAACTGTGCCATTCTGTGCCACAGGTGTAAAAACACATTTTGGGCAGGATGTGAAAAATGATGGCTGTACCGTTCATAAGGAGGTGTGAAAAGATGGCAATGTTAAAAATCTGGAGTGAAAATATTAAAAAAATGGCGAAGTTACCAGCATGCACAGAAACTGCACAACACACGCTCTTTAATACAGTAATTGTTTGGAATTTTTCACTAAATTTGCAACATGGGCTTTTTGGGACCTCCCCTCATGAACAGTGGCATTGTCGTTTCGTTAATCGGTTCTGATAGGTGATTCCGCATAGCGACCACAAAATCACCTTTCAGGATCGAGTAATGAAATGACAGTGACATGTTCATCAGGTGGGGTCCCAAGAACTCCATGTTGAAAATTTGGAGCCAAAATTCCAAAAATGGCTGATATATCAACCTAAGTTGAAACCCTCCATTGAGTCCTTTTATAAAGCTTGCCATCATTTCTTCAGTTCGCAATTGGCCTTTGAAGACAGCAGATGTGTCCCGCACCGCAGAAGATCGCTGCTCCTGACCTCCAGAGGTAAGTATGGGGTGGGGAGGTGCAGGGAGTGAGTGTGCAGAGGGAGGTTGCGGTTGTTTGGGGGGACCACGAGGGACTGCTTTCTGTTTCTGGGTTAAACAAATTAAAAAGACTACGAGGGGCGTTTTTCTATTTCACAGGGGAAAACAATTAAAAAAAAAAACATTGAGCACACTGCCCACAATGATGGGGGAAGCGCGCATGCTACTGCCGACACGGGGATTGGGGGCACCCAGTTGTCAGCAAAGAACAGAGACGGTTGAGAGGGAAGGGTGAGTATCCGACACCGGAAGTGGGCATCCCGTGTCAGAAATATTATTTTGGCACATCGGGGAGGGCTCCCAGTGTGCCACATGAATTGGGGTACATGCCGATACAGGGATTGGGCACCCCGATGTCGACTCTGTGGGACTGTGTGGTGGGCAGCAGAAGTCACCACGTTTTGGCACACTGGGGTGGGCTCCCAGTGTGCCACATAATGGGGGGGGGGATACCGACATGGGGATTAGGCACCTCAATATCGGCTTTCCAGGGAGTGTGTGTCAGGTTGCAGGAGTCAACACTGTGGAAAGCTGCACCACGGCTATTTTACTTATTGAAATGTTTCACCAGGAAAGGCACATTGAAACTCCGGCCATGTGCATTACTGTGCACTGTAATGCACATGGCTGGAGGCTTGTCATCTGCCGCTGCAATGAGGAAACTGCACCTCACTGGAGCAGCAGATTTCTTTCAAGGTTTCGTCTCTCTGTGAAACTGCTGTCATCGCCAGCATGCTCACTGATTGGCGGCTGAGGGATGCACCCACTAAAGCGTCCCATGCACTGGCCACAACACTGACAAACCTCTGAAATGTGTTACTACCACAAGATGTTGCTTGCGCATGCGCAAGTCAACATAAAAATGAGGACAGTAGTAGAGAAAGCTGAAAATGTTAAGGACTCCGAAAATACACTAAGGAAGGAGAATGAGCAGCCATAGTGCAATTTTCATTATTTTGTTCTTCTGTCCATTTTTTTAATACTTTGATTTGTATTACTATTTTGTGGAAAACAGTGCACCAGCATACATGTAATAATGGCACACACGTCACAGTTACAGTGGTAGTACAGATAGACTATACAAGCTGCTATTCACATTAAGTAAAGACATGAACTTTATAGGATGCTGACTGCAAAAGGAAGAGTGACATGCAGAAGAGAACTATTTCTAAGCTCCACAACACCAGTTTTCAGGTCCCCAAAACAACTCCTCAAAAAACAAAACAAATAAAAAAAAAATCCATATTCTGCATCCAGCCACTCTTTCATGGAAAAATTCCAGATGCCTCTCCTACCTAACTGTGTGTATATGTGTATTTCTTCTTCTGACACTTGGGCAGCCCACCCCCTTCGGACTCTAACCAGCAACCTTTGAGCCCCAACAATCGTGGTCCAGCTTCACATATGGCACAGGGCAGGAGAGTACTGGGGGGATGTCATACCAATGGCTTTAACATATTTCCTTTAAGTTTTTCTACCCCCCCCCCAACCATCTCTGTACAGCTCACATGTGGATGAGCAGCTGCAATCACTGTGGAGGAGACAAGGGCACGTGCACCCCCAAACCTCCATGGCCCACCATGCAGCTGCTGCGGGAGCAGAGGGATAAGCACGTCCCTCCCACTTTCAGACAGAAGCAGTGCCACTGGCAGCATCCACAACCATAGCCCACCAGACAAGTGGAGAGCCGGGCTCGCCCACACAGTAGCATGATACACTACTGCTGGCTCCTCGAGGTGGCCATTCTACCCAGTTTTTACTAGACTGAAGAGCCATTTTCCTCAGCTGTTCCTAAGTGAAATGCAGCCTCCAGTCTGTAGATTTAGACTACGATATGGCAATGTTAGTCTGCTGCTTTTTTTTTTAGGAAACTTAAGACACTACAAGATCCTGTCATCTTCAGAACCACCCAAAATTAGGCAATGAGAGTCGTTTCTAATAAGTCACCAATAAATAATAGACTGAGTATTATAAATAAAACCCTGTACATTTTTTTGTTATGAGACAATACACACAGATTATGAAGATGCTGTGGCTTGCTCACACATACCCCTATTTTGATTTATTAGTGAAACTGCACAATTGTTTATTGAGGATAGCTATTAAATTATACTGTAGGTCTGCACAGGCTAATCCTGACATTTCAGCTCAACTGGATTTACAGCTACTACAGTTAGCTCTGCATGATTTCAAATAGAATTACTTCTGATGAATTTGAATGCAAATTCAGAAACCATTAAAACAAACCATGTTCAAACTAGTAGGTCCATCAAATTCCAATATTCTGCATTTAGTGCTGAAGATCCACTCACGAAAACAATGAAAAATGACATCAATAAAATAAAATCATTGTAGGTTTTTACATTTCGGGGCTTAAAGATACACCACATGTTTTTCCAGTGATATGCATGCAAACACACAGACTCCACTTGAATTCATTTTTAACTCTTGTCAACCAATCAGATGACCATGTCCATTTTAACCCTTACACACCCACAATGTGTGCACCTAGTTGATGGTGAAACTATGTATAGATAAACAATTTAATTAAAGAAACAAACAAAATAAAAAAAACTCAGATTATGCTACAGAACAGACGGGACTGTGCAGCAAAGGCTGACAGCTTATGCTGAATATTTTACCATACACCCAAAACAGCATAACTGTTATTACTATTTAATATGCTATCAAAAAGGTACCAAGATATGCAGTAAACAGGGTCTGAAGAGCTATCGATGCCCTTTTCTCACGGTCTATGACTTGTTTGTATGTAACATGTTTTTGCTGTGAGCACTCTTGGACTCTCTTCAGCACTTTTTCACAGCATCTGGCCACCAAACAAATGGAGTTATCATTTTTGGCATGATTCCGCAGTAATCTATGTGGATGGGGATAAGGGATGGAAGTGTGGTCTGGTAGTTAACTCGGAGTGAGTGCTAAACAGTGAACTAAGAGATCGAATCCCACCATATCCGCAGGCAGCCGACTCACTACATGACCTTGAGCAGCTGACTTGACTTCCCTGTACTTCATTCCAGGAGCAGGAGCTGACTGAGAATGAAATGGCACTCCTCAGCATGACTATCCTGGGTAATTAATGGTTTACAATTAAAGAAAAACCCAGGGACCCAAGATCACTATCGCAGGTGAATGATACAATGAAGTCCGCAGTCCCTTTAAACAGTTCCACTCCAGCTCCCTCAAACACATTTTTTTTTCATGCTAATTATTTAACACAGACGGAGTGACTCACCCCACTTACGCTGTGCCTGCCACTGTGGCCCATGGAACTCCATTTATTCAGGTATTGCAGAAAATTCTTCATCTCCATTCAGGTGATCCGTAATCTATGATGCCTGTGATAACTAGACTTCTTGCTAAAATCTTTCTTTTCCTGCTTTGCAAAGGTGTTGCCACATTTGTGCTGAAACATACTACTAACAATGCAAGGAAAAATCACTTGCTTCTCATTACATATGCCTACATGTGCTATTAAGCTGTCTTTAGACTCTGCTTCTTGTCCTGGTGTGCTTAAATGCTTGCAGTAAGGATAACTGAATTAAATATTTCAATAACAAGCATGACACCTTCTTGAATGGCATGCTATACTTAGAGTAAGGGCTATTTACTATATTACACCAAGGTCAACTGAGGCCAGTAGCCAGTGAGGTATGTGTGATATAGCATCTTACTTCATAAGTTGTATTTGTGGCTTACATGAACACTAATAAAGTGGGAGTCAGTTTGATCCTCTGCTTGAATTTTTTTTGGGGGGATTAGCCCAGGAAACCTGGGGGGGGGTCAGAAATTTGCTGGAGTGTGTTTGGACTATATTACCCGACACCTTCTGCTAATGATAAAGGTGAAAAACTTTCAATATACAAGGTCAGTGCTGACGCACTGTTACTTTTGTGCTTCAAAATCCTTGAAAAATCCCCATTTGGGGACTTCAGTAGAGGGTTAACATAAGCCCATTAGTACCTAGCATGAAAACACACTAATGCTGACAATAGCAAACACCCCCAAACAACATGGAGACAACAGCTAATGCTGCTAATCGCCAACTACTTTCATGGCCATGATGATAACATCTGCCCCCGAGACTTGAATATTGAGAAACAATTATTGATTAGCTTGAGCAACTGGTTCCCCTGGTGATTATGTTCTGAGTGTTGGTATCCCTCATATAGAGAGCTGTCAGAGTGCATTTACAATCAATTAGAAAAATTAGCTTCTTAAAGTAAATGTGCAATTTTTTTTTAAAACATTTTGGGCTTCATAGCCCGCTGCCCCATGGCAGCGATAACCCCTCTGTGTAAAAATTATAAATTGTTACTCACTCTGTAAAGTTTGGGAAGGGATCGTAATTCTGGCAGAACTGCAAGCCTGCTGATCCCTTCCCACTTACCGGTCCATCTGCTCCGCCCCCACGCTCCCCCGTTTTGTGATGTGGTACCAGGGAGAGTGCGGGGACATGCCTCATACAAGTCTATAAGGCTCACTTTGAGAACGATTTTTCAAAACTTTCAAACTATCTTTTGATAAAAATGAGAGCCAATACTCAACAGAGCAGTGGCTTTCAATTTTTATCAAAAGGTAGTTTAAAGTTTTGAAAAATTATTCTGAAAATGAGCCCCACAGACTGGTATAGGCACCCCGCACTCTCCCTGGTACCATGTCACAAAACGGGAGCTCAGGAGAAGCAGTGGACCGAAAATGGAAGGGATCAGTTGGCTCACAGTTTGGCCAGAATTACAATCCCTTCCCAAACTTTACAGAGCGAGTAACAATTCATAATTTTTACACAGAGGAGCTATTGCTGCTCCAGGGCAGCGGGTTATGAAGCCCAACATGTTATCTCACACAATCTCTAACTCCTGAAATGCTAAATATACTGCATGAATATGGTATGGTATGATACAATACAATATAAATATAATATGTGTGTGCGTGTAAGCCTATGTATATGACAGACTTACAGTCCTGTTAGTATGGGGAAGACCTTCTTTGCATTTGTCTTGCTAGGCTGTTGTTACAGCTGTTCAAAGCTGCATTCATGTAGGCAGCTGAGGAATTGGGACTGAAAATGGTTCACAGGTTGTTACATTTGTGCAGAAAGAATACTTATTTATTGAGAGGTTTGTTTTATGACTATTTTGACAAAGGTAGCCCAGCTGAGATGTCACATCTTGTTTCTCTGGGGTCTTGCTTCTACCATTTTCCTCAGCTGGCTGGACTGGAGCACTAGGACGTGCTCTAAGTCACATTATGCATATTAAGCTCTGTTTGGTTTTGAACCTGTGAGCTCCTGGTTCTCAAGATGGTACTCTAAACCCTAGATCACAATGTCCCACAAATATTATACATTTTACTCACTCATTTTTATATAAGATGTTACTCAGTAAGATCCAGGGACTTATTTCCATTGAAGTCCTGGGGACGTAAGTGCAAGGTAAGCACAGAGGATACAGGAAAGAAAATATGCAGCAAAATGATCAAATAAAGTAGCCTAGCTTAATGGGTAGTGCATACAACTGTTACTCAGGCTCAAGATCTCCTTGTATTGCTGGACTGCTAGAGCATTATACCTGGCATCTGAGGTCCACCACAAATCATACCTCCTAACTGTCCCTGATTTTGATTCAGAATTTTACTCTGTCCCTCATAAAATTTGTGTTTCTGTGACTAAACAGTGGGGGTTGTAAGTGCAAAATAATGTCAGACATTAACGGTACATATTTGTTCTTCCTTAGAAAATGCATTTTGCACTAAGTCCCTTATTCTAACAGTTTCCTAAGTGGATATTACCAGTTTTGAAGATGTGTCCCTGATTTTGGTCCCGTGTCCATGATTTTTTAAGCCTTATCCCTGATTTATGAGGCAGAAGGTTGAGAGGTATGCCACAAACAATCCTTTAGTCCTACTGATGTCCAGACTGAAATCTGTGGCAGTTTCCTGATTGTAGGACTCACTTTTATCAGGCTGCAAGTCTGCATTGTCAGTGTCTGAATTATAAGTTTATGGGTCCAGTTTGGCGGGGGGCGCTTATAGCTACAAGAGTCTTGTGTAGTGTGTTCTTAGGTTCAGAGGACTACAAACCAAAGGTGAGCAGTGGCAAGAGGAGACCGTCTTATAGCCATAAGAAGTACCCAAACCGGACCCATAAAATTATTATAGCTCGCTAACTTTATTAAATAATAAAAAAAAAAACTTTAATAAAGTTAGCGGCAGGAGAGGTAATCGAAAAACCCATTACAATGCTCAGTACGTGAGGTACTCTTACAGCAATAAGAGTACCTTAAGCACAACTGAAGGAAGTGCTGTGATTGGTTGGAGACGCTCCTGTGATCTATAATACAGAGATCGTGTACCGCCTCTTTCAGGAGGCTTCTGGGATAAATACAGAAAATAAATTACACATTAGACAGGTTGTGAATTATAAGATGTAGGTACTGCTTTTTTATGTAATTGTGTTTTACTAGTTCTTTAATGTGTAGTTTTTACAAATTATTTGTAAAGCACTCTGATTTGGATCCAGAGGGTATAGATAAATCAAATATGATGATGATGATGATAAGGAAACTCAGGATCAAATCCCACCAGAGCCGCTGTCTGACCTTCTGCAACACCCAAGTGCTCAAGCTTATCCAGCTGTAGAATTGTTAGAAGCAGAACCCCAGTGAAAATGAGACACTGCATCTCAGCTGGGTAATCATCAGCAAATGAACAGAGAAAATAAAAATAACAAAAACTATCCGGTCACTGTAAGAGAAGATCTCTCACATTTCCTAACATTTCTGTTTTTCCCATTTGCCTTTCTTTCATTACTATGGACATTTTTATGAAAACAAAATCTTTGTTCTTTGGAAATCAGATGATTTGCTGTCTGTCTCCAGAGGAAGCCATAATCCAGTGTTTGTGACTTCATAATCTGTTACTACTGTAATGTCACAAGCAGATGATTCGGAATTCAGGTGTAGATGGGTGACAGGCGTAGATGCATTCTAAATCTAAAAGACAAATATCTTGCTTCCAAGCAAATATCCATAATAAATATTAAAGAAAGAAAAGAGAGATAAGTATGTGAACTTCCATATGAATTGAACTGTGTCTGAATGTTTTAATTTTCAAAATTTTCCCTCAGGCATTGGTAGCTTCCTAAGTAGTGCATGTTTAGTTAAACAGTACAGCTTTAAAAGGACATAATTTTCAACAGTGAGTGAAACTGATCCTAAGAGGTTCAGTGCAATTCAACTCACTTATCTAAACAGAGCTTAAACTACAAACGATACCAGCGACTATACAGTTAAACAAACTGCTCAAGGAATACTTCTGTTTACCAAAAAAAAAAAAAAAATTAACTTGCTATTGTTGGCAAAGGACATTTAAAATAAACGGGCAATTTCAGGCTTCTCAGTTATTTCTAACGTATCTCCCAACAGTTAACTAAAATGCCTTTCTAAAATGCTTTGAAGTTGGTGTTTTTTACTGGTTTATGTTTCTAATATCTTTATACTAATACCCTGTTGGTTTACAATTAGAATTTTGTTTAAATCTGAAAATGTAAGCATTTGGCTATTATACACTGGGGCATGTGTCTTTCATAATAACATCTACAGAACTGAATATTAAGCTACAAAGCATTCTTTAAGGTCACCTGTCTGTAAAGGGTTTCTGTCTAAAGTTCCCTTCAGTGTTTCTTTTTTTCATGTTGAGGGACAAAAGGGCAATGCTACCCTGAAGGCGCTTTCAAATGACCTCCTTCATAGATAAAGCCGTAGCCTGTGCGCGGAGGCCACTTCAGCCCAGTCCCATAGGCTGCCTTTAGGGTACAAGCAAGGATGTTTTGTGGCATGTGTCAGTGGAAGGAACAGAGTACAGTGGGGTCAGGTAGTTACAGATAGGGATGTGACAATAGCAGAGAACAAGTATCCTAACAGTCTTGCCATTAGAAAGAGCCCTAATATGGAGTGAACAGATCTGTTTCAGGGCACATCACGGGCTAGACCATCAAAACTGAATTGATTCAAGACTCTTGTAGGCCACTGCTCAAGATGCCCTACTTGTATTCAATTCTGAAGGCATAGTTCCCGATATTATTATTTCTTTTTTAAGTGTATATGATACTACAGGTCCGCAAGAGTTAACAAGCAGTCTATGAGACTTAATATTTCCAAGTATTCATAAGATGTAGATGATCTCTTTTTTTAAACAAATGATTTGACAGCTGCAAATGCAGGATAACACCTAGTTGCATTATAGAAACAGTGTGGATAATTACTTTTTTTTTTTTCAAAAGGAAAGACTCTATGGACCAGGGTCCTGCCTGAATTCCCCTGCAGCACAGTTAATATGAAATAATACGAATCCTGTTGTCACCTCAACCAAAGTCTCTTTATCATCCGTACATCAGTAGGAATGATGAGAGACGTCCCATGATTCTAGCAGTCTCCCTTTGATGGATCCACATGTTAATTACTGCACTAATTATGGTTCTTGAATAACCAAATGAAGTAAGCAGTCTATGGGAGGTACAGGCATAAAGCAACGATTGAGAAAATACTGGGTACCGAACTCGTCAGCCTAAACTGACATATTTAACACTCCTAAAAGAAGTAGCTTTTTTAAAAAGACAAGCATCTTAAATAATTAACTCTCCATCTGGGAAAAGAAATGTTATTTCTTAATGGCAACTGCATTAAAATGGTTATCTAAAGATCTGAAGGTAAGCCTGCTTAATTCACTGCTTCTCCTTTTGTTATTAGGAAAACATAATTGTTCCAAATAATTAGCACCAGAGTGCATCACGAGCTGACAACAAAATTATAGAAATCTTCATATTCAGATCCGTCTAGCTGGCTATTAGGAACAGTTTCTGATCAAAACCCATTAGTTGAAGTATTGCGGATTCTTGATTGCCACTGAATAACCTCAGATGTCTGCGGAAGTTTAACAGCCCCTGTTTATTCAGAGTTTTTGACATGCTAAGTTAAAATTGCTCAGGATTTGTATGTCTGGCACACAAAAGAATAGTCTGAATGTGTGCACTTGAAAGACTTGATAATATAATAATTGAAATGTGGGTTTCAGACACTTTCTTAACTCCTACAGTCCTAATGAATATAAGGCTGTGAAGGAATTCCAGTCAATTACAATTCAAGAGCTTTTGTTATACATATCTGGGACCATGGAGGTGCTGTAATAAACACCCTTTCCCCCTAGTTCTGGTGCCTATGCCACATGAAACCACCTCCTCTGCCTCATTTCCAGGCATCTTTCTTTTTAAAAACTGTCTGACTTTGATGTGCTCAACACTGGTGGTTCAGTGAGTTCTCAACTTGTCTATATCAAACTGCACAGTGAACGCTCTCTTTCTATTCAAGTGCTACAGTCCTCTTTTGTAACAACGCATTGTAATAGAGCAGAGGCAGCCGAAACAGTCGCCTGGTTGCACCTACCATGAGCAGGTGGGAACTCAGACATGCAGGGGATATTCTGCGCAGAAACACACACAAAATGGCACCAAATACAGTATTTAATGAATTAAACAGCAGAAACTCATGTCAGCGTGCAATCACTACAATATTCTTACTGAAGAAAAGGCTGCAAAAGTCTGACATTTCTCGACTAGTCACAGAGGGATTCCTAACAATGTGAGAAATGCAACAGATCCTAGTATTTTTTTTTATGTAAATATCTAATGTTTTGATATACTTTAATGCCTAATAAAGCCATCATAAAGAACAACTTAAAAGCAATAATGTTGGCTGTTGTTTGTAACTTACAGAGTCTGATGACAAATCCCCACGAGGTGTAACTTTGATTACTTTAGTAATTAGTGATGTCAGATTGTTATATGGATTTTCTGGTCAGATTTTAGTTTCAAGTTAATTAGTCTTCGCACTATGATTTGCTGATTAATTATGGATATTTAGTTAGAAAAAGAGATGTTAATTATTAATCACAATGAAATCATCTGGTATAATTAACTAGAATGTTGAAGTCCTCTAACACCTCTTGTTCTTTATTTTATTTCAAGTTTATTAGCTGCTTGGCTTAGAAGAGGAGATCCATAAGAAAAAAAAAAGTTTGTTTGCAAAAATGCTACAGTTTGAATCCCCATGCCATTCCTATAATGCCAACATGGCCTATGTCACTTTAAATTATGGTTGAAAAAGTGAGAGCTGGTTCTAGGGGGTCAGTGTTGAGTCCAGTGGAGACTTTAGTCCTTTATCCAGCCTAATCCTCTAAAGGTAACTTCAGATGCAGCACTGCAAAACTGGAGACTCCAGTACCAGTGTTAACTTTTGCACATACAAGGCCTCTTGTCAAAATAATGCCTTAACCTCAGAGAAACGTCAGCTCCTATTGTAAGTGATGGGCCTCTGGTATTAACCTTTAGACTGCTGATGCACTGTATCCATCGGAAAATACATTCCTTTGAATTGAAAAACCAGCAGAATGTTCTGACTTTTTGGAACACTAAACCTGGAAGTATCATAGCTAATTATTAATCACGGTACATGTGTATCTTGCTGCAACTGAACCACAAGGAAAAAAAAAGCTCCTGACAAATTAGTAAAAATGTGAGAAAGGGGTTAAACCAGAAGGAATCATTGAGCACATCAATGTCCTGGAACGTACCCTAGTAACATACACACACTCCGAACAGGGATTTGTTTATATTACCTCTAGATCATCTTGACAATATTTATTCTCTATTTACCTAAATGAGGCAATATGATGATATTTATCGCTCAGAATGGCTAAATATAGACTTTTCCTGAGCACTCACAGTACCATAGTGGGAGGTTTTGCTCTAATCTACATCTTTAAACTGACAAGCTGGAGAATTCCTAATGAATGCCTCTTTTCATCTGAATGTCTGTGTGTATTTGACAGTATAAATATTTAGCAATATCGGAGTCAGCTTGTGATTTTACCCAGATGGACTGATTGATGCCTTGGCTTGACATTGCCAGAGACAATCCACGGAGTTATATGAAGCAATTTCCCTCTTACTTCCTAAGAAGAAATTAGGTGGTTAACGACAGGAGCCCAAAAAACAGTGGAAATATTTCTGGTTACCAGCTGACATCTCAAAGAGATAAATAAAATATGGGACTTGAAATATTACCACTTAACTTCCATGAATCACAGGACTAAAGCATTCTCTTCTAAAATACATACAAATTGCTGGGTTTCTTGGGGCTATAATTTGAAGGAATCAAGATTATAATACCAGCTAATCACCATCAGCTGGCTCACCTTCACCTTGGGGGGAAAGCACCACCCTTATCTGTCAAGTTCTGTAACATGCATACTTAGGCATCAATACTATACTGTGATCAGCAGAAATCTGTAGCCAATAACATGCACTGTAGTTCCACTAGAGCAGCATTTGTATTGGGACTTATTTTTAAATTCATTGCCATGTTTAACTGTTATGTTAATGTATCTTTTTACAGTATTTTAGGGGCCAACCATTAGGTCCTTGCAGGTAGCTTTGCAGTGGAAGTCAGAACTGCACAGCAGTCAATAAAACAAAGTTCTTATGCTTGGTGCTAAAATAGTATGTGACAAGGGGGTTATTGCAAAACTAAGTTAACTTCACCTAATTATAAAGTAATGTGCTTACATAAAATAAATATTCTAGGAAAGAACTGTGTACTTGGGTTAAATGTATGTTGTCCACTTTCTGGGCCAGTTTTGACAATTCTATAGATACCACTAAGGGAAAGTAAGTATACTACTGTATTCTTGTCTAGTATGGAGGTCTATAGTTGAAGGCCCATTTCTTCCCTTTGGTTTTCACCTACTGTTCCGGCTGCTGGTTCCTATCTGAGCAGCCCTCTCCAGCCCAGTCACTCACCTTCCCTGTAACTTAACTGAGCAACCACAACATGCCTTTTGCGGTGGGGTCAGTGGGGTGCGGTGGGAGGACTTATCCTTGCTTCCCATCCCCCCTGAAGCAGGATCTATAGGTGCCCAGTTGGTGATGCCAGACCTGCGCAAGGGCCATCTTTCTTTGTGTTTAAGCAGGCTATTTGGATATGACAGGGGGCAGGGGGGATATGATAAAGAGATTTTTAAATACCTCAAGGGTATAAATAAAGTACAAGATGGTAGCATCTTTCAGAAAAGATGTTCAAGAACAAGAGTCCATGATATGAGACTAGATGAGGGTAGACTCAGGGGTAACGTTAGGAAGATTGTTTTTATGGTAACGGTGGTGGATGCATGGAACAGCCTTCCTGCAGAGGTTGTGGGGGCAAAAACAGTAGGGGAATTCAAAAATGGATGGGACAGACATAAGGGAACCCTGGTGACAGGAAAGAGAAAGTAAGCCGCAGATCAATTAGGATCTGCGGTATATGAAATAGGCAAGGAAAATATTAAGACTAGGTGGACCAAGCACCGTCTCATGCACTGTGCCTCCTTTATTTCTAAATTCTGGTTGGCTTTGTTCTCTCCTTACCGCAGCTCTCCCCTCTCCCCATGCCCCCCTCCACGTACTCTCTCTGTAACTCAGGTTATCATTCTCTTTTGCTCCCCTCTTGTAAATACCTAGCTGGCCAGTCTGGTTTCTCCTTCTGCCTTCCTAATCTTTGGAACTCCCTTTCACTAACAATTTGCTCTGCCACCTACAAACGCTCTCTTTCCTCTCTTCTCCAAGGCCACACTGCCCCCTCCTGTAAATGTCCTTGGCCCCACTGCCCTACACTTCTCCTTATCTACTCTAACCTCAATGCTTCTAGCCAACCCACCTCTCCCCCTTCCCCTCCACCGCTTCCTCCCATTCCCTTACTTCTTTCTCACTCACTCCCACCCCCAGTAATCACCCTTTCTACCCCTTCCTAATCCTCAACACTCTATTACCCCACCCTACCCACCATACTGTTCTCTTCTCTTCTCTCTCTTTTACTCCCACCACTTTACCTTTTCACCCCCCGGCCCTCTTTCTCATTCTCCTCTACTTACTCTCTCTCCTATCCTTTCCTATATTTGTGACGTTACTTTCTTGTGTGTGCTGGGTACTTCGCACTTCTGATGTTTAACCTGCATTATTATTTGCTGTGGTAATGTACATCATTGTACATACTGTGTGTTGCTCTATTGTTATTACTGTGCTTCTACTTGTTCATACTTATCCCTTACCCCGCTCCCCAGGACGCATCTAGAAACCAGCTTCACGGACCAGTATGTCTTTCCTGGTAAATCTCTTTTAAATAAATAAACAATAAATCTGCCACCAAATTCTGTTTCTATATTTCTAGTTCCCTCAGTTTCTGTGAGCTCCAAAGACATGCAATGATGCAGATTGCTCATCGATGTTCCCAACCCTTCTGGGTCTACTGACTGTCAAGACACTGAGTCTGCACTAGGTGTCAGATGCACTGCAGGAGGCACAACCCAACCACTCTGTGAGAGGACAGCAGTCCTCAGATGCTTGATCCCTCCGATGAACCCCGGTGACTTGAGTTTGCTCCAAATCCTGGTCACCACTGTGGCAGGTAGTAGCGCTACCGTCATGTCACCAAGCCAACTACCAGGGCTCATTTAAAAAAAAAAATATTCATGTTTAGTGCTCCTTCCTATAACATACCACTCACAATCCTTTTAGCCCATGCATTCCAATGCTGATGTTTTACGGACATATTAATGAGAGCCACTAGTGACAAGCTCCTGCTCAAGCTTCTCCTCACATCCTCATCTGTAGAAGAAGTAAGCCAGTGGGAGCATAAGCATCCATATTTTAAAGTGGGCTGCCACAAACAAAATTTAACAACACTAAAAACAAACATTTACAACAGATGATATCTTTACTGAAAGACCTCCAGTGAAGATATGAAGCAGGATGTTTTTCATTTTCACTGGTTCACTGTACAGGAAAGGGCAAAAACTGTCCGCAAAGCTGATAGTATCCCTTTATTTAGGTTTCATGTTTAGAAACCACGTAAGTCAGCCTTATTGCCGCAGTCATGCATGATTTATCCTCCTCATGTTTCACACCATGTAAGCTGTCTTTCAATAATTATGCCATGTGTGCTTGTTGGTTTAATAAGAGAACCTGCTGCATACTTGGTGAAATGTATAAAGTACAAAAGCATTTAAGTGATTTTTTGCAATATTCCAACAGGCACAGTAAACTAGAGGTACTGTGTTCTAGTGGTTAGAGCGCCAATTTAGCAACCAGAAGATCACAGGTTTAAACCACAGAAGTGTCAAGTACTCACTAAGGGACCTTGAGCACATCACTTTACATCCTAGTGCTCCAGTCCATCAAGCTTCAGAAATGGGCAGACACAGGATCTCACTGGAATACAGAACATACAGTAGATACATAGACTCTGTCAGCAGATAAGGGCCTATGGCCCACCCAGTCTGCCCATTTTCCCTGCCTATACTGTCACCGAAGACCCTACTTAATTTCCAGCTACCCACCCCCCGTTTTTTTTTTCTAAATAAGATTCCCTTGTGCCTATCCCAAGCATGCTTGAAACGCACCACTGTTTTCACCTCCACCGAAAGAATGTTCTAGGCACCAACAACTCTTTCAGTGAGGAAGTCTTCCTCACATCTCCTACATTTCCCCCTTTCAGCTTCACTGCATGTCCCTATGATCTTGTGTATCTTTCCTGTACCTTATTCAACCCCTTGAGGTATTTATATGTCTCTATCATGTCCCCATCTCCTGCTTCTATTCCAGGGTGTGCATATTGTGGTCCTTCAGTCTGTCCTCATAGGGCTTCTGATGCAGTTCCTGCTCCATTTTTAGCTGCCCTCCTCTGGACAGCCTCCACCCTGTCTCTGTTCTTCCTGAGATTTGGTCTCCAGAACTGGAAACAGTACCCCAGGTGGGGTCTCACCAGCCATCCATACAATGGCAACACCGCCTCCCTCCTTCTGTTGGGGATACCTCTCCTTATGCAGCCCAGCATCCCACTGGCCCTACCTACTAGTTGTTGCACTGTCTCACTACCTTGCGGTCATCAGATATGATCACTCACGGGTCCATTTCCTGTTTGGTGACCATCAATACCTCTTCTCCTGTTCTGTACTCCGCCTCTGGTTTCTGTGCACTAGGTGCATGAATTTGCTCTTTTTCACATAGAAACATAGCTGCCATGCCATTAACCACTCCTTGAATTTTCCCAGGTCTCTGCACATTCTTTCCACCCCCTCTAGAGTGTCTACCCTACTGCAGATGTTGGTGTCATCTGCAGAGAGGCATACGTTCCCTTCCAGCTCATCTGCAATGCCACTTATTAAGACATTAAAGAGGACTGAGCCCAAAGGCACCTCGCTGGTGACCCTCCCTTCTTCAGAGTAAACTCCATTTACCACCACCCTCTGTTTCCTATTCATTAACCAATTTCTTACCCAGTTTACCACCTTAGGACCAACCCCTCCGCTGCCCAGTTTGCTTATGAGTCTCCTATGTGGTACGATGTTGAATGCCCTACTAAAATCTAAGTAGGCCATGTCCACTGACCTATATCCATGGTCAACCAGTCAAACAAATCCATCAGATTTGTCTGACATGCCCCCCCCCCCCCATGAAACCATGCTGTCTTGGGTCTTGAAACCCAGTAGATTCAAGATACTCCACAATCCTTTCCTTTACCAATGACTCCATTAATTTCCCCACCACTGATGTCAAACTAACTGACCTATAGCTGTCAGCCTTCTTCCTCTTACTGCTTAAATGGGACTACATCTGCCCTCCTCTAGTCCTTCAGAACCACTCCTGTTTCCAGTGAGCTGCTGAATAGGGCTATTAGAGGTGCAGCCAGTACCTCGCTGAGCTCCTTCACGTTCCATGTACACCATTTGGCCCCATAGCTTTAATTTGCGAGTCCCTTCAAGACTCTCTCTTCTGTAAATGGACTTCCATCTACTTCTCTCCCCTCAGTGTTCCAACTGCTGATATGTGGCCCATCTCTTTCCCCTTTTTTTGTGAAGACTGAACAAAAATATTTGTTCAGGATATCGCTTTTTCCTGACTCTCTGTTGCACATTCCCCCCTGCACTTCTTAACTTCGTAATCCCTCCCCCCTTGCCTTTTCACTCCGGTACATAAAAAAGGTCCTGTTCCCTTTAGTTACCCCTTTGGGCTATTCTTTACACAGTTTGCATCTTTTCACTCATCACTACTTTCCCTGCTTACCTTTGCTTCTCCTATTACACCTCCATATCTTCTTCCCTCTGTCTCTTGTTATACCTCCTGAATGCTACCCTTTTATTTATTTTTTGCTTTGTTTATCACCTCCTCCACCTGGCTCCTACATCAGTCTGGCATCACTCCCTAAATCCTAACACCCACCATTCCCAGGATTTACTGGTCGTCACGGTCTTTCCTGTATTGCCCCCAGGGCAAGGCTGAAGGGGGGCTCCCCAATTCCTCTTGCAGCATTAATGGTTGGCCTGGTGATGCAGCCTCGGTCGACAGAGCAGGGCCTGTGGGGAGCAACGGGATGGCATTATGCTTAGCTGGCATTTTCTCCCATCCTTGGATGTTGGCACAGGCCTTTACCCAGCTTGCACACACAAGTGTGTATGGATGCCAGTGTGTGGCAATGTTCTCCTCCTTATTCACGTGTTCTTGCTTGCAACCACTACCTGGGGGCACCAGACAGCAGTAGCACAGCGGGGAATGGTAGCCCTCCCTCCCCTGAAGAGGTGAACATCCATGGGATGTACCATCGTCCCATCCAGCCAGCATTCTGATGACTCAGGCTCGTTCCTGAACCAGGTTAGTGGCCTCATGAGCAGCAGCGCTACCACTGTGGCTGTGGGCCAGCTTGCTACTCTTTTACCCTTTCCCTTTTCGGCTACTTCCTTTGAGAACCATAGTAGTCTTTTTTGTTTCTCCTGTTTTTGCTCACTTCCTTTGCACTGAGGTTTGTTGCTGTCACTACACCATCTCTTAACTTGGCCCACTGTTCCTCCACCCCACCCAAGTCATCCACCCCCACACACTAGGCTGCCTCTGAGGCATTCACCCATCTTTTTAATATCTTCCCTCCTTAAGTCCAGGACTCTCATCCTTGTGTGGTTTGCTCCCGCTTCAATCCTTACTGTATGTTGAAAACAGAAACACTGAAACACAGATTTCATCTGTAGAAAAGGACATTTAGGCCTATCCAGTATTCCAGTCTGCCCCATGTCCCTGCCTATTCCATCACCACTGACCCTAGTTGGTTATAGGTGTCACTCCTTCCCCTCATTCCTCTGCCTAAAATGATCTTGTGCCTATCTCATGCATGTGTGAAGCTCCCCAAAGTCTTTGCCCCCACTATCTCCTCTGGCAGGCTGTCCCAGTCATCCACCATCCATTCTGCAAAGAAATATTTCCGCACATCTCTCCTACACTACTACTTCTCCGCTTCATTGCATGTCCTCTTGTTGTAGTGCCTTCCTTTCTCTGAAACAGACTCACTAGTTGCACCTTGTTCACTCCTGTGAAGTACTTGTAGGTTTCAATCATGTCCCCTCTTGCTCTCCTCTCTTCCAGGGAGTACATGTGGAGCTCCTGCAGCGTTTCCTCATATGGCTTCTTATGCAAACCCCTCACCATTTTGGTTGCCCTCCTCTGTACTGCCTCCACTCTTTCAATGTCCTTGCAGAGGTGCGACCTCCAGAACTGGACACAATACTCCAGGTGGTGCCTCACCAGTACCACACTATACGGTGCTTACTGGTCCACAGGTGACCTCCCACCCTGATGTCTGTAATACTGTCCCTGTTTGTGAGCACCAGGACCACTACTGCCTAATCATGAGTGGGTTCACCGACTAATTGCCTGAGAAATGTCCACTGCAGAGAATCCAAGATGGGTATCCCACGATATGAGCGAGTCAATACTGGTGAGTCAATTTGGGTGAAGGTAAATGAGTGAATGTTTAAACTGCTACTGTGATTTTAGAGTGACTGTGAAAATGGCTACTGTGACTATACTGATAGAGTGTCAGTATAAGCAAGTTAGTAGTGGTAAGGCGGTACTGAGGATCATGGTTTGGAAAGGATGTGGGGATTTGTGTCGTCAGGCTGTTTTCAAGCTGGCCATCTAGCATAGAGCAGACAGTCACCACCTATGAGCCTGGCAGGCCTGGGTTTGTTACTGGGTATGCAGAGTTTTTTTTTTTTGTTTCGGTCTGGGGAGTTTTTTTTTTTAAACTGGGAATGTTTTACTCCCGCTGTTCTGCCTGCCCTCTCCACTTTGTCCCCCTTTGCCACTGCCCCCTCCAAGATTTTCCCCCTCCCCTATTTGTCCCTCCCACCTGAGTTTTCCCGTTTCATCCCCCCTGGAGTTTGTTATTAAAATTTTGGTTGGTGAGGGGGGCAATGCCACCCGCAAAAACAAAAACTGTAGATGTTATTTTGATAGACTATATTGTGAAAGTAGCTGAATTTGCAGGTCGCATAGTGCTAGTTGCTGTATTGCAGTAAGTTGATGTTCCATCGCTTTTTTGCGTGACGCTGTATTGCAGTCACGTTTATGACATGGAACCTCCAAGATGTAGCTGCTTCTAGCTGAAGCTGCAGCTGGGAGGCTCCAGTCTACATCCGTAAGACTGAAGTCCCACACCAGCAACACCACCCCTTTTGTGCCATTGTGCTAATGGCTTCCACCAGTGCCTTATCCAGCTTCTCCCCCTGTGCTGGAGGTCTGTATATCACACCAGTGGCCTGAGTAGATGTCTTTCTTAAATGCTGGATATGTTTCTTCAGGTGGTACTTCGGACAAACAAGACAGGATACTGTAGTTAAAATGGTGGTAGAGGAAAGGTACAGTCGGTCCTTCCTTATTTTTCTTTCCAGTTTTTTTAGTTCTGTTAGTATTTGTATTTAATCACCTTTCACTTCATCTATTGGTGCTGAAGTATGCAGTCCAGCTAGGATAGTGCAGGGGGAGTTTAGGGAACTGGGGAGTGGTCTTAGACAGATGGCATGCTCAGAAGCTTTCACTGAGGTGCCACCTGTATATGACGGGGGGGGGGGGAGGTTTCTCTGCACTAGGACCTTCAACTCATGACTTATCGAAACCAGGATGATCAAACTTGTCCTGCCACATACCACCCCTGTGTACGTGGCAGGGTTATACTGCGCCCCTGCAAACCCAGCAAATAACATCACTGACCTCCTGGCCACTTTCAAAAACCTGGCCGCTGCTGGAGAGCTCTACATCCTCGGGGATTTTAACTACAACTGGTTAGACAAAGGCTGCTCAAAACTCAGCAGCAGGGTCAAAGCCCTTAACCTCTCACAACAGATTGAGGAACCCATGCCTTAACACCAAATCCAAAACCACTCCCTCCTGGATTAGGCTCTCACAACCCATCCACACTGAGGGTCTCTAAAGCCGCCTACTACCGGACTCAATGGCACCACCACCCAATATATGTAATCAGAAAAGTGCACAGACCCACCTAATAGCCTACCACCCAGGTCAATCAGCTCCTGGTCTTACAAGTCCCTCTGCCTCTCCACCCTGCTAAATGATCTCGCCTCTGCCGACTGGTCGTTCATCAAGCTGGCACCCACCCTTGATCAAGCGTTTGACATGTTCAGACAGCAATTTCTGGCGGTGTGGGACTTCCACACCCCTATGAGAAACAAAAGGGTAAGGGTATCCCACCTCCCCTGGGTCTCTGCCGACATTATCTCCAGTTGTCGTACCAGGGACCAGGCCTGGAAAAACCATAGGAAAACAGGCTCCACTGTCTCATGGCAACAGTACCGCACCCTCCGCAACAACTGTACCAAAGCCATAAGACAGGCTAAAAAGCATTTCTTCCGTGAGGCCCTCTCTTCCAATCTTAACCACCCTTCCAACTTCTGGAAATCTATTAAAACCCTGCTCACTCCCCCTATACAGCCACCCACCCCTACCCTCACCATCCAGGGCAGAAACGTATCCGAACCAAGTGCAGTTGCCTCTACTTTCAACCACTTTTTTACCAACTGCGCTAAATCCCTACTTCCAAAAACGTCAGCTCTACCACCTGTATCTGAACCCTACTGCACCGCCCGCACTCCCCCTCATCCATTAAATTCCCCTTCAAACCGGTCTCCTCGCCTGAAGTTCTAGCCGCCCTTATTTCCCTTGACCCCAATAAGGGTAAATGCCCACTTGGCCTGGACACCAAACTCTAATACCTATCTGCCACTGCCATTTCCGCTCCCCTCGCAGATCTCCTAAGCCGCTCCTTCTCCTCAGCACAAATACCAACAGCCTGGAAGGAGGCTCTAGTCATATCATTGCCAAAAGGGGGAAACCCAGCAGAGCCAGGAAACTACCGCCCCATCTTCCTCCTCCCCACCCTGGCCAAACTGCAAGAAAAAATAGCCCTCGCTCAAATCACACAATTTCTTGACACCACCTCCTTCTTTACCCCCTTCCAGTCAGGCTTTCGGAAATCACACTCCACCATAACCGCGCTCCTTAGACTCACCAATGATATTGCCTCAGGTATGGATAAAGGGTTCATCACCTCGGCCATATTCATTGACCTGGCAAAAGCTTTCGATACCGTTTCCCACCCAAAGCTCATCGCTAAACTGCAAGATGCAGGCCTATCCAATCTAGCCACCAGGTGGTTCCATGATTACCTCACTGGAAGGAAACAGTCAAAAGTAGCCAAGTATCCCCCTTGCTCCAAGTCACCATGAAGGTCCGCCAGGGCTCCATCTTGGGCCCAGTTCTTTTCTCAATATTCCTAAATGACCTCCCACAATCCTGCCCAAACTCAGCTATTCAAATGTATGCAGATGACACCATTCTGTACGCCTCCGGCCCCTCAACAGAGGCTCTAAACTCTACCCTCCAGCAGGATTTTAACGCTGTCCAAATTTGGCTTAGTTCAAACCAACTAGTCCTAAATGCTAAGAAAACCGTATCCATAACATTCGGCACACAGCCCAGAATCTCCAGGCTAGCTGCTCTACCTGCCTTCCAAAGACTGGATGGAACCACCCTGGAATCCTGCACCTCCTTTAAGTACCTGGGGGCATGGCTGGATCGTCACTTGGACTTCTCTGTCCACATAGACTCCCTCCAGAAAAAACTGCACCCGAAACTAGGAGCCCTTTACCGCAACAAAGGGTGCCTAACCACCCCAGTCAGGAGAGAGCTTGTACACAAAATGATTCTCCCAATCTTCGACTATGGCGACGTGGTCTATGGAGCAGCCTCTCCATCCACCCTAGCCAACGTGGACTCCCTTTTTCATTCCTTCTGTCGCCTTATCCTAGAATGCTCCCCTACCACCCACCACTGTCACCTATATGCCACCCTAGGCCTCCCTCGCTGCACACCAGGTGACAGCTCCACTGCACAAATCTCGTAGCTAAGCACTGGTCAAACTCCCTCCCCTGCTATCTCAGTTCTGCTCTAACAACACAACCCTCCCCGGCATACTCTTTGCGGGGCCCTGACACAAAACTACTTCAAATCCCTTTCATGCGCACCTCTAAGGACCAATCGGCTTTCAAATACAGGCTGCCCACTCTCTGGAATAACCTCCCAGCAGTAATCAGGCAGTCTACCTCCACCTCTAGGACCATGACCACTCTCCTTCAGGCCCATTTCTCTGACACTTGCAACTGAAACCTTCAGGAGGGATCGGCCAAACCTAAGTGTTTAATTGGTATTTAACGGGGGAACATGCAAACAATTAACACTATCCTTACTGCCCCTGTCTCCTATGCCCTCTCTCTCCTTGATCACTGCAAGAATTGCCCGTCTTCTCTGTCCCCATTGTTTGTATGCACTCGGCACCAAAAAAAAAAAAAAAAATTGTAACCAACAATCGAATGCATAATGTCCTAACTGTAACATCTTTGGACTTGTTTGTCTCACCCTTGTTTGAGCCTGTTGTACCTAAGTATGTACTATATGCATCTGTTTTCACGGCAACAATGCCTACAGTACCAAATGTAATTTTAGCACTGTTAAGTTGTGTAACACCCAGGTCGCATCTGGAAATGAGTGGATTTCCTGCTCAGTATGCTTTTCTGGTAAATCTCGTTAATAAATAAATAAATAATAAATAAGTAAGTAATGGTGCAAAGAGGAGGGGTTCAGCTACACTGGGGACTCTTTTGGCAGGATAAAGGCCTATACATGGGTGATGGCTTGTGTCCATCTGGGACAGTCTCAGTGGACGGTTTAAGGTAGTGCGTCATTTCAGCGAGTCAATTTCAGTGAAGTTATTTCAGCGAAAGTAATTATAGCGACTGGTAAAGTTCAGCGAGCATGACATTTCAGCGGCTGACAACTGTGCAACAGCAAGCACTCCACCTACCCCTAAGTACAAGTGGGGCTTGGTGTTAGAATATAAAAGATGGGGGGGTCTGGGGGGCATAGCCCCCCTGCGTTACAACAGTTAAGTTAATTGGTGGCAGGTTATTTAATTGATGGCACAGCTGCAGAGCTTTGCCTCCTTCACATGATCCCCGTATTCCAGTCACAACAGTTGCTGACACTTGCAGAAATAAAACCGACACCAGCTTCTAATTCACAGCGGAAAAGTAATGTAACCTGATGTGGAACTCTCGGACCCGACTCAGCTCGCATGTAAAAAGGGGAGAGCTGCAGTCGGTTCAGGAATCACTGATCACCATTCTTCAATTGGTGAGTACATGTCTACACAGTCAATTATTCACTGAAATATACAAGTGCTGTAATGTACAGTCGTCGTATTTGTAGTTGCTACAAATACTTCGCTGTAACTGTCATTCACCAAAATTGCTTCACTGTAATGACATGGAGCCACGGTTTAAATGTTACTTCACTGAACATTTAAAGTAGTTGAGGGAGGTGGCAGAAAGAATCAGGGAGGCAGAAACTGCACCACCCCACAGGCTGAAGTAGCGAGAAGGGAGATCCCAATAGGAGAGGAACCCCCCAGGGTGCAAACTAATAAAGGAAGCAGAGTGATAGTAATGGAGAGAGGGGGAAAAGAAACATTAAAATGAGAGGGGTGGAGGAGGGCGGCAAAAAGAAAAAAGGTGGGGGTAACAAGCAGAGTGCTAACAAAATCGGCAAGGCCCTGTGTGCTAATGCCAGAAGTCTAGGAAATAAGACTCCAGATATAGAAGCTATCATGGCAGAGGCCAACATGGATACTGTGGCCATTACTGAGTCATGGTGCACTGAAAACCATGACTGGGACATGGCCAGACCAGGCTATACTCTGTTCAGGAAGGACAGGGTGGGAAAGAAAGGAGGAAGTGTGGTGCTTTATGTGATGGAAAGCATAAAAGCGATGGAGATGTATGGAATTCGGGGAAGGGGGCACAGTGGTATTGTGGGTCACCCTGGAGTCAGAGAATAGAGACATTGTTCGCACTGGCATGATCTACAGACCACCGGCACATAGGGAGGAGTTAGATAAGGTACTGCTGGAAACCACTGACAAGATGGCAGAAAAGGAGGAGGTGCTGCTGGTGGGGGACTTCAATCTGCTGGATGTAGACTGGAACCTCCCAACTGTAGCTTTAGCTTGAAGTGGGGACATTCTGGACTCCCTGCAGGGGGCATTCCTCAGGTGACTAGTCAGTAAGCCCACTCGCGATGGGGCAATATTGGACCTGGTTTTTACTAACAGGGACAGTGTTGCAGATGTCAAGGTGGGAGGCCACTTGAGGGACAGTGATTACCATACAGTGTGGTTCAATATACAGTGGTGTGAAAAAGTATTTGCCCCCTTCCTGATTTTCTCTATTATTGCATATTTGTCACACTGGATGTTTTCAGGTCTTTAGACAAAATGTAATATTAGATAAAGGGAACCTGAGTGAACAAATAACACTTGTTTTTTTTTTTTATTTCACTTATTTAATGAAAAAAAGTTAACCAACACCAATTGGCACTGTGTGAAAAAGTAATTGCCCCTTACACTTAATAACTGTTACGCCACATTTAGCTGCAATGACTGCAACCAAACACTTCCTATAATTCAATATCAGTTTTTCACATCGCTGTGGAGGAATTTTAACCCACTCTTTCCTGAGAACTGCTTTAATTCAGTAACATTTGGTAGGTTTTGACATGAACTGCTCGTTTCAGGTCCTGCACAGCATCTCTATTGGGTTTAAGTCTGGACTTTGACTAGGCCACTCCAAAACTTTAATTTTACTTCTTTTCATCATTCTGATGTGGACTTGCTTTTGTGTTTTGGATCATTGTCTTGCTGCATGACCCAACCACGCTTCAGCTTCAGCTGACGGAAGGATGACTGGACATTCTCCTTAAGAATTTTCCGGCACAGAGCAGAATTCATGGTTCCTTTAATTATGGCAAGTCATCCAGGTCCTTAGCAGAAGCATCCCCACACCATCACATTACCACCACCATGTTTGACTGTTGGTATGGTGTTCTTACTGTGGAATGCTGTGTTTGCTTTACGCGAGACATTATGGGATCCATGTTGTCCAAAAGTTCCACTTTGGACTCATCTGTCCATAGAACATTTTCCAAAAGGCTTGTGGATCATCCAGGTGCTTCTTGGCAAATGAGAGATGAGCATTTATGTTCTTCTTAGTTAGCAGTGGTTTCCGCCTTGCTACTCTCACATGAAGCCCATTTTGCCCAGTCTCTTTCTGATTGTGGAGTCATGAACACTGACCTTAGCTGAGGCAAGAGAAGCCTGCAGTTCTTTGGATGCTGTTTTAGGATCCTTTGAGACTTCTTGGATGATTTTACACTGCGCCTTGGAGTAATTTTGGCAGCGCCCACTCTTGGGAAGGTTCACTACTGTTCCAGTGTTCTCCATTTGAGATTATGGCTCTCACTGTGGTTCGATGGAGTCCCAGAGCCTTAGAAATAGCTTTGTAACCCTTTCCAGACTGATAGAGGGCAACAAAATGTTTTCTGATCTTTCAGGAACTTCCTTTGATCATGGCATAATGTGCTTGTTGAATCTTTGTGCTGCAATGTGACTCTGATGGTAAGGGCCAAAATAAGTGAGGTTTATATTGAGCAAGGCTGGCTGTAATCAAGCTTGGCTGTGTTCAATCAGCTGACTCTAATTATCCCTTTAATTGGGTTGATTTAACTAGGGGCAATTACTTTTCACACAGTGCCAGTTGGTGTTGGTTAACTTTTTTCATTAAATAAATGAAATAAGTAAAAAAAAAAAGTGTTATTTGTCCACTCAGGTTCCCTTTATCTAATATTATATTTTGTCTAAAGACCTGAAAACATCCAGTGTGACAAATATGCAATAATAGAGAAAATCAGGAAGGGGGCCAATACTTTTTCACGCCACTGTAAGGATGGTTGCAGAGCCAAAACATACACAGGCAAGGGTCCTGGAATTCAGAAGGGCAGACTTTATAATGATGGGTAAATGCCTCAGGGATTACATGGGGGGGGTGGATGAACAGTGGAGCAACCTAAAAGGGGGCATAGTGAAGAAAACAAACCTCTGTATCAAGCAAGTGAGCAAAGGCAAGAAGAAAAAGGGACTGCTATGGTTTGAGATGTGGTGGAAAAGGTAAAGGCTAAAAGGGTTGCATTCAGAAGGTACAAGGAGATGCAGAAAGAGAAGAATAGTGAGGTGCATCACAGGAAGCAAGGAAAGCAGTAAGGAGCATGAAGGAGCAAACTGAAGAGAGAAAAGCTCAGGCAGTATCAAAAGGTAACAAGAATTTTTTTTAAGGTGTGTAAGCAAAAAGAGGAAGACCAAGGGAGGGACTGTAAGGTTAAAAAGGGAAGGGAAGAACTGTACACAGGAGGACCAGGAAAAGGCAGACATCTTGAACAAATACTTCTGCTTAGTGTTCACAGAGGAAGAGAAAGGGAAGGGACCACACAAAACTAACAGGAGCCATGGTGGGGATGTGGACATTAGTCCTTTTTCATATGAGAGAGTCCTGAAGGCATTCCGTAATCTGAAAGTGGACAAAGCAATGGGGCCAGATGGGGTGCATCCAAGGGTGTTGAAGCAGCTCAGGGAGGTACTGACTGCATCTTTGACAGTCCTATTTAACAGATCATTGGAAACTGGAATGGTTCCAGAGGACTAGAGGGCATATGTAGTCCCACTTCACAAAAGTGGTAGCAGGGAAGAGGCTGGCAATTACAGGCCAGTCAGTCTGATATCGGAGGTGGGAAAGTTATTTGAAACAGTGCTGAAGAAAAGAATTGTGGAATATCTTGAATTCAATGGGTTACAAGACCTGCTGTAGCATGGATTCACTGGGGGGGGGGGTCATGTCAAACAAATCTGATAGATTTATTTGACTGGGTGAGGAATTAGATCAAGTAAAAGAGGAGGATGTGGTCTATCTAGATTTTAGTAAGGCTTTCTACACCGTTCCACATAGGAGACTAGTTACGCAAGCTGGATAGCTTAGGGGTGGGTAAAAAGGTGGTAAACTGGGTAAGAAACTGGCTAAGAGATAGGTCACAGAGGGTGGCAGTAAACTAAGTTCACTTCGAGGAAGGGAGGGTGACCAGTGTGGTACCTCAGGGATCAGTGCTGGGTTCAGTTCTCTTTAATATCTTTATAAGTGACATTGCAGGGCAGCTGGAAGGGAAGGTCTGCCTGTTTGCGGATGACACCAAGATCTGCAACAGGATAGACACTCTGGTGTGTGTGTGTGTGTGTGTGTGTGTGCATGGAAAGGATATGCAGAGACCTGACAAAAATTCAGGAGTGGTCAAGGGTATGGCAGCTATGTTTCAATGTGAAAAAGTGCAAAATATTCCACTTAGGGCACAGAAACTCAGGTGCAGGTCCACTTCACAAAAGTGGGAGCAGGGCAGAGGCAGGAAACTACAGACCAGTTAGTTTGACTTCAGTGGTAGAGAAAATGATGGAATCACTTCTGGAGGAAAGAATTGTTTAGTACCTAGAGGCCAATGGGGCACAGGACCCAAGGCAGCATGGTTTCGCAGCAGAAAGGTCATGTCAGATGAACCTAATAGATTTCTTTGACTGGGTGACCAAAGTAGTAGACCAAGGAGGGGCTGTGGATATGGCCTACCTAGATTTTAGCAAGGCATTCGACACAGTCTCACACAAAAGATTAATATACAAGTTAGCCAGCCTTGGAGTGGGTCCCAAGGTGGTAGTCTGGATAAAAAACTGGCTGGACAACAGGACGCAAAATGTAATAGTAAATGGGGTCCACAGTGAAGAAAGGAGGGTAACTAGTGGGGTACCGCAGGGTTCGGTACTGGGACCGGTCCTCTTTAATATCTTTATAAGTGACAATGGAGAGCACCTGGAAGGAAAGGTATGCCTCTTTGTAGATGACACAAAGATCTGCAACAGGGTTGATACACAAGGTGGGTGGAAAGAATGAAAAGGGACTTGGCAAGGTTGGAGGAATGGTCAAATACGTGGCAGCTCAGACTCAATGCAAAGAAGTGCAAGATAATGCATCTGGGAAACAAAAACCCAGGGGAAGAGTACACAATGGGGGGGTGAGTTAATAACAACAACAAAAATCAAGAGAGACCTAGAAGTAATTATATCAGATGACCTAAAGGTGGGCAAGCAATGTGAGAAGGCAGTAAGGAGGGCTGGGGGGATACTGGGATGCACAGGGAGAGGCAACAACAGTAGAAAACAGGAAGTTGTTATCCCTTTCTACAGACAGTTAGTGAGACCCCATCTGGAGTACTGCGTGCAATTCTGGAGACCCCATCTCCGCAAAGACATAGACAGAGTGGAGGGTGTTTAGAGGAGGGCAACCAAAATGGTGCAAGGTCTGCACCAGAAGACATACGAGGAGAGACTAAAGCAGCTTAATATGTATACCCTTGAGGAAAGGAGGGAGAGGGGGGACATGATAGAAACTTTCAAGTATCTCAAGGGAATTAACAAGGTACAAGAGGGTAGTATCTGTCAGAAGAAGAGATGTGCAAGAACAAGGGGGCACAATTTGAAGATAGAAGGGGGATGGCTCAGAGGTAATGTTAGAAAGTATTTTTTCACAGAGAGAGTTGTGGATGCATGGAACAGCCTTCCTGAGGAGGTTGTGGACTCAGGAGCAGTGGGAGAATTCAAGAATGCATGGGACAGGCATAGGCAATTCTAGTGGGGGGGCAGGAGGAAGTAAGCTGTTGATTAACTAGAATCTGCAGCTTATCCATCAGGTAGGGAAATGGGCAGACTGGGTGGGCCAAGCAGTCCTTATCTACGGTCAAATTCTATGTTTCTGCAGGG
This sequence comes from Neoceratodus forsteri, assembly GCA_016271365.2. Taxonomy (NCBI): domain Eukaryota; kingdom Metazoa; phylum Chordata; order Ceratodontiformes; family Ceratodontidae; genus Neoceratodus; species Neoceratodus forsteri. Next base: position 494,754,711 of record CM057455.1, read on the forward strand.
TACAAAATGGGTTGAGTGCTATTGACAACTACCAAGCAGGAAGGAGACAGAAGATAATCATATTGAATGACCTAAAGGTGGCCAGGCATTGCAAAAAGGCAATCAGGAGGGCTAGTGGGATGCTGGGGTGGATATGAAGGGGTACCGCCAGAAGAAAGCGGGAGATGGTGTTGCCCCTGTATAGACAGCTGGTAAGACCCCACCTTGAGTACTGTGTCCAGTTCCAGAGACCACATCTCCAGAAGGACGTAGACAGAGTGGATGTGGCCCAGAAGAGGGCAACTAAAATGGTGCAGGGTCTGCATCTAAAGCCCTATGAGGAGAGACTAAAGGACCTCAATATGTACACCCTGCAAGAGAGAAGGGAGAGGGGGAATATGATAGAGATCTTTAAGTATCTCATGGGGGTAGATACGGTACAGAAAGGAAGTATTTTTCAGAAAAGAAGGTGGTCAAGGACAAGGGGACATGCCATGAAGCTGGAAGGGGTAGAACTGGAAGAGATGCAAGGAAGTACTTCTTCATAGAGAGAGTGGTATGATTCCTAGAACAGCCTTCCAGTGGAGGTGGTGGGGATAAGAATAGTGGTGTGGTTCAAGAATACATGGCATTGGCACAAGGGAATTGTAGTGGAAAGGTAGGGGGGGAGGGAGAAAGAACTGTAGACCAAGTAAGGTCTGTGGTGAGACTGCAGGGAAAAAAGGGCAGACTGGGTGGGCCAAGCAGCCCTTATCTGCCTTTCAGTATTATGGCTTATTTGTGGCATAGGAACATCAGCTGCCAGATTGGTGCAGGTTGCAAACCCAATGTGAAGACAAACTTGAAGACAAAAAAAAAAAAAGACAGAGACGAAATAGTGCAAAAAACAGATTTAGAAGTTCCAAATCTTCTTTCATATTCAAATATTTGCTGATGTTTTTGATCATAGAACTACATTACTAATTATGCAGACTGGTCAAAAAATACTGTATGTTACTGTGGTATATGAGAAGTAAGCAATAAGACATGACAGGGCGTTTGTTGTTACGGGATTATTGCATGCCTAGGTGTGTAGTTAGTGAGGTACGAGGCACAGACCAAGTGCCTTCCACATCTATGTGTGTGGTTATCCCATAACAACCAATCCCCTGGAGTGTCTTATTGTGCTTTTAAAATGGGTACCCCAATTAAAACAAAGTTTAAGATGTGATGGCTGACTCAGTGGACATTTCTTCATTTCTGCTAAAGCAGAGTTTAAAATGTACCTGGTGGCTGTTGAAGGGGTGGTTTTCTGTGAGGGCGGGGGATTCCATGTGTTTTGTGACCACCGACAGAGAAGCCAGCACTGGTGGTCTCAAAACACATTCAGGAAGCTGTAGGGTGGCAGTGAGCAGAGCATCGGGATTATCATGTTATTTTTTTTTTTTGATATTTCTCTTTTTCCTCCTTCCTGACCCACAGAGCCTCATTCCCTCAGAAATGCCCATTAAGCCTGCCCCTGCTAGCACTCACCTGCAACCTCTGGTCCCTCCATTGTGCTGCGGAACCCCCCCCTGCCCGTCGGGGTCAGGGAACCCCCGAATCTTTAATCTTGTTAGGGTCCTGGGCAGGCACTGGCACATCGGTGCCCGGCTTGGCTCCTTCCATCCACGGCCCTAGGGATTTTTCCCATGTTCCCCATGGGACGCCACGCGCATCAGGGTATCTGCTGGCAACTGTAGCGCCCCTTCCCCTCAAGGAGCAGCCCTCTACTGCTGATTGGCCGTCGCCCACGCCTGCAACCAATCATACCCCAGGAACACCGCTTGCCGCCGCTTCCCCAGCCTCCACCAGGAGTCGCCGCTCGCCTGCTAAGTCCCCCCCCCCAGAGAAGGCGGAGCTGTCACCTGAGCGCCCAACCTATCTCCCCACCCCGGCCAACCCCCAATGACCCAAGCTCACTCCCGAACCCAGGTCGCCGGCGTGGTGTAAGATACGGCATCCAGCACCACAACCCTCAGCGCCACCGGGCTTTCCCGGGATTATCATGTTAAAGAGCAGATGACTGAGTGAGTGAGTGGAGAGACGCACTGTTGGAGCTCTGTGACGAAACACTTGAAAACTGACATTTTGAGGCTTGTAAAAAAAGAAGAGAAACAAAATGTAAGAGGATGAATTTTTAGGTTTACATTAACTATGATGTGTGTTTGGGAGGTGTGTTTTTATTATGTTTTTGAAGAGATGGCAAGTGGGGGGAAGGGTTTTCTACTGTACCAACACAGCCGCCAGAAATTTCTTTTAAAAAGTTACTGGGAGGCATGGATACCTGAGTGTACTGCATCATGGTTGCTGGAAGATGTCTACTTCCATTGGTTGTTCTAGAAATGCATGGGCTGGGGACCGTTTCAGCCAATCAGGACACAAGACATTCTCTAAGCATTTTGTGTGTTTACTTCCCAACAGTTGACAGATCAAAAAGAGCACCATGTACATAAATCAGACATGTTTTTTTTACCATTTATTTTAATTATTAAAATTTTGGTGGCCAGGATAGGAAACCGAGTCAAAAGTTATATTCCGAGCGCTATAAGCCCAAACACAAACTACACAAAAACATGACTGTGCAAAAATGACAAATGTAACCAAAGTAAAAATGGGTTATACATGCCTGCATGACAAAAAAGATCACGACCGGCATTTCAGCGATGGGCTCCATGTCGACTGCAAGTTGCAGTCGGCATGGAGCCGCACAGTTCAGAACTGTGTTTTAAATTGGGGTGAACCCCAACTAGCTGGGATTCTAACCCAGGTCGGAGTTAGTTCGTGGAGGGGGTGCAGGTCGGGGGAAGTGGTTGCCCCCTTCCAGCAACATTTCTATGGTGAAATGGTGCTGTAGTCGATATCTACGCATATCACCATAGAAATGCCGCTGTTAGGGTGGCACACCAGTAAAAACTTACCAAAATATGTTCCATTTTATATCTGTTGCAACCTTGATAATTTTATCACAATTTTCAATAAGGCCGATGATCAATTTGCCCCTGTTAGAACTTCCAAAATTAAAGGAGTTAACAACTCTTGGCTCAATGGCCCCCTAATAGGGCTAATGAAGCATAGAGACAACCTCTGGCATAAAGTGAGAGCAACTGGCTCTCAGGCTGATTTTACAGCATATAAGACTGCCAGGAACAAATACACCCACTTAGTTAGGGAAGCAAAGGCTGCTTATTTCAGAGAGCAGATCTTATAATTACCCCCTCGTGCTCAGTTCAACTTCCTAAAGACCTAGCAAATGCCTTTAATCAAGCTTTTACAGACCTAAGCTCAGTTCTACCCCCAGAATACCCTGAAACTAACTCTAGCAGGAAGACTCTCAGTACCAACCACCCATCCACTCTAAATGCCAATCAACTCCTCTTCTTCTTCAAGCAGGTCACCCGGTCCGACGCTATCAAATACATCAAAAGGGTACTAGGCAAAACTAGAATGGGCAGTGACGCTAGATATGAAGTTAATTGCTCTCGCATTGGACAAACTAGTCTATCCAATCACAAAGTTATTTAACATCTCCCTTAGGCCCGATATTTTTGCTGATAGGTGGAAAACCGCCCTCATCACCCCAGTTTTCAAAAATGGCGACAGAACCAATTTGGGTAACTACCGGACAATCTCCATTCTACCACCCCTCTCAAAAGCCATGGAGAGAATTGTGTAGGACCAACTCATGGAATACCTGAGCAAACACAATCTACTCTGCCCCAGCAGCATGGGTTCAGAAAATCCCACAGCACTATTACTGCACTCACTGACTTTACCTCACACCTTTATGATGCCCTTGACTCCAGAAAGATGATTGGATCTATCTTTACAGACCTAACAAAAGCATTTGACATTGTCAATCAACACATTTTGCTCGACAACCTCATGACTCTAGGCCTGTCCATCGACACAGTTTCTTGGTTCTCAATCTGTCTTTCACACAGAAATCAATGTGTCAGGATAAATGGAGTATCCTCAGAACCAAGGAATATTACACTGGGGGTTCCCCAAGGATCAATATTAGGGCCCCTACTCTTCAGCCTATTTATCAACTCGCTCCCCAGCGCTTGCCATGCAAAGATGCTGCTCTATGCAGATGATGCAGTGATCTTGGTTCCTGGCTACCAACTGTCTGAAATAACTGCAGCCCTCCAAGATAACTTTTCCAAACTTGAGTCTTGGTTATAGCACAACAGACTCCTCTTAAATTACAAAACAAAATAAACCTATGTACTTCACTCTTCATCACCACTCTAAAAAGAATGCAGACCCACTGAATCTCCACAGCCACAAAGGAGACATCATTGAACAGATCTCTACCTTCAAATATCTTAGCATCCACCTAGATGACACCTTCGCTTTCACCTCCCATACTGATCACGCGATCAAATCTGTTAATATTAGACTGGGGATCCTTTATCGTCATAGAAAAGCCACATCACATGGAGCTCCATTCTGACAATTATTGACTATGGCCTTGTCATACATGGTGCTGCCACTAAAACCGTGCTAAAACGTGAAAAATTACTCCTCAATATGGCCTGTAGTGCTGTCACATTACTCACATGCGTAGCCTCTATTCCTCCACTGAGTGGCTCCCCCTTACACCTTAGGACTAAGAATCAAGCATAGGTAAAAAAGCCCACCTAGGACTAACACCCGAATCTACAGCAACCTTATTCCAACATAACTTAACCTCCAAAACTACCAGAAGCTTGACTAAGGGCATATTACAAGTCCCGTTTAAAAGAACATCCTTTGCCCAGTGGTCCCTTTCTTATCAAGGCCCCCAATGGATGAATAACCTGCCCCCCACCCTCTTACAAGACAAAAAAATTGGCCCATTTAAAAAAAGACTTTCATACCCTACTGGTTGGAGCCAATCACTGTGACTGCATCTTATATTCACTGGCTATGCCTCCCGTGCGCTTGGATTACTACATCTGTCTTCCCCCTCTTCCTCCCTCCCTATCCTCCTTTCTTCCCTATATGCTCTGGACCAATCCTCTCCCCTGCCCCCCCCTCCTTCTTGCAATGTGTGTCTGGATTGTCCACACTCAACTCCCTACAACTCTACCCCCTCTCACTACCCTGGCTAGTATTCCTAAAGAACCCCTAGATCCCTGGGACTAGCTATTTGTTTGGTTTGTTCCATGTGTCGTGGTGGTACAGTAGTCAATTTCTGGCTGGGGGTCCCTTAGGTTGCGAGTCTTGCTGGCCCAAATGACTACAGTCCTCATCTGCTGGATTTTTTGTTGTTGTTGAGTTTTCCTGGCCCAAAAGACTACAGTCCTTACATGTTGGATTTTTTGTTGCTGAACCCTTTCTGTCTTGAGACACTTGGATTTAATATTCATGTTTGACACTGGATTCTATTGGCTGTATTTTCATTGAACTGAACATATTTGTGGTCTCTTCCACATTTGGATTACTAGATTTTATTGGCTGTATTTCCATCGAACTGAACTTTGTGGTGTCTCCTACATTTGGATGACTTCTCTCCTTGACTTTTCATCTTATTTGTTTGTGGTCTCCTGGTGATGAGAGGACCAGGGTGTCCACATTTTATTTTTATTAGTTTATTTTATTTAATGTCATGTTTTTGTTTATTTCAGTCTGTGTTTGATTATTTTGTTTATTCTGGGCACTGAGAGTGCCTAGAAATCCACCTTTTTTCCTTGGCTATGAGAGGGCTGGGGGAAGGGGTGAATTTAATTCTTGCAATTTTGCTTTGCAGTTAAGAAATCGGAGTCTTGTGTGTTTTCCCCACGTTTATTGTAATCAATTGGTGGATTGTGCCTGCCTGCCCCCCTGTCCTGTGCTTTTCGACCTTCGCCCTCCGCCCGTTCTCTCCCCCCGCCTGCTTATATCTACCAGCACTGTTGAGTGCTGGGGACTGCTTGCAGGAGTGGGAGATGGAGGGTGGGGGTCGGGACAGCAGAGCTCAAATGAGCTGCCTCCCCACTGGGGTGGTTAGGACCAGGAGACTTTAGCTGCAATGGAGCCTGGAACGCGTGTGATTCTGTTCCAGTCCCCATACCCAAGGACACCTCTTCTTTGGGAGGGCAAGTAGTTGGGACGGCTCGCCAACATCGTCCAACTCGGGCGCTGTTATGCAATGCCAGATATGTTTGCAACAAGACTGCCCTTATTGCAGATTTTGTTGGTACAGTAGATCTGGTTTGCATTACTGAGACCTGGTTACATGGGAATGCTGCCCCTATTCTGGAGGCAGCTATCCCCTCCGGTACTTTACGCATACATCGCCCAAGATTGGACCGCTGGAAGTTATGTCTGTTCTAAGACCCGACTGGGCCTAGCCAGGTACTAGTGAGAAGGCCACCTCATTTGAGTGCACTGTGGTAACTGGTGTGGGGTGCAGGATAGCTCTCATTCACCGTCCACCAGGTGAAGAGAAGCTGTTCTTGCAGGAAATAGCAGACTTCACCGCCGACATGGCATTGGAGTCGCCCAGACTGATGGTTCTGGGAGACTTCAATGCCTGGGTCGACGAAGAATCCCCGCTTTTTGGACAACACTTCCTCCGGGTGATGATATCACTTGGCTTCACACAGGTTGTTTCCTCAGTTACTCACAAAGGTGGTCACTCTCTTGATTTGGTCTTCCTCCTGGGGATCGAGGCCTCCGACTTGGTGGTGGAACCTATCGGTTGGTCTGATCACTAACCGTTGTGTTAAATTTTTCGGCGCCCCTGGGTAGGTCAGCCCCTGTGGAGATGGTCAGTTACCGCCCTTTGCGGAATGTGGTCCCTGAAGACCTGCTGGCGGTGATTGACCTCTCGTTGATTGGCGAGATCAGCACAGACGCCAAGCTGTTAGTCTTAGCCTATAATAGGACTATTTCTTCAGCTCTTGATCTGATTGCTCCTGTTCGTGTTTGCCCCCTTCCGCTTCGCCCCGGGGCCCCATGGTTTGATGGGGCTCCGAGGGAGTTGCGGAGGCTGGGGCATAGGTTAGAACGTCGCTGGCGGAGGACTGCCTTGGATGTCGACCACCTTATTTTGTTAGAGCATTATAAACTCTATCAAACAGAAATTTCCCGTAAGAAGGCACAATTCCTGTCCGTGGAAATTTCTGTTGCATGGAATCAACCGGCCCAACTCTTCTGAACTGTTGACAGGCTGTGTAACCCAGCCTGTCAGCAGTTCCGTCAATTTTTTTCACAAAGCGAGTGTGATGAGATTGCTCATTTCTTTGCGAACAAGGTGGCCGACATCAGGCAGGAGTGCCGTCAGCTTCACTCTACAGGGGATGCTGTTGGTCAGCCCTTGGTCACAAAGCCCGGAGTTTTCTGGAGTACCTTTGATCTGCCGGAGTTTGTGGACATTATGAGGCTTACTCAGGGGATGCATCCCACTTGCTATAGTTTAGATCTGGGCCTTACTTCCCTGATTTTGGGTTGTAGTGATATCATTGGCCCGGTCTTAGCTTGGATTGTCTAGTGCTCTTTGGATTCAGGTGAGTTTCCTAGCTCCCCGAAGGAGGCGGTGGTGACACCCCTCCTGAAGAAAGCTTCTTTAGACCCAGAGAACCTAGCAAACTACAGGCCTATCTCTAACCTTCCTTTTGTGGGAAAGGTTATTGAGAAAGTTGTGGCTGCTCATCTGGAAAACCATTTAACCATCCATAATTTATACATACCTCTCCAATCGGGTTTTCATAAGAGGCATAGTTCTGAGACTGCTCTGGTTCGGGTGCGCAATGATCTCCTGATGGTGAGAGATCGGAGAAGATGCTCCATCCTGGTTCTGCTTGATTTGTCATCAGCTTCTGACACTGTGGATCATGGGGTTCTGCTCGAGTGTTTGAGGTTCATCTGTGGGCTGTCGGGGACAGTTCTCAGATGGTTTACATCTTTCCTCGCTGGTAGATCTCAGAGAATTGTCTCGGGAATATTTTCTTCCGAGTCTTTTTCTCTGCTTTGCGGGGTACCTCAGGGCTCGGTGCTGTCGCCCATGTTATTTGCAGTGTATATGCTGCCCCTCGGAGACATTGTAAGATGGTACAGGCTGAGATTTCACTGCTATGTTGATGATACCCAGCTCTACCTGTCTTTTGCCCCTGACCAGGTTAGTGCTACCTTAGTATTGAACAGCATCCTTGTAGAAATCCCAGACTGGATGAGTTCCAGCGCTGTAAAGTTGAACCCAGGAAAGACTGAGGTTTTTGTTGTGGACCCAGGTCGTAGAACAGGGGGTTGAGGACTGATCTCCCCTCTGGTTTAGTCCTGGGGGAGCTCAGATTCTTACCTCTGAGCAGGTGCATGACCTGGGAGTGGTGCTTGACGATGGTCTGACCCTTTGACATCAGGTGTCGGCAGTCGTCAAGCTGGCCTTTTACCATCTTAGGAACATTGCTAGGGTCAAGCACCTTGTTCCATCCAGCGACCTGCCTGTTTGGTCCACGCTTCTGTGACATCGTGCCTTGACCACTGCAACTCCCTTTACTTAGGGCTTCCTGGGGTTGATATCTGCCGCTTGCAGCTAGTGCAGAATGCTGCGGCACGTTTATTGACTGGGGTGTCCAGGAGAACCCATATTACCCCGTGCTGCGCGATCTGCACTGGCTGCCTATTCAGTGGCAGATCACCTTTAAGGTAGGTTTATTAACTTACAAAGCCCTACACAGACAGGGTCCAGATTACCTGAAAGAGCTTCTGGTTCCTTACAGCCCTTTGCGACAGCTCCGCTTGGCTGACGAGGAGTTGTGGGAGATTCAGAGGGTTAGTTTAAAGTCATCTGGTGCTCATGCCTTTGGCTTTGTTGCCCCTACCCTCTGGTACTCTCTGCCCAGTCAGCTACATGAGTACAGGACAGTGGGGTGCTTTAAGCAGGCACTGAAAACCTTTTTTGTGGGGTAAAGCTTACCCCGAACTTCTGTGATTTTATCAGTATTTATTGTATTTTGATTTTATCTGATTGTGCAGTGCCTTGATTTTGAAAGGCGCTATATTAAATCAAATTTATTATTATTATTATTACCCCTTCTTACCCCTATGCACTCTACCATGACAATGAAACAACAGGCTGCTACCTCCCACCTCCCCCTCCTACGATCCCCACTTACCCCTCTACACCTTCCCCTGACAATGCTGCTATCAGCTGCTACTTCCTCTCCAACTGTACTTAATAATGTAACAATTTGACTACTGCTGATTTCTGGTAATATGACCACCTGTTTTGTAGGATTACTTGTTTGTAACATAGTTTATTTTATGATACTGTGTAATTTGTTTCAGCATTTGTTGTACTACCTCACCCATTCAGAGTTGTTATACTGCCATCCTGGTGAATCTCCTAACTGTATGTTTTCCGTATTGTAATGTTTCTTGTCTTTTGACTTGGAGCCTTTGTAAAAGAGCCTTTGGCTCAAAGGTTGTAATTTAAACTGAAATAAATTAATAAAAAAAAAAAACCTTTTACATTTTATACAGTTGTATTCTCAAGGCACCAATGCAAATGACATTTAGCTTAATGGTTGTACCATTTTTCTTTCTAACAAGTACAACAATAATAACAGTAGTGCAAGAATTAATGAACGGGGGGACTAATGTAAACATATGTCTGTCTCTGTCTGTCTATCTAGTACATGGTTTAGTTGTTTTCTTCATAGAAATATAGTGACATCTACATAATAGCATCATTCTGACATCAGATCGATGGTTTAATGACTCTGAATCTCTAGTAGCTCATGCTATGCTCACAGACTGAAACCAGCGTTTAACTTGTGAATAGAAACATGCATCAAACAGCTAGGCTTGAGTTAATTCAAAAGCCAGAAATAAAGCAAGGTTACTGTTCCTGAAAGAACAGGAAAAAATCAGTCAGAAAAAAATATATATATTTGTATTGCTCCTTCCCTTGCACACCCCTGACCTCCACCCTTCAGACAGCTCAATGTCCCTGTCTGCTTGCCAGTCTTACCCTTCCCTCCTGCTTCCTATCACTTGCCTCCCCATGCTGTCCCCACATCCTAGGATGATCCGGCTTATCCCTGCTGGGGGGCCCCCCTCCCTGGAGGAGGGGAGTAGCATTTCAGGAGGGGTGTCCTCCAAGGCATGCTGGACTGGGGGGCAGAAGCGGTGTGCTAGGAGAAGACTTTAGCAGGGGGAACTAGGTTGCCATCATTCAGTAGGCTGAAATGGGTGCTAGTTTCCATTTTATGGGCCCACACCCCAATGGCAAGCACTGTGGTGACGTCCTGGGGGCAGAGCTAGCTGACATCTGGTCACCCACGCAGACAAGGCTCCGCATACCAGTAAGTGTCGCTCTCCAAGTGGTGTTCCGCAGCACCCTACCCAGGAGGACAGCATCCACATGGACACTCTATCACCCTCCCTGCTGGCTTCCTCTCCTGATGTCACAGGCTCAGCATTCTAATCCAAGTCACCAGAGTGCCATGCGAATGCCCCAATGTTCAGCTACATGGAATCAGCTCCAAAAAAAGATTTTTAAAAACATTTTTAAATGGCATGTATGTGTACAGGGAATGGGCAGACCATTCACAACAGTGGTTCTAATGGCAACTGATAAACCACTGTCTGTGTGTGAAAAGTAACTGGCTAGCTGGTGTGAAACTGTCTCTTGATCATGACTTTAAAACAAACAATAACTGATTAGGTGAAATTGACATCGTGGGCATGTGTACGTGCATGTGTGTGTGGTGGTGGCGGTCCTGAACCATGCTGGAGGACCTCCCATAGAAAGTAACCAGGCTGGAAAGGCAGGTGGAGGAACTGAAGGAGCTGCTAGACTAGACGGAGAATAACAGGCACTGAAATAACTTCCAGATCTGAGGTTTACAGCAGGGAAAGGATGCGGTGGCTTTCCTGGAACTTGGCTTCCATGGCAATTTAACCAGAAGTGCAAGGGAGACCACAGCAGGCTGGATAGGATGCATCGGTTGCTGGCAATGAAACTGCTGTTTCATCTCCACCTTTATGGTGATAAGCAGAGCCTTCTGCAAGCCTACAGAGAGAAGCAGAAGTGGAGAGCAAATAATGTACAGCTGTTTCTATATCAGGATTTCTCTAAGTGACTGCAGAGGAAGAGAGATGCTTTTGGACCAGTGATGGATGTGATCTAAGAGATGCAAGTGCAATTACCTAGCATAATACTGGGAAAGGTAAACTTTACCTTTGGTCATACAAGCTGCAGGTTTTGGATCTCTTTGCTAAAGCAGTTCTGCTGGAGAGAGAAGAAAACTCTGTACATTAGTCTTAGACCAACTGGAGGAGGAGGAGGAGACAACAATTCCAGAGACCCGGCTTCTCTGACAATTTCTGATACTCTTTTGTCTGTAGTGTAGCAAGTCTGAGAGGAAATGGGTGATCCTGCATCCCACTGAAAGGTTTGTGGATAATGGAAAGGTGGTAAGCAAGGAGTCAATTCAATTGTCTTCTGGACTGGTCTGGATCAGCTATCGTGGAGGATGGAAGGGCCCTGTCGCATCGCTTAATTTTGCAATGGCTGCTAGGATAAAACCTAACAGTAAGTTATCTCTGTCCCTGGGATAGAGTTGGCCATAAAAGAAGTCTACTCATCCTGGAAGAAGAGCTTCCTGCTGAGCCAAATTCTGTCAGAGACTTGACAATTGCCTCAGCCTCCATAGCCTTCTCTAAAAAGCACTGAGCTTGGGGACCACGTCAGGTATGACATTCAAATGGAAGGTTTGCTATTTTCTGTTGTAGCTCTTCAGACAGGTTAGAACACCTCAGACAATTCTGCTTACATGTGGTCAGGTCAGTACCCATTTCTCTGGCTGCTGTGTCATTAGCACCCATAGCGAGATGAACTGCTGTTTGGAGGCAGCCATGCCATGCTGAACATTATGAAACAAGCTCTAGCTGTCTTCAGCTGGCACCCAGTTCAAAAGAGGCTGTAAAAATTACCATAATAAGAGCTTGTATTTTGCCCAAATCCTAAATAGATACCTTGCCAAAATGCAAATGCAGAAAAAGAATATATTAAACTGTTAAGTGAACCCTCTCAGTGGAGATGTTGCCTAGGACATCCAAGACGTAGAACTCCCCCTCAGAATTGGAGTCATGGATGTTTATGTCTAGTTCCTTGAGTAGGATAACCAGTTGATCAAACAAATGGCGAGACTGGCACAAAGTGTGCGGAGATGCTGCCCTGGGCAGTGCCTTGAGGAGCCAGTCTTCCAGGTTACGGAATACATAAAGGGTTTTCCAGCATAAGGCCTCGGCTACCATAACTAAACACTTTGTGAAGACCCACGGCACCAACAATAAGCCAAAGGACAAGACACTAAATTTGTAGTGCTGGACCCCCAAAAGAAAACACAGGTATTGCTGATGGTTGCACCAAATCTTGCTATGCAGATATGCATTCTGCATGTCTACATGAACCAGCAAAGCAGCTGCCACACCAGGAGTGTGAAGAGGTAATCCAAGTGAAGAAAAAGCAAACAACTGCACTCCTCAATTGTAATCCAGAAAGACTTTATTCAAAGATTAATTTAAAACATACCACCAGTAATACAACAATGGCCAGTAAGCCGCCGCCCCCCCCCCGACAGTTTTGTACCAAGTACGTCATCAGGAGATGATTCTACATGTCTACAGCACAAAGCCAATCCCTGTGTGCGAGCAGAGGGAGGGAAGAAGGACTGGAGAGAGAGAGAGATCATGCAAAAAGTACAGTTACATAAGAACTTACCATAACAGTAGATCTTCGAGAGAACCTCTTTCATCAGGCCACATTTATGGAACTACAGCCATCAGATGCCAGGATCACACAGAAACTTTTTTGCTAGCAGTCTACTCAAAACTGCCCACGACGATGTCAAGACGTCAATGTCTTACACTATATAAACGTGGGCAGCCCCGCACCCTTCTCAGTTCCCCGCCAGAGATCATACTTAGAGGACCTCCTCCTGGGGAACCAAGTGAGAAATGAAGGTTCCCGCTACCAGACAAGGTAGAAAGCAGATGGTATGCCATCCTGGAAGGGGAGACAGGAGCAAAGAAGCTCTGAGTCTGAGAGTGACGGTGGGTGGGATGGTATGGCCAGATGAACGAGATTCTCTCAAAGATCTACTGTTACGGTAAGTACTTACGTAACTCTGCAATCTTCTTCGAGGATATCTCTTGCAGTAGGCCACACCTATGGGTCGAGTCTTAAGCAGTTTTGACAGAGAACCAGTCTGGGTGGCTGGAGGCTACAGGCCTATGAAAGGAGCCCTTGGAGTTAAGCCAGGCCCAAGTCTGCCCTTCTTCTAGAGCCAATGTCCAGATTTTAGTGTTTTTATTTTTTATTTAAGAGTTTCACCGGAAAGGGCAAGCTGAACAACAAGTTGCTAGTCTCACTGTGCATCCTGGGTGGGGGAAGGGAACTGAGAGGTTACAAATCATATCAGTCACAGTATACATATATAACAATCTCAAATTGCATAACAGGCAAATTGAGAGAATAGGTATACAGCTGGCATACAGAGAAAATCATAAGGTAGTGTCAACAAGCATTGGGTACAGTACATAGTGGAGAGTAAAATACAAGCACTTACAAGTGTACCTTGTAGCAGGCAATATACAAGCAATACCAGACATCAAGACACAAATTGAAGTAAGTTCCGTTCCTGCAGTTATAGAACGGTAAGTGCGTTAATTGGGGTTCCTAATAAGCAGTGTCCATGATGGGTATTCTTTGTTCTAGTGTTTAGTGAAAGTGTGTACAGCACTCTAAGTAGCAGCCACACAGTCTGCGGCTGACACATTCCTGAAACATGCAACCGAGGTGGCCATGCCACTAGTTAAATGGCCACGCACAGCACCAGGAAGTTCCTTGCAATGTTTCCTGTAGCAGAATGTAACACAGTTGGTCAACCATTTGGACAGGCATTGTTCAGAAACTGGTACACCCTCTTTCCCAGGGTAGAAGTAAACAAAAAGCTGTGAAGGCTTCCTGCAGTCCTTCGTACGATGAACATAATACCAGAGTATCCTATGTGCATCCAAATACGGAGCAATGCTTCCCCTGGATTGGCATGCCCGGGAAAATAAACTGGCAGCTGGATGGTTTAATTTAAAGTAAACTCAGACACCACCTCCGGAAGATGGGTTGGTATGCAAGGACACCCTATGCTTGTAGAAAATCAATTAAGGAGGCTCACACGTGAGAGCCTGAAGCTTGGACATCCTTTGAGCAGAAGTAACAGCAACTAAAATTAGCGCTTTCCAAGAAACAAAGAGTAGCTTGCATGTCATGGCTGGCTCAAAAGGAGTTAAAGGGAGTTTATCCAACACAAAATTCAGGTCCCAGGCCAGGACTAGGTTACGGATGGGAGGCTTCAAATGTAAGATGTCTCTCAAAAACGTACGTGCCACCTCAAGCTGGGCCATTGTACGGCCATCAATAAGGATGTGCAAAGCGGCAATGGCAGCTAAGTGCACTGTAATGGAGGAGTATTGAAGTCAAGCATCTAACAAGGACAATAAATACTCTAGAACCTGGTTCACTGGACAAGTGAAGGAATCCAGTCGATGAGAAGTGGCCCACAAAGCAAACCGTTTCCACTTCATGGAGTAGGTGACCTTGGTGGAAGGTTTTCTAGCAGCCACCAGGACATACGCCACCTTTGGAGACACTCCGAGTCTCTCAATGGCTATATATTCAGGAGCAGGCATGGAGATGGAGTAACTTGAGGTCCAGATGGACCACGATTCCCTGTTCCTGTTAGCGCAAGCCTTTGCACAGAGGCAGGGGCACAGGGGTTTCCACCACCAACTGCTGCAGCAGGAGAAACCAGATCTGACCAGGCCAGAAGGGGACCACAAGAATGAGAGTGGCGTCCTCCATCTGAAGCTTAATGAGCACCCTCTGAATCAAAGGAAAGGGAGGAAAGGCATAAAGGAACCTCCCTTTTCAAGAGAGGGACAAGGCATCTCACCAGAAAGCTCCAGGCCCTGGAGAGAGTGAGCAGAAAAGTGGTTGTGTTGCAATGAGTGAGGGTGCAAAAAGGTCCAGCTCTGGATGCCCCCACCTGTCAAACAGGTCTTCTACTACTGAGGTCAACAGCTCCCGCTTCTGCATTTGGGACTGCGATTGGTTAAGCCTGTCCGCCAGGATGTTCTGGATGCCTGGAACATGGACGGCCAACAGCTCTAGTCTGTGCTTTAGAGCCCAATATTTGTACTACACTGATACTGTCTGTCTGCACCAGCTGATGGCCCAGGAAGAGATGGCTCTGGAAGGCTTGCAGAACACAGAACAGCCCTCCTCTCTAGAATGTATATGTGGAGAGAAGTCTCCAGTCTGATACACATTCCTTGAGTCTGATTAGGCCCCAGATAAGCTCCCCAGCCCATCCCCAAAGTGTCTGAGGTTAGAATCTGCTGAGGGGAAGGAATGAGGGAAGGGACCCCTTTCAACAGGTTGCTGGGTTCCATCCACCAGAGAAGCACCTTCTTGATGGGTAAGTGACTAGAACCTGCTGTTCTTTGTCATCGGTGCACTGATCCCACTGGACCCTTAATGTCCACTGAGGGATCCTCATGTGCAGCCTGGGTAGGGGTACTGTGACAATGGCCGCAGCCATCAGACCAAATAGCCTTAGGAACATTCTAGCTGCGACATATCTGCTGTTGTAAATTAGCTGTGTCTCAGTCCCCAGGCAGTCCGCCCTGTGCTGCGTCAGGAAGGCAAAGCCCTGAGCCATGTCCAGTACCACCCCTATATACTGTAGGTGCTAGCAAGGGGACAAGACTAACTTAGGCAGATTGACTATGATCCCTAGGGTGTGGAATAGCTAGCTGCCTGGTACCTACTATGTTGTGGGACAGTTGCTCCTTGGACTGTGCTCTGAGCAACCAGGCGTCCAGGCAAGGGAAGACATACAGTTACTCTCTCCTAAGAACTGCTGCCACAACTGCAAAAATATTTGATAAATACATGTGGCGCAGATGACCAACCAAAGGGCAATGCTCTGAACTGGTAGCGGTGCCCTGAAACATGAACCTGAGGAACCTCTTGTGAGTGAGACAATCCCGATATGCAGGTAAGCATCCTGCATGTCCAGGGGGCATATCCATTCTCTGTGTTTCAGGAATGTCCGCAAGCCTTAAAGAGGGATCATGCTTAACTTCTCATACTGAAAATAGGAGTTCAATTGTCTCGAGTCCCCATGAAGATGGTAAGCCACCTGGTGCACCAGGGTGTCAAACACAGTGCAGTGGGGGGCCACACTGATAGGGAGGGTGATCAAGGATGCTGTCGATGGGCTGGAAGGAATCCTGATCTTAGCACGCAAATATACCCCCACCCATTGATGGCTACTCAGATGATAAGAGAGAAAAGGGGAAAGACCAGGGGTGCAGAATAGGCATATACCAGCCACAGTTGCTCACCATAGGCAGTCCCCAAAAAGGGCATGCCCCCATTAGTCCTAGGCTGTGGGAGGGGGGCCAATCCCTGAAGTAGCTTGAGACCCCCCTGCATCCAAGAAAGGCTGGCTGGGAGCGGAAGGCTGGGAAGGGAGCTCTCCATAGCAGCCTAGCCCTCATCCTTATCCAAAATGACTCAGGGAGGACTGCCATTGTCCGAGGTCTAAGCAAGGACAGCTGGGGATGTATGCCACCCAGTGCACCAGTGTGTCAAAAATGGTGCTGTGGGGTGCCACGGGGATGGTGATCAATGATGCCATCAATGGATTGGGAGGGGATCTGATCTTAGCAGGCAAAGAAACCCCCTAAAGTTGATGGCGACCCCAGTGACAAGAGAGAAAGGGGGAAGGCCAGGGTGCCACCACAGGCTGAGAGCACTGCATCAGCAGAGGGTGCCAAAGGCAATGCCGATGAAGCCCCACCAAAACAGGGCCGGGCACGGGTGAGAGGACCAGGGCCTAGGAGGCACGGCCAGATATCAATGGGAGTACTGTCGACGGGCACAGAGGAGCAACTGACAGGGAAGCACTGGATGCCACCATCAAGGCAGGCGCCCCAACCATCGCCGAGCAATGGGAGAGGCAAAGGCACCACCACTGACAGGCCTGGGGGAAGAGAGAAGGAAGGAACCCCACAGGCCAACACCTGAGTCATGAGTATGACAGGGGCACAGGTGTCACTGTCTTAGGAACATTCACATAGCAGGGCTACTGAGACCTGGGAAATGCAGCGGCGGGGGGGAGGGATCGGATGTCCTCAGAGTGCTGAAGTCCAAATAAAAGGGAGGCCCTGCTGTAATCAAAGGGCTGGTGGTAGGAGAGAGTGCCTGGAGGCAGTTGACAGGACTCGATCTGGAGGTCTTGATCTGGTAACATGCCAGAGACTGCAGAAAAGAAGCCTGGTCCAAGCATTAGAAGGGACATAGATACACAGACAGTGTCGGCAGATAAGGGCCTATGGCCCACCTAGTCTGCCCATTTGAGTTTGTAACTTCAGTTTATGTTTTCCTAGAACTCTGTTGCCCCTTACCTCCAGAATACCTTCATGTCTATCCCATGCATTCTTAAATCCCGCGATTGTTTCAGCCCCCACCACTTCCTCAGGCAGGGTGTTCCACTTGTCCACCACCCGTTCTGTGAAGAAATCCTTCCTCACATTTCCTCTGAATCGTCCTCCCTCCAACTTCATCCCATGCTCTCTAGTCCTGGAACATCTTTTTCGCTTAAAAATAGTGTGTTCTGCACCCTGTTCCTCCCTGTAAGATACTTGTATGTCTCTATCATGTCCCCTCTCTCCTCCTCTCCTCCAGGGAGTACATATTCAATTCCTTCAACCTGTCCTCATAGGACTTGTGATGCAATCCATGTACCATCTTTGTTGCCCTCCTCTGAACCTTCTACCCTGTCTATGTCCTTACGTGTAAGGTCTCCAGAACTGTACACTGTACTCCAGGTGGGGCCTCACTAGTGTCTTCTATAGTGGAATCATGACCTCCCTTCCTGCTGGTGATGCCCCTGCCTATGCATCCCAGCATCCCATTTGCTTTACCTGCTGCCTTGTCACACTGTTTCCCTACCTTGAGGTCATCAGGGATGATAACCCCAAGATCCCTTTCTCCTGCTTGGTGCACGCTATATCCTCACCCCCAACTGATATATTGTGCCAGAGTTTCTGTGCCCATATGCATTATCTTGCACTTCTTTGCATTGAATTTCAACTGCCAAACCTCAGACCATTCTTCAAGTTTCTGCAGGTCCCTTCTCATTCTGTCTACACCTCTGTGTGTCTACTCTGTTACAGAGCTTTGTGTCATCAGCTAATAGTGAAATTCTGCCTCCAGGTCCTGTGCAATGTCACTGATGAAGATGTTGAATAGGACCGTCCCAGCACTGATCCCTGTGGTACCCCACTGGTCACTCTTCCTCTGTGGAGTGACAGCCATTTACTACCACCCTCTGTGTCCTGCCGCCCAGCCAGTTACCTCACCACCACACTATTGTCCTGCCACACCCATATTCCCTAGTTTGTGTAATGGTCTTCTATGTGGCACAGTGTCAAAGGCCTTGCTGAAGTCCAGATAGGCCATGTCCACTGCCCTCCCCTGATCCACCTCCCTAGTCACCCAGTCAAAAAATTCAACGAGGTTGGTCTGACATGACCGCCCCCTGGTGAAACCATGTTGCCTTGGATCCTGCAGTCCATTGACAACCAGATGTTCCACCAATCTCTCCTTCAGTAGTGCTTCCATGATCTTCCCCACTACCGAGGTGAGGCTGACTGGTCTGTAGTTCCCCTTCCTTTGTTCCCACTTTTGTATAAGGGACCACATCTGCTTTCCTCCAGTCTTTGGTACCTCCCTGTTTCCAGTGACTGGCTAAACAGGATAGCCAGAGTTCAGCCACCACCTCTCTGAGTTCTTTAAGGACCCTAAGGTGCATCACATATGGTCCCATTGCTTTATCAACTCTTATTACTTCCAGTTCCTTCAGGGCCCTTTCTGTAAAGGACTTGTATCCATTTCTGCACCATTCTCACCCCTTGTACTCCCTTCAGACCCATTACCCTCCTCTTCCTCAGTAAAGGCTGAGCAGAAATACCTGTTCAGTATGTCAGCTTTACTGTTGTCATCCTCGACACGCCCCCATCCTCCCCCTTCAGTCTCACTATCCCTCCCTTTGCCTTTTTTTTTCACTTATGTACCTGTAAAAGGTTTTGTCTCCTCTACCCACTGATTTTGCAATGTGCTCTTCTGTCTGAGATTGGCTTCCCTTACTGACCTCCCTGCCTCCCTTTGCTTCTCCTGGTACTTCTCCCTATCCCTTCTGCTTTGTCTTTTGTATTGCCTGAATGCAATCTTTTGACTTTCACTTTCTTTTGCTATCTCTTTGAAAACCATAATGGCCTCCTCTCCTTTTCCTCTTGCTAACCTGATTAATGCATACTTGTTGCTCTTGTAATCCCCTGCTTAAATACTGCCCACTGTTCCTCAACCCCTGATTCCTGCCCCATTCCCCTTAATGCCTCTTTCAAGTATCTTCCCATTTTCCCAAAGTCTGCCCCCCTAAAATCCAGGATACGTGTTTTTGTGTGGTTTGGTTCTACTCCTTCTGTGATTTCAAACCACAGTGACTGGTGGTCACTGTTCCCCAGGTGCACCCCCACTGTTACCCCCATCACACTGTCCCTGTTTGTGAGCACAAGGTCCAGTATTGCCTTCTGCTGAGTTGGTTCCATGACCAGTTGCTTGAGGAAGGCACCCTGAAGGGAGTCCAGGATAAATCTGCTCCTAGTTGATGCTGTTGCTGGGATGCTCCAGGCAACGTCTGGAATACTGAGGTGTCCAACCAGTACTACCTCACCCTTGTCTGCCATCCTTTGGATGGCTAGCATCAGCTCCCTATCT
The DNA here is from genome assembly GCA_016271365.2 of Neoceratodus forsteri. Lineage (NCBI taxonomy): Eukaryota > Metazoa > Chordata > Ceratodontiformes > Ceratodontidae > Neoceratodus > Neoceratodus forsteri. Next base: position 494,774,533 of record CM057455.1, read on the forward strand.
GTTTCTTCCTCCTGGGCTGGTGGTCTATAGGCCACACCTGTGAGGATGGCTGGCCCCATTTTCCTTTCCAGCTTAACCCACAGTATCTCTCCTCCATTTTGTTCCAAAGGGGGACCATGTGGTAGACGACCTCCATAGCGGCGACGGGCCCAAGATGCACCCACTGTCAATGTTAGAAGGCTGGGGGAGGGGGGGAGGCGATGGTGCACTGCCAGAGTTAAGTGAGGTCCGAGCAGCAGGACTAATGCAAGAGGGCCCTTTGCCTTTTTGCTACTGGATCAAGGTAAATGCTTTAGCTGTTGCTGTGCGATGAGGTGGGGGGACATCAACAGGGGAGGCATCAGTGCCGTCGACAGGTCTGGGCAGCCCTGACTGCAGAAAAGGAAAACCCGGCTCTCCAGCCACTGCAGTGCGAGGTGGGGAGGAGTACGTCGACAGGGGAGGCACAGTGCACCACCATTGATGAGCCAGGGCCAGTGGAGACTGGCCAAAATGAAGCTTGCCAAACCCCGACCATTAAGGCAGGAGGGAGGGACAAGAGAGGCAGTGGCATAACTGTCCACTGAAAAGCATTGGCAGGGGAGGCACAAAGTGCCGCTGCCGAGGAATCCACCAACCGAGACTAGCTTGAAAAAAGGAACCCAGCCCAACCCCAGCTGCTAACAGGACGAGAGGCGGGAAGGACAGGAGAGGCAGAGGCATCACCATCCCAGAGGGCCCAGTCGAAGCTGAACCCCCAGAAAGCCACCCTGGAGTCCCCGCCTGGAAATCCAGGGGGGGGGGGCAGCTGAAAGCATTCTGAGAGGAAAGGCCTGGAGGCCTGTAGGAAGGAGGAGTCCTAAAGAGGAGGTCACTGATTCCATGGGAAGCTGGGTCCACCGGCGACAAGGAGGCCCCAAAGCCCAGAGACAAGGCAAGGACTAAGCAGGTCGATTGCCACGCCAAACAGCCGAGATCGGTAACGTTAGGTTGGAAAACAAAGGAGCCAAAGTCACAGAAGACAGCAGAGAAGGAGGCAGCAATGTGGATCCATTAGCTCTAATCAAAGAAACTGTTGGATGTGAGGTTTCTGTAAGGTTCAATGAGTCTGGATCGATGGCGGGAAAAGAACTGAGGAGGGTGGGGGCCTCCCACACTTATATAGGGATGTCGATGTCATTGAGGGTGGCCCCTAGTGGTACTGCTTGTAAAAAAGTTTTCATGCAGTCCTAGAACCTGACAGCTTATGTTCCATAGGTGTGGCCTGATGCAGGAGATGTCCTCGAAGAAGATCTCTACATCCATGGAATAGGCTAGGTTCCAGATCTTCATGGCTTCTGTGTATAGCCTTGAAAATCTTGTTCCTCCCTTTTTGTTTTTGTAATGCATTGTTGTGGTGTTGTCTGTTCAGATTTGGACCAAATGACCCTGTATTTGAGATGAAAAATCTTGCATTGCTAAAAGCACTGCCCTAAGCTCCAGGAGGTTGATAAGCTCATGGGCCTCCTGTGTGCTCCAAGCACCACTCATGTTGAGATTCTCCAGGTGGGCACCCCACCCTAGGAGTCTGGCTTCTGTTTGGAGGAAGGCAGTATCCTCTCCGAGGCTGTCCTCTTCTTTCTACCACAGTAGTGCCTTTAACAAAGTTTTTGTGACTAGCACTAGTTTGGTGCTGAATGTCTCTCATCTGGAACCTGGCCCCTGGTACCACTGCACTGGAAGAGGCCATGTGTCTCAGGAGTTGCAGATAATCCCTTGCAGGCATTGGCTGGCTTTACAGCTTTGCCTGTGGAAGAAAAGCTTTTCTCTGCAGGGTATCCAACTCTGTGCCAATGAAGTCCAATACCACAGCTAGTTCTGTTTCTGACTTCTGTAGGTTTATCAGGAAGTCTAGACTTTCTAAGGTGCACTTTACCTTCTAAATGGAGCACCTTGCCTCCTGCTCTGTTTTTCCTGAGACTAGTCAGTTGTCCAGGTAAGGTAAAACCACCACACTTTGCCTTCTCAGATGTGCTACCACTGCAGCTAGGCACTTTTTTGAAAACTCTTGGTGCTAAGAGATGTGAACTGGTATTGGAATTTGGGAAGTGTGAATGACTTCAGATTGATGGCATCCATTTCAGAGTTGGGGAGCTGTAACAGGGATAAGAACTCCGAGCTGAGAGTTCTAAGCTTTTTGCTCATACCAAACGGTATGACATCCATGTCATGTCTCTAGTTTTGATTGTTGTACAGTTTATGCAACATAACTAAGGAGCCACTGGGATAAGCATGCTTGAGTAGTGCCCTTCTCTTTTTCTGTCTCCCAGCAGGGATGGACGGTTGCATATAGTAAACCAACAGAGCTGGTCCCTGACAAGGAAATGGTGAATGTGGCATGATGAGGGGTTCATTAGACCCAAATACCTGAACGCTTGAAGAAGCAGAACACCAGGAAGGAGGAAGACCAGGGAGACTGAATTTGGACTTAAGGGCGAAGAACATGATCAGACAGAATTAAAGAGAATTGATTTGGTAGTCTCCAGAATAATTCATAGAGCGGTACTGTATTTTAAGATACAGAAATTATTTTTTGCTGTTTTATGGCTGACTTTTGTCTGAGTCAAAATAAGCTGCACAATGATCCCGTCCCTAAAACTGGCAGACCTGGTCAGAACCTTACCTTCTGGCACTCTGAGTGCACTCTGAATGACTGGGGCTCTTCCTTGTTCTGAATGCACAACGGCTGCTCCAAGCGGACACCAACACTTTCTGCTGTACAAAAGACAGCAAGAAAGGGGGCAAGCACTTATGTACAGCAGATTTTACATCTCCCACTGGCCACCTATATCACAGGGGAAAACTGGAGTCCCAAAAGAATCGGGCAACCAATTGGGAGGAAGGGGGCATTCTGAATGTACCTAATAGGAGCATGGACACCATTGGTTGGAAGGGTTGAAAAAGATGACCTGACTCAAATGATAAAGAGCAGACAAGATGCATTACCTGGCAATATAGCAAGGGCAGCACTGGTAACATACAGGAGCATTAAAAAAAGGGATGTACATGTCCAAAAGTAATTAATTGGCTATGTTCTGAATGTACTATCTGAGGATGCCACCTAGTACATTCAGAACACATTCTGGAGGTGCTTCAAACTATAAAAATAATGGGGAAAACAATATAGGTAGGGTTACAGAACTACAGGGCAACATCTGGATTGTTGAAAGCATACTTTATTTAAACAGAAAAATGGCAGAATTGACAGAAAACATACAACTAAAACCTACAGACTTTCCATGTCACAGTTTAGGACCAATAAAACAGCAAGAAAATTGGGTTAGACAATAAAAAAAAAAATTCCAGGCAGCTGCGGACCACAATTTTATATGTATCTCTACACATACAAAGCATTAAAACAGCATTTCAAATACTATTTTTGAGTTTTTTTCCCTCACTTTATATCACACTCTTAACATTTCCATTCCGTTGGTACATTCTCCTTACATTCATCACACTGTGTTGTGTAGCAACTGATTGGTTATCTTCTTCCACCAACTGTGATGTAATTGTCCACCTTCTGCATTCTGTCGTTTCATGTGCTATGAAGTAACTGATGGGTGATCTCTGTTTCTTTCTTGTCCCCAATGTGAAGTAATTGCCCACTTTCCGTTCTGCCATTTCATCTGCTGTGACGCAAAAGATAGGCAATGGCTTTGTTTCTTCCTTTCCCCCATTATGAATTGTCCACTTTCTTTTCCACCGTTTCATCTGCTGTGAAACAACTGATGAGCGACCTCTTTGTTTCTTCCTTTCCTCTGCTATGACGTAATTATCCACATTCTGTTCCTTTGCCTTATCTGCTGTGAAGTAAGTCATGGGCAATCTCTTTGTTATTTCCTTTCCTCCACTATGAAACAAATAAACACAGCCACAACAGTAGCAGTGCAAGTAAATTTCAGTGATCCAGCTCCAGTTGGGGACACCCGATCAGACGTTGCCAACCGAAAGGCAATTCAAAGGGCTCAAGCAGGACTGCCTAAGTCGCCTGCATGGTCTGCATCAAAAATAAAGTGATAAGTGATAATATCAAAGTTCACCTGCAAAGCAGGCAGCAGTGTCAAGAAGAGGACTAAACATGAAATTATGTCACAATTTGGAGGCAAACATTATGGATGTCATGATGGGAAACGTGAAGAATAGACAACAGGAACGTGAGTGGGTCAGAGCAGTTTTGGTGATGAAAAAATACAAGATGCTATGTACGCAAGCACAACCCTTGGAATTAGCTGAACAACACTCATGAATGCATCTTGTAGTGAACAGAAGCATGTAAAAAGCATGCACAATTCTGTACTGCCTCAGGAAGTTACACAGTAAAAAGCTTTTCTGAACAGTCAGCAACCCCTCTGCCATACAAGAAGGCATTCTTAAAAAGAAGCCAATGTACAAAAGTGTTCCTATCAAAACTCCTTCATTTACTACATGCAGAATTTCTGAAGCAACAGCCAGAGTGTCATATCAGTGCCATCAAGTTCAACAGTTTGTGCTCCAAGCATATCAAACTTGCCAGACAACAGAAACTAGACAACTGCCTATGTGAGTACTGTGAAAATGCCACATTAAAACTGCAATCATTAAACCACATGGCAGATTTAACTGCCTGAGTGCAAAAGTCACCAATATTTACAAAACTGTGCAGCTGACAATGTGTGCAAATGAAGGTTCTATGTTTTTCAAAAAAGACTGTCTGGAGAAGGTATGTGGGACTTGTGCAGTGAAAGCAACTGAAAAACATGCAGAGACTCTACTGAATCAACATGGGTTAGAAATGTTGAGATGGTACCAGTGGGAAACCATCACAGTGAAGAAAACAAATGATGGCATTAACACAAACACATCCGGCACAGTGTTGGTCAGCAAGAAGACCACATTACAACTTACTGGAAGGCCTACAGTTTCTCGGTCGCCATTTACATGTGGCATTGTGGGAAATAATGCAATTTGCATTACTCAAGACACATCTACCACAAGGCTGGGTCGTCATGGTGCTGGACTTTGCCGAAAACTATGCCTGCAAGTAACGGGATGAGATCCAGTCCTGCCACTGGCATCATGAGCATGCTACAGTGTACCAGATAGTTACATATTACAGGTGCTCACATTATAATGACCTTGCCACGAATACCTGGTGTTCATCTCAAATGACCTCACACATTACCACCATGCTGTTCGACATTTTGTTAAGATGGCCAATGAACACATCATGAACACTTGCCACATAAACATTAGGAAGGAGGTACATTTCCCAGACGGCTGTGCCAGTTAGTATAAATCAAAATGGTCCTTCTATGGAAGTTCAAAGGCTCCATCAGAGTATGTATTCCCTGTCGAGTGTGCCAATTTCTGGATCACACCATGGTAAACACCCCTCTGGTGGGGAGACTGGTGTGATGAAATGGTAAGCAACCAAGGCTGTGAAATCACAAATCGCTATCACTTCAACAGCAGAAGAGCTGTTCATGTAATGCTGTGATAATCTGACCAGAGAGCCTCCAAGTGATGGGTGTGGGCATTCCAAGAGAACATTTTTCTGGGTGCCTGACAAATCCATAAAAAGGCCAAAATGACCGGATGTTATAGCTTCTCCTGGGACAGGACATGTCCAGAGTGTAAGATCTGTGGAGGGTGGTGTGGTTGCCACCACAGCACTGTCTTGTGTCTGCCACAACTGCCAGAATGATGATGGCCCATGTGTGAACATGTAGCATGTGGATCAGTGGACTTCAAAGAGGCTCAGACTGAAACATGGAAGCACCTGTACTTCTCAGACAGCTCAAATGCTTGAATTCAGGAATTACACTGTCCAGCAATGTCAGTGACAGACTCCTCTATAACTTGGTGCACAAAAACAGAGTGCCCATGAGCACAGCACTGCAGATATGGACACTCACGCTGTTTCCAGCACTCCAGTGACTGACCCCTCTTCTGCTCCTGCCACTCTATTAACAGACCCCCTATGTTGTTACTAGCACTTCATCAATTGACCTGCTTGCTGCTGCAGGCACTGAAGCAATGGACAATTCTTCTACTCATGAAACTTCAGCAATGGCCTTCTCCACTGCTTCTGTCCCTAGTGTGCTTGCTGACTGTCCACCTGCTAAAAACAAATTAATCCCAGGCAAGATACAGCTGGAAAAATTCTATGCAGTGTACTACTCCAGTTTTTTTATCAGGCAAGTACTTGCATTTAATGAACTACGATGTACTTTTGCTGTCAAATTCCAGGATCAGCATGCAAATCGGTATCTCACACAGCCACAACTGCAGGACACTGATATGGTGAGACAGCAGAGACATTCCCATGGACCTGTACATTTGTCAAGAAATGGAAGCTCTGCAGTTGCACAGGATGAACTGCAAACTATTACCACAAAATATGAAAAGCTCAAGAAATGCTGGAATTGACAGCATTTAAAGTGTTAGACAATATGATCATTTTGCTATGCACAATCTTTTCTATGACTTTTTTATATTTAAATCTTATTGATTTTTTTTTCTAATTTCAGTGGACTTCAGTGCATGAATATGTAATTCTTACAACACAGATCACAACTAGTAAACTCTTATGAACCTACATTATTGTTTGCTGGTCTTTGCCACATTGACAGTGCTTGCTTGGTACCCGCAATACATTCAGAACACAAGGTTGGTGTCCGCTATACATTCAGAACACAAGGTTGGTGTCTGCTGGTACATTCAGAACACAAGGTTGGTGTCCACTGGTACATTCAGAACACAAGGTTGGTGTCCGCTGGTACATTCAGAATACTGAAGCTTATTTTTTCTTGGTCATTTAAAAGTCAGTTATCTTGCAACACAGTGCATTTTTCACTGTAGGGTCATGGCGTGTTAAAATGCTAGAAAAAATTGTCTACATTGCATTTGAAAATTCACCCTTCATGTCACAATTTGGTACATTTTCATGAACATACCCATATACCAAATATGTTAGATACAACAGAACAACATTAGTTGGATATAACCTTATATTCAGAGGGTTATTTTAATAAACTAAGGAGCAAGTATTATTAGTAATAAATAAATTGGAGTTTTTAGACTTTAGATTTTCATATAGAATCTAGAACTTTTTAAATGGGACAACAGTTGCTGATGCTTTGCCTGTACATTAATCACAAGCAACATCCTTTTATTTAAACTGCCCTCATGCCCAGGTAACCACCATTTTGACAGCATTGAGAATAGCCATGCACGGAGCTACTACAAAGGCATTTTTTATGGAGGGGAGTTGCAATTTTATTGATTCTTCAATGTACAAAGACGTAGTAACAGGTAACAATTGACAGGAAGAAAAAAATGATATAAACTGAACAAGACAATAGCCTGTACCAGTTCCTGATTAAACATTAGAAAAATCAGTAGATCATTAATTTCACTTCAGGCTTGCTAAGGCAATTTTAATTATTTCACTCGGGTTGTTGGCTTACTGCTGTTTTTTTCTGGCAAACCATATGTCAGATATTACCCATTAAGGCTTAAGGTAACAGAAATAAGAAACATAAAGAGAGGCTAAAGAGAAAATTAAGGGAGACCAACTTAGAACCCGAAATGCAGTAGCCCGGTACCTTGCTTGCCGTCACCCTAGCTATAAAGCTTTGGCATATGCCAGTCTCCTTGGGGGAGGATCATTAACTCGAATAATAAAGGAAAACATCACTCTGGTAAGACAGCACTTTTCATTTAGATGTTTTCCTATCTGATTTAACTGTCACCTATGCACTTAAATTTTGTGGATAAAAATTAGGAGCAAATCAAACTACAGAAAGTTTTATCAGGTTGGCTTCATGTTTGGACAGGCTCCCATGAACTGTAACAGTTCCTTATTATAAAAGTATCCTACATGTACATTTGTTATGTGCAGACATATAGGATATTTCATATACTTTTTAATTTTGAATGTGTAACAAACCTGTGGGGTTCCCTTTTAAGCCCAAGGCTTTTATGGTTCTTAAGCCACTGGAATTTAGTTTTTATTATTTATTTTATTTAACTCTCCCAGGTTGCTCCTGAAAATAGGCACTTTGCTGTCTAGTGTGCTTCCCTGGTTAACAAAAGCAAATAAATAAATTATAGTGTTTACTTTATTTTTTCAGTCAAAATGTTACAGCCAGCCAAGGAACTTTACTGCCAGTCACTTCTTCGACAACTACCGGCATCTTCTTTTTGCCTCGCAAGTAAAAACACGTGCATGAGTGAAGAGATCCAACTTATTTATTGTGTCACTGTGAACGGCAAGATCATTTTATTATTTGGCGCCACCGTTTTTAAGTATATTGAGTACTGTATATCATTACATACTGACAGTCAGCAGTAGCGTGATCTTAAGAAGTTACGAAAGAGGACAGGACATTTTCTAGATATGTAAGAGAAAAGAGGAAGACCAGGGGTTGGACTGTAAGATTAAAAAGGGAATGGGGGGGACTGTGCAGAGGGGGACCAGGAAAAGGCAGACATCTTGAACAAGTACTTTTGTTATGATTTCACAGGGGAAGGATAAGGGGAGGGGCCACAAAAAAGTAACAAAAGCTTTGGAAGCAGAGAGGTGGACACTAGTCCTTTTTTGAAGGTGAGAGTCCTGAAGGGACTTGCTAATCTGAACGTAGATTAAGCAATTGGCCAGATGGGGTGCAACCAAGGGTACTGAGGGAGCTTAAGGAAATACAGGGTTTTAATTAACTCTAAAAATTGATTAGCGTTTTGCTCATAAAACTTCTAAAACTTTGTGAAAATGCATAGCACGTACCTCACTGTGTTTAACAAACATAACACTTCTAGAAAACCTATATAAATGCTTTCTCTACAGTTAGTAATGTCCCAAAGAAAAAAACTGCTAATCAATTATTTAAAGCCCTGTAATACTGGCTGCACCTCTAACAATTCTATTTAACAGCTCACTGGAAAGACGAGTCGTTCCGGAGAACTGGAGGAGGGCAGACGTAGTCCCACTACCCAAAAGTGGTAGCAGGGAAGAGGCTGGCAATTATAGGCCAGTCAGTCTGACACCAGTGATGGGAAAGTTAATGGAATCACTACTGAAGGAAAGGAATGTGGAATATATTGAATCCTATCAGTTACAAGACCCAAGGAAACATGGTTTCACAGGTAGGAGGTCATGTCAAACAAATTAGATAGATTTCTTTGACTGGGTGGCCACAGAACTAGGTCAGGGTGGAGCGGTGAATGTGGGCTACCTAGATTTCAGTAAGGCATTTGACACTGTTTCACTTAGGAGACAAGTAAGCAGTGCTGGGTAGCTTAGGCGTGGGTCCAAAGATGGCAAACTGAATAAGAAATTGGTTAGGGGATATGAGACAGAAAGTGCTGGTAAGCAGAGTTCACTCCAAAGAAGGGAGGGCGATCAGTGGGGTGGCTCAGGGATCAGTGCTGGGACCAGTCTTCTTTAATGTCTTTATAAGTGACACTGCAGAGGAGCTGTAAGGGACAGTTTGCCTCTTTGCAGATGACACCAAATGGCCGGAGTAGAGACTGTGGTCGGCTTCTGCCCGGACAGGATCAGCTGCTGCCACATCAGAGCCTCGCATCGGCAGAGCTTCTGCCGAAGCCTCTCCTTATCCGAGGAGGATGACCAATGGCATTACCTCTTTTTGGAACACTTGTGCACCTTCCTCAGCCTCTCGGTTGAGGGGGTCTGAGATCTCGACCTGGATCAGACTGGCCAAGTCAGTCACTCGGGAGACACCGGTGGGACCAGTGACTTCCTGGGCTCAGGGACCGTTCCTTGATAGGATCCCCAGCTGGCTGGGTCTCCTCGTCGGGAAAAGACAGGACTGGGGTCCTATTGAGAGAGTCGTTGTCCGGAACGGGCGACAATGGATCAATGGGATTGAGAACGATCTCAACCTCATCGATCGAGACTTCGGTCGACTGGCCAGAGGGCAAGACCAAGAAGCCAGTGGCCGAGGAGGCAATTACAACCAAAGTCAATACTGCCGGCTCCTGGATCGCTCATGATCTCAACAGCGTCTTTGCCAAGATGGATACTAATTTGGATCCTTATCCCTCTTACGGGACCTAAAGGAGTGAGAGTCTGCAGGTCCCATGCACTTAGTGGGGAGAGACTGGCACAACTTTCAGAAGGAACCCGAAAAAGTAGAGCCCACGTTGAGAGGAATGAAAAACGACCAAGAGGAAGACTCTGCGGCCCGCGCTGCTTCTGCTTTGAAGGTCTGCATTCGCTCCAGCTGTTCGGCAGATCCCACAGCCGTGGAGACCGCCCACTGGGACATTTTTAGATTTCACTGGAGGATTCCGATTTTGGGCGTGCCCAATTTGAGGCGTGTGAGACGATTGTCGAAGATGTTCGGGTGAAAAGCAAGACACATCTCGCAAGTCTTGGTGTCATGGCCGACACCCAGACAGTAAACGCACGTGGTATGCGAATCAGTGCACAGTATTTTTTGGCCACATGTGCACTGGCAAAATCCAGGGGAAGATTTATCTTTCATGATGGAACAATGAGAATCACCATCGCTAACTTGAACGATTCAAAGTTTTGGAATAACCAAACGTTTTGAAACCAGGGCCTACAAAAAGTGAGAGCAAAGAGGAGGTAACCTGAACCTTCCAGCGGAAAGGAAGATCTGGCATCATGGGGTGGAACCGGGGGCTATACCACCTGAGTGGGTAGGAGGAGCCAGCCTGAAGACCATCCGGTGATCCTTAAAGGGGAAAGGGACATGCCAAGAAGTGTGGATGAACAACATATCCACATCCCTAGAAATCTGAAGTTTGCAGGAGACTACTCGACTGTGCATTTCATTTCTGGCATTGGAGTGCAGTTCTCATTGTTGGTTCTGGGATCTAGACAACCTGAACTCAGCAGACTGGGCCAGCAATGCAGAGGTGCTCTTCTGCTGCAGCTCCTTCTCCATTTTGGCCACTTTCTGCTTAAGGAGATGCTTCTTTTTTTTATCACAACATTATTTTAACACCTCCACAGACCTGGCAGGAGATTACCCCCCCTCCTTGGAAATGCGTCTTCTGGCCCATCAGGCCATCATGGAGTCCCACAGGTCCAGTATTGTTCTCATTTTTTCTCCCCGCACCAGTGCAATGGGTGCAGCAGCTGTCTCCACTTCCACAGAGGCAGCCAAGCACCCTGGGCAGGCACTGAACCCCTCCTGTTGTGCTGGCACTGGCACAAACCCCTTCCCGAGGAAGGAGGCAGTCCTCTGGATGCTGATCGCCTCACCTCTGACCCCCGAACAACCCGAGTTCATTCCCGAACCCAGGTCGCTGGCATAGTGGGAGGTGTGGCATCCAGCGCCTCAACCCTCAGCGCCACTGGGCCAGCGAGGAGATGCTTCTTGAGGACTCTTTTGCAGTGTCGCCTGGTCACAGAATTGAAATCCCAGCAAATGTTGCTAGCTTTCACATTGTGATTCGGGCCTAGGCAGCTGACACAGATGTTGCGGGAGTCACTGGTATAGATCTTCTCACCATAGGCACAATTTCAATGGTCCCTTCAATGACACACAGGTCATCGAAAATCACATAAAAGTGCTAGTGATTACTTTCTTGATAAAAGAAATAAAACAGCAGCTAATGCAGCGGCATTTTCTCCAGCCATCTGACAAGTATGGTCGACGGCAGGAGAAGAACTGAAGAGAGGAGGGGCTGTCCACATTTATATGGGAGAGCTGACGTCTGACATCATTGTGTGTTGCCCCTAGTGGACTGCTTGCAAATGTTTCCATCTCGTTCTAGCATCTGGCAACTCAGTTCCATAAGTGTGAAAGGAGTCATGATTGCCTGATTCATGCCAACTGCCCCTAAGGTAGGTGATGGGGTTCTCTATGCTGGCACAATAGGTTGTCACAATAATAAGAATGAGAAAAGCCATAGAGACTGAAGGAGGTGCCAAGCCATGTGTGGATGGCAGGGTACGCAGTGTTGACAGAATGGTGGAAGGTGGAAACAAAGCTGCTGCTGAGTCAGGTATTGTTGGGACTAACTGGAGCCACCAACATCGGCACGGAGGATGGTGCTGTGAGCTGTGCCATGGTCTGCAATGAAAACGGTGCTGGCACAGCTGCTGTGGCAACTGCACCAAGGGCCGGTGCAGGAAGCAGGAAGAAAATTGCCCAAGAGAAAGGTAAAACATCAGAGGTGACAGAATTACCTTCAAATCAGTTAATAGTTATGATCCCCCTTTCCTTCATATATATAGACATACAGTACAGAGAGTTTAATGGTATGTAAGAACTGCCTGTCCCCACCTAGTCCACCCATTTTCTCTACCTACTGTAACTTCCAACAGGTTTCATCTACTTTGTTCATCATTCATGGCTGAGTGAAAGGAGGAGCACTGGTACCATTTCTCCTTCATGGGTGTGGGAGAAGGAAATGAAGAGAGCACATGTAGCTGCTTTCAGCACTGTGGGTGAGACTGAGTAGTGGTCACCCTGAGCTGCTCACCAAATCAATGAGCCCAGTCCTTTCTAGTCCATGCAGCAATGTCTGACAAGAAGGGCAGTGGTTGCTCTCAGGCTGGCTGTAGGCTCCCAAGTTCACGCCTAAACCCAGGCTGCCGATGCACCTCCTCTGACCCACCAGGTGCCACACATACCATACCCATTTTATTAGCACAATAAGACACTCCAGGGTGGGGGTTCTTATGTGATAACTGCATTTCCACTCCATACAGTTGCCACAGCACATCTGGGCATGCTGTAATCCTGTAATACCCCACATCTTGTCATGTCTTGTTGCTTACTTAAAACACACTAGGGTCATAGCACTAATATTCACTGAATCTAGTTATACTGTTTGGTATCTAACCTTGGGTTTCTTTATGCATCTTCCTTGAACTTCACTAGCAATGATGTATCAGGCAGAATAACCTTATATGACAGATACTGCTGCTTTAACATGCAATATATGTAAAAGAAATCCATTTACTTGTTTGA